>VZRQ01008849.1:1838937-1885886 GCA_013397975.1 Machaerirhynchus nigripectus | reverse complement strand
AAAGAGAGAGCGAGAAAAGGCTAGATAAAAGGGTTGTTGAAAAGGGTTATTCTAGGTAGTTGGTAGAACTGGCACTCAGATAACGCAATAATGATCAAAGGTTATATAAATGGGACAATTACAATGCACATATGACAAAGATTTCATTTTGATCACGAGTTCGTAAATCAAGTGGCAAGTTTAAAAAGTCATTGTGTACAGCACACGTACTGTTTATATAAAGTGACACTGTTATGGGAGCAGCAAAGCAGACATAATGTTCCATTAATGGGCAGAGAAGGTTATCCATGCATTTGTACCTAGAAGTCAAGGTCACAAATTTTCCAGAAATACAAAGGATACCTGCTCTTTACAGGGGAGGAAGGAGATGGGGGAATGATGTAAAATTGCCTCCCGTTTTGGGGTTTTTTTATGTCTATTATCAACAATGGAATACACAGTGCTATTTTCACACATGAAAGCTGCTCTTTATTACACTAAAACTAAATTACATGTACTAAACCATGTTCCACTGGCTGAAGTTGCTATCTGTAGACCCTGGGCTCAACACTACCACTTTGTTCTTTGAATTATTTATCATGGACACAAAGCTAACCAAGCAGCATGTAGACTGACCAGGGCACATGGTATGGCAGGCCAATTGACACGACTAGTACTAAGCAGAAACAGTTACCGGATCAATGAATTTAAGTCGCCCACATTTTATTTTAAAATTTTGAAAGGAGGTCAACAATGAAGGCTTAATAAATTACTGCAGTCTAGAGAACAATATGATTATTTCAGACATAAATGTTTCACAGGAAACAAGGGATGAGGGGGAGAGAAATCTTTCCCAAGCTTTTGTGGGAATGGGAACATAGGAAAGTTAAAATTACTAACAAAACTAAGAGATAATGGTTGATGAACAAATGAGTTAATGAAAAATAAATTAATTCTCGTAGGTGATAGTCCTCCAATTCAGAGTCAGGAGAACAAATAAGAAAAAACGTAAGAGGCAATTTCACTGTGGAAGAGATTGTGTCTTCGTACCAGTCACTAACTAAAAATCAAGAACACCCAAAATACTCTAAATGTATAAGACTGCTTTTGGGAAAAGAAAGTAAAATAAAAGCATCCAAAGTAAGTTAGCATAAAGTTTTCTAAACAAAAAAGTCTTTGTGTGTTTAATATCACTTCCTCAGTTATCTCTACCCAGGAAAAAGCTGTTGACCGTATAAAGGCCAGTTCCTGAAGATCCAGCTGACTGGTTCTTCTGCACTAAAAACACCAACACAAAAAACCAAACCACACACATCTGTAACAACATAACCCCAGGTAATACTAATCAGAGGATTCCATTGAAAGCATGTTAAGAAAAAAAAAATTGAAAAATTAGTCTTCAAACTTCTGTAACACTAGAAACAATGTAGCGGTACTAAAATGTTTTCAGTTTTAAAAAACTCTTACTTCATCCCTTCCCTCTTCATCTGTGAGCTCAGCCAGACAGGCAAAGCAGAGTTAGAGTAGAACAATTTGTCTACCCCCATTTTTAAGAGGCTTGTTTGTTTGTTTTCCCAGAAACCAAATAATCCCTCTGGGGAATTTCCACTGAGTAAAATTTCCCAAAAACACATTTTGGCCAGAAGTTCCAAAACTACCTAAGTAGAAATGAGCAACTTTGCCACAGACCATAGTTACATGTGTTTGGACCATCAGGACTCAAATTATAAAAGACTAAATTGAAACTGGACTGATCCACTGTGGAAGCCATACACAGGGCACATGCAGAAGCCAGGATATTTTTTGGTTTTATACATGTGTGTAATACCTAGAAGCATTCAAAATTTGAGGCATGAGTGTTTCAAAAAATGGATGCAGTTCATGTTTGAGATGTGAAAATATGAAAACAACAGTGTTTCCTGGCATTCTGTCGATAGCAAAGCACTTAGCCTAGAGGCAAAGGAATACAAACTTATTTCGGAAGGTTTCCTTGAAAAGCGTAGTAAAAGTCTTACGGCAACCAAGTCCTGTAGTGTGTCTAAAGAGCTAGAGCATTTCAAAATTAGTCAGAAAATTCTAGAGCAGTGATTTTATCTGGATAACTTCTGTTACTTGGCCAGGGCTGTATGCAGGTTCAGAGTATTCCCTCGGGCGTGCTCTAACCCAGCACCGAATGACTCCAGGAGAGCCTCCAAGAATCCCATGGTATCATGAGCAGTAGCAAAGCCGTATGAAATAAGCAAGTCATAGGCTGTCACACTAGTTAGGAAAAGACTGAGAGCAAAGAATTTTAATGACCGATATATGCTATATGGCATATATGACAATTAATGTTCCAGTATTTCAAAGGATCAAATTATACAACCATGCAGGTGAAGTACCATATTTTGTGTCATGCAGAAGTATCACCTATTAAGGGATAACTACTTATCTTTAGGAATCTGTACTGAAGCAGCTAAATCCTCCTCCTGAGATTGCTTTAGTTAAGACAACATAGTAAGATGCAAACAAGATCCTGCTGTAGACCAGAGTGATTTAAAAAACAATAAACAGCCTTTTCTCAGATTTGCAGAAACTACTCTTCAATGGCTAATACATTTCATTTTGGGTTTTATTTCTCCAGTTTTCCATACACTTTCATTAGCTATATGGCCACAAGACTACATACAGCTGCTGAATTTTAGAAGGTGTGTGTAACCATTCCTTCAGAACAGCATTTTTCATAAAAGAAAAATTTTATCTTCTCTGTTGGAGTCTCATTCTGCTATCAACTTCACTCAGAAAGTCTGCCCTTAGCGTATTTTTTTCTCTAATTAGAAGTACTATTTCAGTAAAGAATTAGGCGAATATTCCTACCTATTAACTTTTGAAAAGCAATGTATTTCATTTAAAACTTCCTTCTTAAGTCAGGTCAGCCCAAGTCATATACCTGGGTCAAACGTTCGAGCTTTTTGGAAGATTAAAAAACCCCAACCCTTCTAGAATAAGAACTTGATCTTTTAGGTCAAAGCACTTAATTGTACTGTCATTTTAATTATCTATAATACTTATTGCTAGATTTTTCCTAAACCTTTTGCCATTCTTTTGACCTCTGCCTGATGTTTAAGATTCAAACTCTCAGAAGGTTTTAAGTTAGATGGTGGGGAAAAGTGAGACTTTCTGTATAAGAACATGAGATGTCCTATTCATTGTCTGTATTGAGTATCTGACTCTGAAGGCAACACTGAAAGAAGATAAACCTCTGCCTGATAAGGTTGCTGGTGGAATAGATCAGATAAATCACTTGACCTGAAATACTGCCCTGGACACTATCTCCAGTGCAGAAAGCTAAGAAAATTACTCATGACTGTAGATAGTTTAGTAGAAACTGAGAAAAGGAGACCCTGCATAAAGAGTGCTACTGGATGGAAGCAAAAGGAGAAATCCACAACCCAGTTAAATTTCACGTTTTGGTATTACTCAAATATATTTACACATATGGGGGTAGTGGAAATTTTCACAATAAAAGAAAGGGAAAATTGGCCTTTGATGACTGAATATATTTGCCTTATCTTGCAAGTAATAGCACTATGCAACTGGCTTATTAATCTGATAATAAAAACGTAGAGAAAACATTATAAACTTATAAAAACGTTGGGTCCACTGAAACGCTTCACTGAAATGTTTATAGAATAGGACAATGGTATGAAATTGTTCTGAAAAAAAAAATCAATTAAAAAGTATTTTTGCTTAGAAGGGGAAAAAAAATGAGTTTTACCCATAGCACATTAAGCAGCACTAGGTCTGTGCTTCTTGTTTATTGTTACCTTTTGCAATGAAAATCAAATCCTCCTTGCTCAAACCAGCAGTCCTTTCAAAACTAATGGAGTGACAGTGTTTTCCTACACCCAACTTATGAGATATGGTCCTTGATTGCAAGAGGGCAGGGGAAGAGCAGTGCCCATCACCAGCTGCCACACTGCCGTGACCATGACCAAAGGTGGTGAATCTCAGCAGCACTCGGGCACCTGCATTGGGCAAGGAGGGAACAGAGCAGAAAAGCAGAAGGTAATACAGAGTTGTGTCTCTGAGGTGATCTGGATGAAGTTGCTGAACAGCTACCAAGAGAGATTTTTGTTCCTAATTCATCACCTGGAGCATCTGGTCTTAAAGACTTCACAGACTGGAAATCAAGTAAATGGAGAAATGGCATTTGGCAGGGACATAATGGCCAGGGGGACCTTGAAGGAAAGAAACCAGAAGCTGAGACTCCACTTCCATTGTTTCTATCCACTTCACACATACTCCGCAACATGGTACTCATAGTCAATGTTGCTTTCCCAGGGGGTTGGTTTCCTGATTTTTTACTGGATTAATCATGTTATAAACTAGGATAGTTACAAACTTCTATTGTCTGGCTTTTTTTTTAACCGATGGTTTGTTTTGAAAAAAGAGGAAGCAGTGCAGTTTCAGGGTTTCACAAACTAGATTTTCTCTCTCTTGCTTGTAAGTTATCAAGAGAAATTCCATCTAGAAGGACCATTTCTGGGCAATCTTGCCCATTCTTGGATAAAAAGCCCGATCTTAAGAAACAGGGCTAAGAATACTTAACAAATTAAATCCTATTAAGTTTTAGCGGGTCTAAATGCCTAATTCCCCTTAGTCATCATTTACTTCATTTTCTTTTAGAAATTTAATATTTTAAGTGCATTTTAAGTTATCAGCCATTAGTAAGAAGCACTTTGAATGAAACAGTGGGAATTTGAATATGCTTCCCAGAAAAACCCTTAACAGGGTCATCATCCTACATTAGAGGATAAGGTGTGCAACTACACACACTTGCATTACAGTGTTTGTAAGATTGCTTGAGCGCTATTTTTGTCAAGAAAATTGGAGAGATTAGGCCTATTAAAATAGAGAGTATTTCCCTCAAGAAGCACTTATTCAAAAATGCACATAACCAAAAATCTAGAGGGACAAAACTATAAACAGGATTAAGCAGAGCTTGCCATGGACTTGAGTTAGAGAGGCAGAGCTGATAAGTTCCTTAGAAAGGCAATAAGCAGCACTTTCACACCAATTCCCTTGTCTGAGAACACCCATTTCCTTGCACTGAGCAGCAAGAACTATTCTGCAACTAATAGTAGCCTGTCTGAGCAAAACCATCTCATCCCTCAATCTCAGACTGGCCATTTTTCACGGTCTAGATGATGCAGTTTTGCAACTCCTCTTTGAAGGAAATGTCAATCCCTCTTTTGCTGCAAAAATCATCCAGTAACAAAATAAAATATCATGCTTTTAAAAAAGAAAGAAAAAAGAAGAAGAGCTAAGCCTGTTGCTATCTGCTTTTTGCCTTTAGGTTAGTTTTAGGGCAGCTTTCCTTTTAGACAGCTTCAGGTTAGAAAGTCCTACAAGAACTATTAAATGTGGAGAAACGGATACAACCTTTGACTTGGCCACAGAGTTCCTAAGCCACAGATTGCTGGAAGCAATTGATGGAGTGGGAAAAGCTTCACTTTATGCCTGCCTACTCTCATATTCTTTCCCTAAACATCAAGAACTGGAAGCCCTCCAAACCACAAGAAGCTTGGCCCACTAAAGTGAGATATATACACCTTTGATGTCTTCTTCCACTCTTACATTTCTTTTAAAATATTTTGTGCTATCAAGCATGTCAAATCAATAAAATTATGATTTCTCAAGGTGACGTGTAAGGAAAGTTAGCATTAAAGCTCTAATGAACCATTTCTGCAGCATATTTTCAAAGTAAAACTTCTTAAATCTTACTGTTTCTTGTATTTTATCATCCGTAAGCTTAATACCTCACTCCCTAAATACAGTGAAGGGTTTACTTCATTGTATTTAGGTTGATCAGGTGGGAAAATAAACATACGTGAGAACTAGCTGTCAGAATAGCCATTTTTTAAGGTGTTAAACAAAAAGAACCATCAGCTTTATACTCCTCTCTAGGGCTTGTCGCTAATTAGTGTTTATTGTCCTTGAGAATATTGGTCATTTACACAAAACAAGTCTACACTGTTAGGTAAGATAGGCAAGTCACTTTTGAAAATTACTGTTTCAGAGATGCATTATTAAAGAAACAAGAAAGTTAAAGAATCTTCAAAGTACCCAGTACTTTTAAAAACAAAATCATCCCTTTCCCTGCCTAAATATGTGGCTACCTTTGGACAACAAATCTTCAGATGGGGGTTTTTTTTGGTGCAAAAAGTGTAACTGGAAAATGTTGAAGACTTCTCTTGGGCAGTTTAAGTTCCTGCATGTTTCAACTGTTAGTCATGCATTCCTACCAGGAGCATAGCAGCCCCAGCAGGGATAATCCCAGCCGTAGCCAAGAGAATATCTGAGATGTTTTACTTTGTTAATAAGCCAGCTCCCAAGAAATGGCTAAGTTTGCTTTATGTAAAGAATGGACTCTGTCTGAAGAGCAGATTCAGAAAGGATTTTTGCGTACTCTATCAGAAGATAAATTTAGGAAAAAATCTTACCACTCAAGGAATTAAGCAAATATTTGTCAGCATGCAGGTTAGGAATAGTTCTTTGTAATTCCACCTGTATTAGAATGTTTAATGGCTCATATGACATAAAATTAGCTACGTATCTTAAGCACAACCTCCAGAATCAAATCTGAATTTCCAGACTGAGAAAAGAAATTGACTTTGTTCTCCACTTAAACTGCAGTCACTCTCAAGGAGAACCACCTATTACGTATTTTTATACCCTCTAATACCTGAAATAGATAAAGACTTCTAGAGCAAATATATGTCTAAAAAGAAAATATGTATGGCTTCTTCCTGGAATAGGATGTTTAGCAATGCATAGACAGGATTCAAACTGGCTGCGTTTTTCTACTTTTGACTTCTATTTTTTGGATTTTAACAGGCAATCCAAAATAAAAACAATTACAAGTAATGTTAGCTAAACTATGAAGCTCAGATTATCTGGGGCAAACAACAAAAATCCATCTCTTGCCAGAACCTTTGCAGGTTTGAGAGCTAGACATTTCCAAATGAAAACTAGCTCTTGGGAGAAGTTACACAAAAGAAATTGTGACCCACTGGGAAGGGAGCTCATCAGTGAATTGGAAGAAGTGAAAAGAAAGAGCCCTTGTTCCCAACAGTCCCTTCAGCAGGCTTTGAGCTCCAACATTTCTGCTCTGGCTCCGATAACACTGGCTGTTACGGGGTTTTTTATGGGATGACTTTCCAGGTGAGTTGAGATGGACTGTCTCTCATGAACCAGTATCAAGAGGAGGAATAGCCTAAGAGGCACCTTCCGTCTTTGAGTTTCAGATTAATCCCTTCTCCAGGGGAGGAGAACCACCTGCCACCTGTGCTGGTTTGAACCAGAGTTGATGGGCAGTCGTTTAGACCAATACAGCTTCTCGAAATTTACATATTTAAACCGCGTGGAGATGCGGGAACTTCCCTTTGGTGTTCCAGCCTCCCGCGGGGAGAGGGGGGAAATGGGCCCCGGGCTCCGTCTCCTGGAGCAGCCCCAGGCCTCCCCTCCCCCAGCCCCAGGGCACAGGCCCCAGGTAGCTGCAGGAGAACCCCCTCAGAGCCGTGGGCAGCCAAGGAACAACCATTAAGCTGCTGCATGGCCAGTACCACCCAGCATGGCTCTTAACAACTGGAGAGTCCCTCCCCGCCCTCACGGGGCCCTGGACACTCCCGGCGGGAGCCAATAGAGCTTTCTGCAACCAACGTAGCTAAAGTCAAGCTGAGGAGCCAGCCACATAAAGGGAAAGAGGCTTTTTCTCCAACATAAAGTCCAAAAAAAATCATGGCGACTTGTAGGTCAGAGGAAAAGAGAAAGTAAGTCATGGGAGACGGAGCTGAAGATGGCAACGGGAAAAGAGGGCGAAGTTGCGCCCAGCGTGAAACTTAAAAATACTTTTTGCAGGCTGTGGTACAAACTGTTATATCACAAACTGTCCTTTTCTCTTTAATACACTCAAAGACATGGGGGGATGAGAATTTTGTGTGCAGCCTGCGGGAAAAAGAAACCTGACCATGCCAGGTCACCACAGAGCTATGAGAGACTTGTAGAGATTTTGTGAAGAAGAGAGCATTGCTTTTAAGCTAGAATTTGCTTATCCTTAAAAAAGATACACCCCATATGTGGCCCATGCTGGCAGTTGTGGGAAGACTGCAAGATTCATGAGAGAGATATTTTTCATGGCAGCAGAATTTCTGGGCAGGCCTGTTGCCCTTTGAGCAGTTTGGAAACCATGTGAAGCAAAAAAAACCTTTTTTCCTTAAACAGTGGAGAGGCTTTTAAGAACTATAGTACTGACCAAAATCGTAGTTTGTTATTCTTTGTGTGAGTTGGGTAAAAAAGGGGAGGTGCTGGAGGAAAAGGGGGTGTTGCTTTAATTTCTTATTCTTTCTTTTTACTTTTAATTCTGTTAGTAATAAACTTCTTCATATTCTTTAAAGTTTGGAGCCTGCTTTGCATTCCTCCTAATTCTTATCTCACAGAAGGTAAAAGATGCGAACAAACCCACTACATCAGTCTAGCGGGAACAGAGCATGAGACCTTGTTGAAGGGCCATTAAGCTTGAGCAACTGTGCTACAAAATCCATTTTGCCCAAATCTACAAAGAATGAGGAAAAGATCTGTTATCCTTTAACATCCTGCTGCTTACAGTATAGTTGCCAATCCTTTCAGTTTATGCCTCAAATCTGTGAGAGTTCAGGATATTAAAAGATGAAAACATTTGGCAGATGGTACCAGAAAGGTCACTGGCAGTCTAGGAGGGATGATGACTCTCCTTTCTTCAGGGAGCAGAGTGGAGCTACAGCTAAATTCAAGATACAAGGTCTTCAGGAGAGCATTGTCCTGAACAGCAAGCTACAAATTACTTTACAGACAGCTTTGCTGCCTTTCTTTAATGAACAAGTAAATTGGTGTCACTGAAACACCTCATGACCTCAAATATTAGAAGCTATACAATAAAAATCAAAAAACTCAAAGTCATCTAAAAATCTTTTTTTTCGTACATGCTATGATCTTGGCTCCATCTGTTAATTTTGTTCATTAGCAAATGAATAAAAGTCAGAAAAGGAATTGTTAAGCTCATCTAAAGCAAAGCAGCAAGCTTGTAGATATATTTGATGCTGCTTCTGAAGATCAGTTCAGCTTTTCAATTATCTTTTATTCATTTTACAAACTAATAACCAATAATGTCAAATTGAGTGAGCTGCCTCTCTTTGCCACTCTCACTGCCAGTAAATCCCCTAAAATTTCATTTAAATCTTTGTTTTAAACTGAGTTTAGCAGGTACTAAATTCACAATTAATCCACTTATCCCTCTTCAAGAAAGAAATAATTAAAATACACATTTTTTTAATCAGAGGAATTACTAAATTTCAAAAATTTTAGTCATGGAAGCATTCTAATTCCCATACTTACTTCAACCAAAGATTACTACATAATACAAAACAAAATCTTTTGTTTAACATATTATGAAAACACAATTTAAAAGAAAAGCTTCCAGCATTCTCCAAATGAAACAAGGAATGCAAATACTACTGGATTTTCTCCTGAACATTTTTCAAGAATGCACTAGTTTTTCTGATAGAAAAATCTGAGATCTTTCAGCAAGGACTTCATGATATCAATTTTATCCCCCCCCTCCACCCCCCCAGTGATGTCTAATGAAACACCTGTGGAAGCAAACCTTTGCATCAGATTTATTCCAGTCATGTTTCACACCTCCCTAGAATTCAACAGGGAGAAATATAACACTTTACATTTACCTATAGTCTTCAAACTAAATTAATAAACAGTTATGCACCAGACTGTACACTTCACGTTTTGGCAGTTTCAGCAAACAATAAGGATGCCAGTCTCTGGATAACATGATTCTTTACAAGGTTTAAATATTTCCAGTTCCAAATAGATAATCTTAAACCTAGATTATTGGAAAATTACTGAATAGACTAGAAATATGGCAAACTAAGCCCAAAGTCTTGCATCAGCAGTTAGGACACAAAAAAGAAGTAATAAAAAAAATGCAAGTACTACATTTATAGTTACATGTCACAAGTACATTTCCTTTCCTCAGCTGTATGCATTCCAAAGTATGACTAATGACATAGTGTACCCTTGGTGATACTAAACTGGGAGGTGCTGTTGACTCCCTGGAGAGACAATATGCCTTACAGAGGGATATAGAGAGATTTGGGCAATCATTAACAGTGTGAAATTTTTTAAGTGCAAATGCTGGATTCTGCACAAGGGACAGTAGCACGGGGCACAATTAGAAATTGTGCGATGAGTGGCTGGAGAGCAGCCTGGCAGAAAATAACCTGGGGATGTTGGTTGGCAGTGAGCCCTGTCAGCCCAGAGGGCAAACCCCATCCTGGGGTGCATCAGACACAGCATCACCAGCCAGTCAGGTGATCATCCCACTGTATCCAGCAATGGTGTGGCCTCCCCACAGACACTGCATGCAGTTCTGGGCCCCACCATTGAAGAAGGATTCAAAGGTCCTTGAATGCGTCCAGAGGAGAGGAACAAAGCTGGTAACAGGGCTGAAAAGGATGTCCTGTGAGGAGCAGCTGAGGACTTTGGGATTGTCTAGTTTGGAGAGTTGGAGGCCAAGGGGCAGCCTCATTGCTCTCTGCAGCTTCCTGAGAAGACGGAAGGGAGAGAGTAGCTGATAGACACATGGGAATGGCTCAAAGCTGCACCAGAAGTTCAGACTGGACATGAAGAATCAGTGATCTACTGAGAGGGTGGTCAAACACTGGAACAGGTTTTCTAGAGAGGTGGTTGATGCTCCATGCCTGTCAGTGTTTAACAGGCATTGGGAAAATTACTTTATTACTGTGCTTTAACTTCTAGTCAGCCCTGAAATGGTCAGCCAGTTGGACTAGGTGACCATTATAGGTCTCATTCAACTGGATCTACTCTATTAGATCAACTAAAATATCATTCAATAATTAAAAAAAAAAGTCAGCAGGTGACTAAGACACCAGAAAACACCCAAGTTTTTCCCATGCAGACCTAACTTTGACCTCTAGGTCTCTGCACTATACAACATGATTAATTTGCATGAACACACACTGTGTAAGATGAAAGGAATCATGGTCCTGTTGTAGAATGGAGGAAGTAAGGTGGAGCATTGGTTTTTTTAAAGCGATGACCTCTTCCTCATTCAGGATTAAATCACTCCGTCTAATCAGTGATTTAGAAAGGAACACGTAACTAAAGGAGAGGTCCTCATACTTACAAGGCTCGCTCAGCTACCCAGGAAGAGACTGTTTCTAACTGTAGCCAGCCCTTTCACAGATCCAGGATGAGAAAGGAGATCATGAAGCACAGTATTAAAATAGTCATTCACACACACACACACATCCCTTTTTCTGAAATAATCTAATCACTTTTCCTATTTTTCCTGCATGCATTGACCCTCCACACATTTACGCATTTTTCTTGCTGCCTGCTACTCTGGTTTTTGCTATTTAAGTGTCTTTTTTAAAAATCATGTTATGCAGTAAAATCTGACAGCAAAACAGCAGCCAAGAAACTCTGAGGGACCAGTGCTGTAGTCAGTGGTGACAGAGGCAAAAGGAAAACTGTTCCTTGCTGTTTCCCAGCTACTGCAGGGGTGTGACAGGCCCACCTGAAGGCTTCACCAGAGTAGCTGAACTGACAGAGAGAAGCTGCTGAGTAACTTGTCCAGTGGGAGAGGGTGTTCTACTGCCTGACAGTGGCACAAGACCGACAGATAGGAAGCTCAGCAGTGCTGGTGGCTTGATGCAGAGAATGTGCAGCGGAGTTCAGACCTGTTAGCTAAAGTGTACTTTGCTGCCACAAAGCAGAAGTGGCTCAGACCCAGAGAGAATGATTTCAAAAGCAGCAAAGTCAGAGGTTTGCAAAGAAGATTTTTGAGCATCTTTCAGTAACTGAAATCAAAACTGTAAGTTTAGATGCCTAAGACAAAAAGCAATGCATGGAAATGAAGAACAAGTTTTGCATGGCCTGCTAGAACAAAACACGCTCAACAAAACAGAGATTACTTTTGCTTCTATTTAAGGTCTTTTTTGTTCAAATCAGGAGTTTCTGGCCCTTTCACCGACAAGAACACTAGAGTACTGAAAACTGAACGCTCTTTTACTGAGTTGAATAACATGGACTACTTTGGAAGAATTAAGATAAAAAAATCACATATACTCCAGTGACACTGTGCTAAAAACAAAGCATTTGGAAAATTGGCTAACTGGTAATAGAGGACAAAATATTTCTCTTGAATAGCACACAGAAGGAAAGGGTTGGACAATATTAATCTTTTTTTCACAGGCAGCTGGAGGCACTGAGCCAGAGAGAGAATCCTCTGTCCACACAAGTTTCAGTAGTGTTGTGGCCAACTACTGTTCTGTGCCATAAAAGTTTCAAGTCTCTGATGAATGGCAGTAAATTAATTATAAGCAGACTATTTTTCATTACCTAATATCCGTATTTGCAATAAAGCACAAAGGACTTAAGCACTTATTCACTGCAAATGAATCGTCATGCAAAGGAGGACTCCCGAGTGCCTCAGTGTCTCAAAGGTGAATCAAATAGAGATATGTTACAGCCCACATGGTCAAGGAAATAAATCCTTAGTTATGCACTGTTTTTCTGTTGATGTTTCCCATTCTGCTCTTTCAAAAGCAAGCAGTCCTCTTTAAGAGCACACCTCCAGCCTTTCACACCTTGGTCTCACACCCTGTACTGCACAGGGCTTACCTGTTAAAGAACCTACCCAACACCAAATGGAGACAACTCTGGCTTGATTCCTAAAGCTGATTCAGTAGTCAAACATCAAACCTGACCAGCCTTTAAGATTTCCTCTCCTTATATCACTGTGCACTACTGGCATGATACAAACAATATGGGCATTCCCATTCCTCCTGATCTACACCAGCCTTCACATCAGCCTCTTCATAGCAGCCTGCCAGATATGATGGGAGTATCCCATCAAGAGCTACACCTGGATCTTGGGTAAAGCTCAGGCTGTCACCCTCATTCTAGCTTTGGAACAAAAATGTTTTCCCGGCTCAGTTGAAAGCAACGGCCTTGCTTAGGGTTAGGGAATTCATAGAAATAAGTCTCAGGTCTAAAACTAGACCAACCCCTAGATTCCCACATGGCCATTTTAAATTTAGTTCTGTAAAAGAACTCCATAAGCTTGCAAGGACTCCTGAAGCAATTAGCAATATTATTTACCTATACAAAGTATATCTTCCAGTAAGTATTTATAGATTCAAAGGATATTTTATTGACAAAGTTAATTTGTCTTAGTTTATGTCTTCACTAAGATTCCTGTGCAGAGAACTTCGAAAATATTTAGTTGCTAAATTCCCTGCTTGAAATATATAGCTGTAAATTCCTGTAACCTTCAGGAATCCATTAAAAATGTAAGACCCTGGAATTCACAAGTGTCAGGAAAACATTACCAAACACCATTAAGCCAGTAAAGATTCTTTAAAGTTAAAAAAGTTTAGGCTAGATTTCTCGAAATGATCCTGTTGATCTGATGAGATAGCACATCTTTTACAGCCATAAAAGATAAAAATTAATACTTTGTCTACCTATAATGCAATACCTTCCTCATGCACTTTCAGACAAGAGGAGTTCACCTGCAGACCTTTAGTCCAAAGCTCATGATAAATCTGTTCTGCACAAATAAAGATGTTTGATGTCAATCAAACTAAGTGAATGCTTATGTTCTGTAAGACAGGTAATCACAGTTACAGCACTTCATACTGTAAAATACCAGTTAGGATAATGTCTACTGAAATAAATACAGGTTTCAGGGGAAGGTAAGAGGTACTTTTTAGCTCTAAGAGTATTCCTTTTATTTTTTTCCTTACAGTAGATGGAACACACTCATTTTTAAGGTCTCACTTTTACACTTACAGCACAAAATCCTAGCAGAGCACTTCACATGGATGTGACAGATTTAAATCCTGTAATCACACTAGATACAGCTCTCTTTGTTGGTATTAAAGAAAATGCTTTTTCCTCCCGACACCTTGGGATCCCCATTTGTAAAACAGATTTATATTTGCCTCCATTATAAATTACTGAGATCTGTTGACAGAAAAGTGGTATGTAAGAATACAGCAGTATTTTTAGGAAGAAATTAAAGTATGTGTTTTTTTAGCAAGCTATGTGCATCAGATTTGTTTTAAATACTGATTTTAAAATAAATACCTTATTTTCTTGGATTTCAATCTTGTCAGACCACAGTGAAATGAGACTTGGTCACCACTCAGCAGTGACATTTCAGCATCTACAAGAAACACAACCCAAAAGCAGATTTGGCTTTCTTTTTAAAAAATAACTTGCCAAAGTTCCCCTGTAAATTTTAACACCACTCACATTAAAAGTTCATTTCCCCTTTTGCCTTCCAGATCCCAGTAGCTATGATCCCTCTAGTATTAGTTGATGAGGATGGCTATCTCCAGAGGCAGATTTATTTCCTATTTGCTGCTGAACACACCATAATTTTCAAACATGAATAACTGGGGCTTGAACACAAAGCCACATAGGACCAAAGAAGGAGCTTATTTCTGAAAACCTGTGTTGAAGAAGGTCCCTTCACAGCAGTAAAGCTTACACTAGGTAATAACTAGCTTCATAACCAAATCTCCAAAGCAATGATCTCATTCTGAAAGGCTCTGCTTCTCATTGCCAGGTCTGGGGTTCAGCCATCCATATTCATGAATTGTACAAAAAAAAAAAAAGAAAATTCCCGTAGAATATAATTTTTTAAAGGCTGCTGTAGGTGCTGGATTTTTCTGACAATACTAACAGCATTTACACAGAGTTGTGTATTATGTTTCTCCCATCCATGGGATGAAACACCTGCAGACTCCATCAGCACATCTGGCAGGCTCTCACAAGATCCTGTCTTCAGTATCAAAGTGGCAACACACCAATAAGCCTTTCCATGCACCCATGTCCACAGGCACAACTGACCATTTAATAAAGGCTCTGAACTAATAGACCTTAACAGAAACCCTTTGATTTATGCAGAAATATATTAAAAAGACAAATAGGAACACAGGTTGCTGCATCACTCCATCCTCCTTAGATCCTGAAGGAAAACAACCATTATCCTGACTCACCAAAATGGCGTGTCTCTTGAGAAGAACAGATTAGGGTGCAGCTGAGAGTCAGTGCTCTCAGAGCCCTGACCTAGACATGAGAAGGCACAGTCCTCCTCTCCCAGGAAAAATAACCATTTAAAACCAGCTGATAGCTGCCGCAGGAAAATAAAAGGAAAAAGTTTGAATTTGAAAAGTTTTCAAATAGCCTGTGAACAGGACTTATATAAGTTGCAGACAGCCAGCCCTGAGCTTCAGACATACACATGCAGCGTTTTGTATCGCTGCTCCAAAGTAAGGCTGCTGAGCCAAAGTAAATGTCTCCAATGATAACGCTGGAACTTTGTAGTTTAATCTCCAGGTCCACACTCTCTGGGAGAATTCAGGCTGCACACTAACAAAATCATGTGCAAAATAGTTTAGAAATATCTTACTGTTTGATCCCTAATGAAGTCTGCTACTAATGTGACCTCTAATAAATCAGGCTGCAAACAAGTTCCAGCTGGCCCTCAGAGACAGTCATATCTGGTTGCTACACCAGCACAAATCCAATGACTCCAGACATACTTAAAACAGAGTGCAGAATCTGTTCCAGAAAGTTTAGGAATCTGTATCAAGACTGTGACATTTCCAAGATTACTGTTTTCCAGTTACCGCCAAGAGACTAGCAATGAGCACTCAGAAGATAACAAACTGAGTGCTATGGGTAAACTCACTCAGAAATTGTTTCACAATACAAAAATATGAACCTTGTTAGGGAAATTAACATAAAGAACTTCTGAAGTGTTTTCCAGATGTTTGTATTAATAAACAGAAAATCCCTTATGCTCTATTAAGGAAAAAAATTGCACTATACGAATAATTTCCTTTGTTTAAAAAGAGGAGGAAACATCCAAGAATTGTCTAAGTTTGAAGTAGGTACAAAGGCTAATTTTATAGCTTTAAAGAGCCAGAGACTGATGATCTGTATAAACATGAATTTACATATTTTTAAATGCTCACCAAAAAAGTAAATTCAGGGGGAAAAAAATCCAAAAAACCAGCAGAATGGACAGATATAGTCCCCAAATACCTTCAGCATTTTAAAGTACTTTCAAAGAAAAAGGGAAGGAAGACTGATGAAAAACTGAGACTGGTATTAAGATTTCCCACAAAAAATTTCATCTTCATGCTTTGAAGATTTTTCTCCCAAGTAGATCTGTTTGTTGGGGTTTTTTTTTAAGGTTAAAATGGCTGAATCATCTCAAAACAGAGGAAAATATTACATTGTCAAAATAAGAATAATAATAATAGACACTCACTGGCATAGGATGCTGCCTAGAGCCAGACAGTATGTGACAACTGCCTTAACAACTCCAGCAGCACCCAGGGACTGCCAAATCCCCAAGCTCTGTGTGAGTTCTTTCTCCTCTTCCTCCTCTCATGAGTCAACCTTTTGCAAAAGCTATGAGGAGAACATGCATTAACTCTACATTTCTCTTTCCCTACATTTCTCTTTCCTGTGCCTGAATATGAAGGATCTTAGCAGAGGGCTGTCTCCTTTCTTCACCTAGCTAGCACTTTACTCTGCAAGGATTCCCATTAAGACCTCAGGAGGCTTTTCAGCAATTAACACAGTGGGAATGGTAGTAATCAGCCTGCAATGGGGTCGTGCAGCAGCCTATTTGCCCACAGGAACACAATGCAATTGCAATCATTAGTAGAAAGCTTTGGAAAAGCTTGAAAGCTTTCCAAGTCACTCATAATGCTGTGATTGTGTGCAGCTCCTGGCTAGGAATCCCTACAAAGCCGCATAGCACCTGAGCTGGCCTGTTAAAGCATCATGAGGAGCAAACATGAAACACATTAACCTCCAGTGCACTGGCTGCAAACAATTATCAAGAGGCTCTCATTGCCTTTAAGAGACCTCATGCAAACCCAAGTTTCCCCATGTCTGTTTTCATCTATATCAGCATTAAAGAAGTTAGCCTCTGGCATGTATTTTATCCTCAGTCTTTGTTTGCAAACATCACATTTTGAACAAGACCTCATCATATGTTGGGATTTATATTTTTTGTTCCTTTTTTTCCGTAGCATCTTCCTAAACCAAGCCCCGAGGAAATACTTGGAAGTGGGGATTTTTTAGCAGAGATGTACCTGTACTGAAAATATTTATCAGAAAGTTTTCAATACTGGAATAACAAGAAAATAGTTGGCTTGAACCTACCAATTCAAAGTTTTGGAAAATAGGAAAGGTACTTTTTAACTGATTTGGAAGGGAATATAAATCATAATTGTTGCAAAGGGAGGAGAAAAAGATTATATTTCCCAAAGTCAGGCTTATTGATTATACTTCTAAGTACATTATAGTGCTAAGAGCTGTATCCAACAGCTTCCACACATTTGCTGATTCTGCAGGCCATTTCAGACGGCACTGCTTATATCTTTACCATAGAAGTGCCCATTTTCAAGGTCACTGAAACGGCTTTTTCTGAACTTTAATAGTGCATCTGCACATGCTAAATCCTGGATATTACAGTATTGACTTAAAGAAAAATTACTTTTTCAGCTTGACTACATCACGTTCACTGAAATTTATGTGCTCTGCATTGGTGCCCTTATTGGAGCTACTCAGCAAGATGAAAGTTTTGGATGAGTTTTGAAAGTATCTAACTTGTACAATCAACACAACTTCCCTCATGTGTATTCCAGCTGCTTTTCTGTGCCAGGTAAGGAATTATCAGAGCAAAGCTGTTTCACGAGGTCACTCCCAAGCTTGACTCCCCGCTGTCCCTAAGGACACAGAGAGGGACAGGTTTTTGCCAGGCAGTGCTACACTTAAAACAGAAACAAGGCTGTTACTCTACCTGAGGAACTCAAGTGGCTGGCTCCATCACATTCTGCCTTTGAAGAGGACTGGAGCAAATCCACAGGGAACTATAACTACTCCCTGCATTTCCCCATGTCTGCAGTATTCCCAGGAATAAAGGACCATCTAACCAGAATTTTTCCAAAATACAAACCTCCCTTCCACTAACTACAATTTAAATCCAAACACCTGTTTTTGTCAGGGCCCCGAGGACGCCTGTAGTCTGTGATTGCCCTGAGTGGCCTCAACTGGGGGCCACCACCTGCTCACACCCTGCCCACTACCCAGAGCTCCATTTAAACTCAAACACAGCAGCCAGGTCTGGCCTGGGTGATGTTATAGGTGTGCTTGTCTCCTGCCTGGACCATATTGTCCCCATCCAGAGCTGTTGATAACTCCAGTCACAGCAACCAGTTCCACCCTGCATATGTGTAACCCCCTGTCTAATTTAGAGGGGGCAAAAAAAAAGGCTTGTATTCTAACCATTAAAACTCAATCTCTTTAATCAGCTGAAGTGAAGTGTCACTGTCACTGCTTTATGTGAATGCCTAAAGACTGATCAAATAAATTCTTTCTTTTTGATAGCCACTCAGAGTGACTTTTTGAGACCTTTTACTTTAATAATTCTGCCTAGACCATCATAACAGGGGCTGTCATGGACTTCAGAAATAGAAACGTGTTCTTCCCTGGAGGAGATGAGGAAAGATCAGAAAGCTTGCTATGAGGAGAACTTTCAACAAAATTACGCACTGGCTTTTCCTCCATTATCTGCTCCATTCCCGTGAGCTGGTACAATCTCCTGTGGGCAGGTACAATCAGGACTTTCCTTTTCAGCTCCACAGTGTAAATGACAGGGCAGAAATGGGCTGTACATTGACTTAGAAACACTGAGTTTGGTCCACGCACACAATCTGCACAGCATCATACAGCCCCCAACTCGTTCACTGTTCCCTAGCTCAAGACTGCATTTGCACCTATCCTGTACAGACATTTCCCAGGGCCTAAGATATTTTATATCACTGGCTGATATATAATGCACTGTCAAATGGCAGCAGTTTGGCTATTTTGCCTGAAGTCAAGTTGGTTACAAAGATTGCTCCGCTTCAGAAGATTCTTGACACACCAATTTACTATCTCATTATGTTCCTACTCTTTAGAGATAATACAGTCACATTAAATGCTCATTAACGTTGAGATTAAGAAAAAAAAATTAACCCCTCATGCTACATTTTTCTCTCTGCTTCTTAAATAGCTCATGTTCTAAACAGTTTGGTTTTTATCTCATGTTCATGTCAACTAATCATCTTTGCTCCAGTAGTAAGGAGTACTGAGCAATGTATCTGATAAAGCTTATTAAACAGATGGGCTTTCCCTTGGGAGATAAATCACAGAAATACTTACTTTATAAAAAGTACCTTTTTTTAATAAGAACAAAAGGATGGAAGAAGAGCAGGGAAAAAATATAACAGCATGAGGAAAGGAATTAGTGATCATCCGTGTGCCTAGTTTTCCAACAGAACTGAGAATAATAGCACCACAGGGGCCACAAGCTTAATTTCTGTGTGGTTTTCATATGGATGCTGGTCACATGTACCTGTGTATTTTTTGTTACCAAGAGATGCGCATAGCCCTGGGAGGAAACTACAGCAGGTTGATTTGAGTTTGGGAGGGAGATTTGAGGAAAACTCTTCATTCATATGCTTATATAGCTTCTCTTCTTCATGCCAAGTAACTTTGTCAACTTATCTACCTCATTTCCAATGTACCAACCAATCCTTCCTAGTAAATACTAAGTACTCTTTCAAAAGTTCATATACTGGAGATGCTGCTTTATGCTTTACCAGGTTGTGAGCCTTAAAATCCTTAATACAGCAGAGCACAAACATGTTTAACTTTATGTACAGGAAGTGAAAATTAGCATTATCTTTAGGATATTTTGGAAACTGTGTGTGAGGGAGGTGTGGTAAAGAAAAGCCATTTGCACAATTCCTAGTTGCTTTGCACTGTTTTGGGTTAATAACTCGAAAAATTATTATATAGAGAAGCATAACCATCAGGTTTTAAATAGAAAAACATCAGGAACTCTAGTATGAACTCTAATAGACTTGAAATAGTGCATTGTCTTCCAGAATTTATTTTTTGCCTACCAAATGACTGCCTACATAATGAATTACACAATGAGGAATAAAACTGTATAAACATAACCATCTATCCAAAGAGCACTCAAACACATGAAAAACCTCAACATGAAGTAATGAGCAGTTTAATTTTCCAAAGTCTTCATTTTGGAGGAAAAGATCCCCCATCTCCTAATCAGACAGCAAGCTCACTGCTACTGAAGGAAGAAGTGCTGGAGTAAAGTTCTCACTGTATTTGCTTATAAAAGCCTGGGCATGAGGATGAGAGGAAAGGCAATGATGGAAAAAACTCCCCTCTGGACTAAACAGTAGAAGCATCTGCCAAAGTAATCGAAGTTTGCATTTGTAGCAACAATTGCTGCCCAAGATTAGGACTCAGGAGCAAGCAGTTAATCAAGCTGCCCTTACCAGTTCGGTATTTCACAGCAGCAGAAGCTACAAGCAGAGTTAACAAGGCACTAAAGGACCAAATTCTTCTGGAAGCACATATCAGGGTCCTTCCAGAATAACTCAAGATGATCTTCAGCCAGGTGCCATGTAGCAGGAAGGGAAATGTGGCCCCTGTCACCAAGCACAGACACACAGATACTTTTACCTGAGCTGCAGCTCTGGCTCGTGTTATTGAGGAAGGGTTCATGGACAGGTCTCAGAGCATCCACTCCAAATCTTTTCAGGCGCAGTATATTTTATAGTAGGCCACAGACACAAATAAGCCAAACAGGGAGATTAGAAAGCAAGCTATCTGTTTGGCACAGATTTTCATTGGTGTAAGGCCCTGAGGACCAGCAAGGATTTGCCACAATAGGCTGCTGACAGCTTTTCTTCTGCAGTATATTGTCCTGGCTCAATAGCACAAGGTCAGACTGAATGCCTTTTTGCCGCCTTTCTGCTTCTCCTGGGGAGCAATTGCTTAGAAAAATAGCCCCTTTACTTGACAGGTTTGTAACACAAACAAAAAAATCCATCCTCGTTGTGGTTATTGAACTGACTTCTTGGGAATCAAACAGTGTAAAACTAATAGTGTCATAGAGCCACCAACCACACCAATGTAAACTTAAATGCACACGATAGCTGAGTGGGGATACCCTGGTGCAATAAATGAATGAAACTTACTTCTTTTTTTTTTTTTTTAATCTTCTACAGACACTTCATTTTACAATTAGCAATTAATTCCTTCTCCATGCAGAAAGTAAGCCAGGATAACTAACTGTTAAGAATTTCATTTACACACCCCTGTATGCAAAACCTCAAGTCATTCTGCAGAACAACATCTACAGTGAATGTGATGGAAAAGGAGACAGTTGCTTGGAGATTTTAAAACTGTTGACAAACTACAGCTATCTTTGTACATTCTCAAGATGAGTATTTTAAGGTTGACACTTTTGTGTATACAATGAAAGGGGATGATGTGGGGGAAGTACTGACACACCAAGGCTAAGAAAAATCACCTTACATTAAAATAGTCCCTATAGACATAGCAATCCCATTTTAAGATACATCTGGAAACAAAAGAGAGTGCACATTCCTAATTTAAAATCAATCTACTAGATATAGAACTTTCACAGAGACCTTGCCTAATGCTCTGGTCTCTTGTGCTCAAGAGGAAGATCCAACCCACATGGCTGTCTGCTCCATACAAGACATCTCCTGAGCAAGCAGCCGTACCCTCAGCATGGCTGTCAGTATGTCTAGACATCAAAAAGATCATCTGAGATCTACAGAACAAACCCTGTGTTATAATCCCAGAAGTGTACATAAATTACCCTTTATATGTGCTTTACTTATACACCATCAAGCAAAACATAAATTCGGCCATTATTATAAGTATCCTGTGTATATTTCAGCATTATTATTAGCAGACTGACAGAGAAGGCTAGACAGTGTATCTGAAGCAGCAGCCCACTTTTCCTGAAGGTCCATCTCACCACGCACTGGCTTGCCTCCCCAAAAAAGTCTTTACAGTACATCATGGTATTGGTGAGGAAGGCTTTCTCACTGAAGCTGCAGAGCTTTAATAGTACAGCCGATCTCCTGAAGGACACTTACCCAAGGCAACCTTGCAGGATGGGATTTGGGGGTGTGACAGGACACACTGCCCCACCAGCGCTGACAGTCTCATGTGGAATCTGGGTAGGGTCAGCTCCATTGTCTTCCCAACCTGCTCCTGAAACCACAGGGAGGTCTGAGAGGATAAGGGATGCTTTCCCACATCTTAGCCACAACTGGCCCTGGACCCTTTCAGGCTCAGTCTAGCAGATCGAGCAAAGCCTGCAGGGGAGGTGCAGTGGCAGCAGCACAGCAGCAGCACTCCTTGAGAGACAAGGAAGCAGCAGAGGCAAGAGCCAGGATGCAGGAGGAGGGACTTGGGGCACACCACACTGCCGTACCATACCATGTGGCTTGCCCACAAAGAGCCAGTTAGGAGCCCTTGAGGGAGGTCATCTGCATAAACTACAGTCCCAGAGGTGCTTTTCCTGAGGAGACTTGTCTTCAGTTTTAAATACCATTTGATTTGTAATAAAACAGATACTGCTAGAGGGACTTCTGCCATGTCTTCTGTCTCCTTAAGCAGGGTCCACACAGTCTATTATATCCTACTGTATCTTCCAGGATGCAAAATGAAGTTAATTAAAGAAAGACGAATGTTAGCGTCTTTACTCACATTTAAAATTGTCTCTTTGACAGACCTGATATTGATACCCAATGTCAATAACAGAATTAGGACACGAATATAAAAACATCATCTTTGCAAATGCACGTCAGTTTTGTTTCTCTTCTTGTTTTCTTATATGAATGACCAACATGCTGCAGATGCTTCTTCAGAGATAAACACTCAAACGCTCTTGTTTTTTCCCCATGAAAGCAAGGGTATAGGCAATTTATGACTATTCATGTATTTTTATTAGATAAAGAGGACTGTCTATATTAAATTGACTGATCTACATTTTTGTTTTTAATGTCACCACAATGCTACTATTCCTAAATGTTTTACAAGCTGTTTACTGAAAGCACAGTACAAGCCCATAATATAATCTAGCATTTAGCTCAGTCAAACTTAGAGGAAAATAATCCATGCAATCTAGTTATAGTGAACTGAAAACAAAAACTGAGTGCAAAGCAGTCAATATAAACCTATGTGAAAGATTTTAATAGATGTACTCATATTTACTTGATTCAAATTATTCAACCAAATATTATCAGTTTACTTACATTAAATATATTTAGAGGTTTACACTGGGTGTATATTGATCTTTGGTCTTCACAAAAAACCAGAAAATACGGGCACTATGCAGTGAGAGTATATGGCTGTTTATTATCTCTTCCTGGTATGAGAAGGAAAATGGAATCTAGGAAGCTGGCCAAAATACACGTCCATCACAAATACTCTGCTAACATGCTTTCAATTATGCACTCTCAAAGGGATCAGAAGGTCCTAATTACAAGAATGAAAAATAAACCTGAGCAAAATACCAACCAGGGTGGCAGCTCAGCCTCTGTTTCTGAGAGATGATGACCCTCATGCCCAGGGGAACAGCAGATGCTCAGCACAGCTCGCTGTTGGGCCTTCCGTGAACAGGATTTCTTTTCCTGGTATTTTTCTGGGCTTTGGAAAATTTAACAGGTTTTGGAATTCATTTTACTGGTTTACACAAGAATGCCCAGGGAAATCCCCTGTCTCAGACTCCTAGCAGTGCTGTATTTGGAAATAATATGAGGGCATCTCCTACTCATTTTTGGGTGGCATTATGGCCAAGCAAGGCTTCATGGTGAATCGTTCCTTCAAATAATAGCCTTCAGAGGTCCCAGGCAATAAAAATAAGGAAAAGAGGCCCGACAATAAGGGCACATTTTTTGCACCACCCGGTCTAAACTAAGCACAGATAAGATGCCTCAAACTGTGGCCCATTTTCTACAGCACCATCATTCCCAGGCTGCACTGGCAAAGGCAGCATGAACGCAAGGGTCAGGGTAGTCACCACCAAAATCACCAAGGGTCAACTGGAAGTCTCTCTAAGAGCCAAGTTGCTCCTACAATACTCAGCCACAAAACTAATAGATTTGAAACTTATTTCCCACCCCACCATGACCATATCTGACTATAAAAATAGGCTTCAGCACAGTCACAAGGTCTGAAAGAAGTGTACACTGACATCTGATATTTTCAGTGAAAGTTAAGAGTAGATATTGGCATCCCCAAATTAATCTGTCCTAAGTCAATGATCATCAGCTGCAGTTATCCTGTTCCTCAGTTCTGCTTTATACTTATTTGTAAGCAACCCATGTCCCTGTTAGAATTTCTAGTTCGTTCCACTCTCTTCCCCCCTCCTCCCACTTTTTTATTTTAGATCTGCAGATGTTTTCACAGACAGGGAAAATTTTACTCTATTCTTCCTCTAGATGACCTTCCACAATTCTAGCTTATCAGATGGTGTGCACACTCACATACCAAAAGAAAGCATGCAAATGTAGATCTTGTTTTAAATACTAATTAAATGCATTACAATAACTCTGTAAGTTTCATGGTCTGTCTTGCATAATTTCAAAGCAACTTTAAGCTGTACCTGACTACTTCCACAAAACTACCAGCATAATGCATTCAGGTTACCATCTTCACTTACCAACCACTGACTCACACTGGGATTGCAAGTGGTGGGAAAGGACAATGGGAACATTAACTCCTCATTGAACAAAGCTTTCCATAAATCAAAATCTATTCTTGTTCATATAATAGAAACAAGTTTAATTAGAGGAAATGGATTGGAGGAAAGAGTCTGTAAGTTAATAAGATACTCCAGCCTAATGAAGGCGAATTCAGCCTGAAAGGTTAAATTGAAATTTCTTCAGTCAAGATGGAAATCCACAAAGTTTGACCATGACTTTATAGTGTCAGCTCGTGTTGGTCATTCACAAATACTATATTAGCAAGAAACACAATATCAGAATAAAAACTAAAATTAAAGGTAAGATTTACTATTACCATTCAAAACTTGTCATGTTTTTGATTAGGCCACTGATCTTTGGGTAGAGATGTTGATCAACAAGTCTCAGCAGCAAAAAATTCAGTCTAAGGGTAGTGGTGGTGACAATGGAGTGGCATAAGGTGCAGTCCCTTGCAACCAGTAAGTTACCTCTGAAGCAGGATTCTTTATTCCTATCCAAAGAAACCCTTCTGGCATGATTCAGCTAAGCCAAAAAAAACTCTCTAGACACCAAGCTTTGATTACAATTACCTATGACAATCAATATTGCTTGGATTTTGTCAGCCTATCACAAAAGGGAAGCTCAGTCTCACTCACTGTAGCAGCAGCAGGGCAGAAAATCACCAGTTTCCACATGCCCCTGGCCCCTGCAGAAAGAGCAGAGGAGCAGGAGAAAAGGAACATGTCTCCAGGCAAGAGAGGGGAGAGCAAAAACCACTGCAGAAAACAGGGAAAATTATGAAATCCAGCTCTGACATGCCCAAAGCACAGCTGGTAAGATTTTTTAGTAACAATAAATGTATTTTCCTGTCTTCTTATATCAGAGTATGCTGTCTGGGGATAATAGCAAAAAACCATGCTTACTTGCTCCCTTTCTGTCTCCACTTTTCCACTGTTCAGTTTTTTAAGACCAGAAACAGTACAATTTCACAACCATTAAGCCAGTTTCATCCCCACTGCATGAGAGAATAGGATTTGGTTCTAATTAATTAATTATTATAATAAATTATAAAATAGTTTGAATTATTGATTATCCAGATACAAATACTCCAGATGCAAAAAGGAGCTGACAGCAGTGAAGACTTGCTTACAAAGAAAGGAGTTATAAGTATATTTATATTATATTTTTTTCTATTTATATAGAATAATTACTTCCAGACCACAGACCTTCATTTTGGAATAAAACTGAGGCGGCTATTCCTGAAGTTACCTAGAAGTCCAGTCGGAACTCTGAACCCAATCACTCTCTTCCTCTGAATTAGTTCTATAGTGAAGCCAAGACTGTATGGTTAAACTGTAACTCAAGGAAGGCAAGAAAATGTGGCAAAATTGCTCCTTAAGGAATTACCATGGACTTCTTTTTTTGTTGTGTTTTTGTAATTAGGATAGCATTAATCTAACTATATATTAGTTTCATAATAAGCATTTCATCAACTAATGCCATCACCCAGCACTTTTTCTGTCCCCTTTCCGGAAGGCTGGGTTCCTCTTTTATCTAACAAGCAGCTTTGTACACTCCATTTGATTTAGTGTCAATGGAGCCTGGTTCAAATTCCACACACTTAATTCAGTCACCTTCAAACAGTTACATGATGGTTCATTGCTCCTAAAAATCAGTACAAAGTCTGCAGCAGAAAATTGTCATGACTCTTCAGTTTACAGATTTCCAGAAGTCCGTTGCTCAGTACGTTGGAATTTGCTCCAGGACCATTTAATTTACTCCCCAGAGGAATGCTTCTTCTGAGAACCAACACTACAGATCTGAGCTCCAAAAGTGACAGCTGAGAGAAGGTCATTCTGACCCCTGACAGGGACCATGACAGGGATTCTGCTGTGTGCACTCTTTCCTCAGACGGGGCACACAGCTGGAAGTAGAAGTAGCTGTCTTTCTTTTTCTGAGACAATACACCTGGCAGAACAGGCTGAAAAGTGCATTGCTATCCGTAAGAGTAATGGTAGAGAAACCCCTAGAGGAGAAATTGTGTCCCAATTCAGGTTCAAGGTGGAACATGAACAAGTAGGCATGAAACTAGCTATAAATAAATTTGGGATGGAAGTTAGAAGGTGGACCTTTAGCCAGTGTAGAGTCTAACCTCCTGGAGAGAGCAGGGGGCACACAAGACTCAATCTCTTTCTGATTGTGCGGCAGAATTGTTAATGGAACAGCAGTTTTGTTCAAGAATTAAAAAAACTTTTCTAATCTTCCACTGATTTGATGAAAATCAAGAAGCTTTTTATCCTCTAAACAATTCTATGTCCCTCATCCTACGCTATAAGGTCTTACTTTGAAACAAGGGACTGTTACATAAAACACACCACTCATTATTTTAGAGGTGGGCAAAGAACAGCGAGGAGAAAAGAGCACTCCACCTTTCCAAGGATACCTTGTAAGTTGTGGATGCTGTAATTTGTAAAACGTTCCAGTGAAATAAACTTCCTGTCTTATGTAAGCAGGTTCTTGCCAACTAACCCCCAGAATACCGTCCTGGAGATACATTCAATTTAGCTCTGGGTACCCACCTGATCTTTTGCAAATGACAGTATGGCTCTTTGTATTAATCTAATGACATCTGGTTTAAAAAAACATCCTTATCAGGAACCCCTAATGCATAAGCAAGAGAAATTTGGGTATGGTAGACAGTGTAGATTAGAATAGACTCAGACCAATCACAACATTGACCACAAATGCAGAGGAATGTTCCTGACATTCATTAGAATCAAATAGCCTTTAATTTTAACAGAAGTCCTTGGTCATATTGAATATTAATGTCCATGGCTAGAAGAGGCAAGCCAGAGACAGTCACCATTTCTCTTCAGGCTGTTCATATTGGATTCATTAGCAATTTATCATCAATGTAAAGGCAAAATTCAATTCCATCTGTGAGCTTCAACACACATATGACTTGATGTACCTGATGAATTGCAGATAAGCAAGATCTGGAGCTGCAGTAATAGAGGTTAAAGGCCGCTGAAAGCTGCAACAATTTTATGATATTATGCAATTTAGATAAAAATTATAATCATCAAAGGTAGAGTTTAAATAACTCCTCAGAGAAAACAGTCACATAAACTTGGAACCATGCTAAGTTTTTAAATCTAAAATATCACATTATAGGAGTCTTTCAGGGACTTCTAACCACTTCAGACATAATTCATTTAGAATTTTTGGGCTTCAATTTGATATTATCCAATTAATATTTCTCCCTAAATGTGAACCACTTAAGTGGAAGCATTGGGCCATGCTGGGATACCTGAACAATGTTAAACATTGTTTAGGGCCAGAGAAACCAGCAAGGCAATCAGACAAGAAAGGCAACCCGTGATGCAAGTAGCAGGGGAGCAGCCTGGCCCATTATAGGCAGAACTGTAAGTTAAGTCTCAGGGATTTCCCTGCTTTGCTTGCACACAGAGGGGTTCAATAGCACAAAGGCAACCCATTCACCCTCCTCCTTCGCACAACAAACATTATGTGAAAGACTTCTGGCAAATAGCTTTCCTAGCAGGCTGTCCCTGTAAGATTGCAGAAGATGGTGTGGCACCACACTGCCCTAGAATTAGGTAGAGATAGTCCCTCTTACTAAATAATAGCAGACTCTGACTTATTATCTGACCCCATCTATTATTACATGCTTTGATGCCTAGAGTAGCATCTGGAAATCATTTGAGTAGAGTAACAGTAGGGAATAGGAATAAATTAATCAGACATATCACTGTTAATCCATGTTCTTAGAAAATCCCCACATACATATGTATTTCTCACCATTATATTACAGTTTAAAACAACTAAATACAATGGACGAGTTTTGCACACAAACAGAGTCAGAGAGACAACACCACATGCAATGTAACAGGGAAAAGGAAACACAAAATATTAACCCAGGCTCATGATCCACAGTTAAATTTGTGTGCAATAAAAGGAAATGTCATGTGTGATCATGGTTTCTCTGTGTGTGTACTTACACTGATTTCTAAACTTTGCAAAGCATTAGCCTTTCCTTTAAACTAAACTGGGAACTAAAGTTGGAGTTGTATAAAGGTCACCAAAGTGTAAAGATGCTTACCACTCTAGAGCTTGACCCTATGCAAAAATAAGGAGTGAAAACCCAAATTCAACTGAATTAATTACAAAAGAGTATTTAATGTACTATTTTTCTCTTTGGAAATTACTATTACATTATCAGCCACTGAATAAATACTTTATGCAGAGTTTCGTGAAATCAATGCAAAAGAAACAACACAATGTTCTTTACACATACTGGAAACTGGAAACATAAAAATGTGACAGCAAAGGAATCCCGATGTTACCAGAGTGGCAGGACCAGAAAGCAGGTGCAACCCCCTCCACACCTCCTGTCTCTCTTCCTCCCTCTTCCACTACCCCCACTGAACTTTTATTCATACATTAGTCTTCCAAATATCCTCCCATAGAAGTCAGATATTAAGCAATATATAAATAAGGGTTTCGTGTTTAAGCATCAGTTTCAAGAGGAAATCTCGAGGTGATGCTTCACATCCTACTAGCAGTGTATTTCAAGCGGAAAAGAAACATTGTTTCAAATGGGGAGGATGGACTGGCATGGAAGTTGGGAAGAAATTTGAGTTTAATAGCACAGGTGTGAACACAACTAACAGAAAAGTTCAAAGCTGTGAGAGACTTAGAAGTAAGGAGAGGGGAAAAAAAAACAAGAAAGAAAAGAAAACCTTAACTACAACACAGTTATCTTCTACCCTCTGAATGACAGAGGAGAAAAATAATTTTAGCAGCTGCAATTTTGAATGCAATGGAAGTGAGCAGAAAGGAGTAGAATGCTGTCATTGAGAGGGTAGATGAGAGTTTATTTGTGTTAGACTGAATCAAAACCTGAAGTCTTTTTTCTTCCATTCCCAGAGAACCATGTTGAGTCAAAAATGTTCTTCAATCCAGCAGTGTTTCTTGAGTTATATCACAGTTACATTACCAGTGATTGGCCACTCATTAAACCTTTTCTATGAGATGTAAGCAAAAAGATGCAAGGGTAGTATTCATTTTAAATATGAGGTTCAAAAGCTAATGTAAGACTTGCAAATGATTAAAAGCTGAAAAGGAGACAATAAAAATAAAAATAATAAAAAAATAATGAACAGAAAAACTCAAACCCTTCTGGGAATTATTTAAAATTAGAACAAGTGATTATACAAGCATCCAGAGAGTAAGTACATGCCACTACTTTTGAAAATAAAAACAAAACAGTAATGGAGCTATAGAAGGTGTGACCGACGGAGAAAAACTGTCAAGTAATAACGGATTTCCAGACTGTTATGCAAACAAAAAATGTTTTACTTTAATTTTTCTTTTTTAAAAGAGAAATGTGGCTTTTTTTTTTTTAAGTAGAATCACCATACTTCTTTGATTCATAGTGTTCTAGTGTCCTCCAATGGATACTTTTGAAAGTACTTGCTCTGTAAAAGTGTATTAGAATTACAGCTGTGCCTCACTTAATGATTTTGGTATGGCATTTATTCCAAGATACTAGGAAGAGGAAACAATATAAGATCTTACAGACTCCTCATCTTTCTTCCTATATTTAAACAGTTGTTGGCACTGCCGGATTATGTCATCTTCAAAAAGAGAAGGAAGTGTGATCTTCTGCCAAGTTTTAGCAGTGCCACCTGACAAGTCACTGAGTCCGATACTGACCTTAGTCATTCATTCTTCTCATGAACACAAAAAAGGATCAAAGCAGTAGAATAATGAGAGTGTAGGCAGCCCTCAGCAGCTATGTATAGAACAAAGATCCCAAAGCAAGATATAGCCGTCTCTGGAGATGTATGGCGCAGCTGACAGTGAATCTCTGGAGCCACAGTTTCTCCAGCTGGTAATTTTGAATAAAACATCACTGAAGAAACATTCAATACTTTGCACAGCTAAGTGAGAAAAAAACTCGAGTCAGCACTCATTTACATTGATTCAGTTGATGACATACTGCTGTCATTTGAAGAAGTAGCAAAATTCGGGGTGGTTTCATTTCTTTTAGTTTTTAAAACATCTAGATTATAAAGTGAACTCTTCCAGTTTATAATCTGGAAGAATGATATTCTAAACAGTTTCTCTGGGTACGTGGTTTTCCTTCAGTTATTTGAGGCTTTTTTAGACGGCAAAGCTAATGCACAGTAAGTTGCTGCAGCAAGTTTCTCCTCCTGGGTCAGCTGACAGATCCCACAAGTCATGGCTTTCCTCTGCTCTTGGTCACTGATCCTTATCATGGTCAGTGTCTTCCACCAGTGGCAGCTGTGCTAGCCCTGCCTGCCCCACTCCCTAATCCAGTCCGTGCATCAGCCATCTTCCCCTGCCTACATTCACTTTTTCCAAATACTTTCAAGCATCATCTGTCTTAGGATAAGCTTAAAAGCCATGGATACAGGGAATGAAATGTGTGCATTAGTCGCTACTTACTTGGAAACAAAAGATTCTTTTGTGCAACATGGATTATCCTACTTCTAATGAAAACAAAGGTACTGGGCACACCTAATATGTACTAGGAATATAGAGTCATAGAATACTTTGGGTTGAAAGCGACCTTTAGAAATTTCCATGTCTAAATCCCCTGCCATGGGCAGAGACACTTTCTACTGGATCACATTGCTCAAAGCCCCATCCAACCAAGGCACTTCCAGGGATGCGGCATTCACAGCTTCTCTGGGCAACCTTTTTCCACGCCTCCCTCCATCTCTCTTTTAAGTCCCCTTTAAGTATTGAAAGGCCACAATAAAATCTCCCTGGAGCCTTCTCCTCTCCAGGCTGAAGAGCCCCAACTCTCTCAGTCTGTCTGCATAGGAGAGGTGCTCCAGCCCTCCGGTCATTTTTGTGGCTCTCAATCCAAGAGGTCTACATCCTTCTTATGTTGGGGGCCCCAGAGCTGATGCAGTGCTCCAGGTGGGGTCTCATGAGAGCAGAGCAGCAGGGGATAATCACCTCACCTCCCTCACCCTGCTGGTCACACTGCTTTTGAGGCAGCCCATGACACAGCTGGCATTCTGGGCTGCAAACACACACTGCCACCTCATACCCAACGTGTGCTTGTGAATCCATCGATATTCCCAAGCTGCTGCCAGTCCATTCACCCTTCTCTGCTGTACTGGTAGTGGGGACTGCCTCAGTCCACCTGCAGGACCTGGCTTTGTTGAACTTTGTAATGTTCACACTGGCCCATTTCTCAAGCCTGTCAAGGTCCCTCTGGAAGGCGTCACTTCCCTTAAATATACCAAAGTGTGTAAAAAAGCTATTGGCATGGAGTAGATAATAAACTATAAATTCACAACCTAGTTTATTTTGTGCCAGTCTACCTGTCAGACACAGCTTTCAAAATCCAAATTCAGACAAAGCAAGTCAAATGTCATCATCCCACCTGCTCTTGTCTCCAGGGATTTGCAGTTCTCCCAGCTGAAGATAACCCTTAGTTTCCTTCAGACAACATCATTATATGCATCCCTACACAGGTCCTAAGCAGAGAAAAAAATGAGAAAAATCTAAAGAACTTCAACTGTTGCATATTGCTGGCAGCAACCATGTGACTGATGATCTGTGCCAAACTTAGAGGAGTTAAGGGCTTTAACTTGTACCCTGAGGTCCTGTGCTCTTTTATGCTTCTCAGCTTCCTCCTATAATACATAATCTCTTGTATTTTTCTCTCTCTCTCACACCATCCTTCAAGAAATTTTCTTAAAATATAATAAGAATATCCTTAACACTAATGACCTTGGTGTAGGCTACAGCTCAGTAGTATGATCAGTGCCCAACAGTCTAACAGACTTCTAATAGCTTAACATGAAAACACAGCTGTGACTGCAGAAAATCAAGGCTCAACTAAATACACATAAATTTTAAAGAGCAGAAACCATTTAAAGTTGAAGGCCACAGCAACACACTTAACTCAGCATCTTGAGCAGTCATGGCTGTTTCATCACCATTTGATGGATTTAAAACACTAAGTGATAAAAAATTCCATGTATGCTATTGACTGATCCATTCAGTCACCATCTTTTGTGCCTTCTCCACAAATATATCATGTTGCTATTATACATAAAAAGGAAGACTTACTATGGTTCTTTACTGTAAATTTAATAACTGCAGATCTTTCACTACTTCTCAGTGTGCTTTGAAGTTCTCTTTCACACAAAGCTATACAGCATCCTTTAATTCTTTCAAGTACAAAGCTTAGTAGTGTACTTCAAAGACCCCTTATACACAGAGATGTCTGACACGTTCTCAAATTCCCTGAAACAAAGATCTGCACTCCTGTGTCTAGCTCCTTCAAATGAGAGTGTCCAACACTTTCACATTCCATTAAAAACTGGGGGAGGGGATATATGCTATAACACCTGCTACTCTGACAGAAAACTTTATAGTTTCAGGACTATTTAAGCAGTTCTTTATTGCAGTTTGAATTCCCACCTGTTTTTCACTTTTTTTTTTTTTAATCTAATCACAATCAGTCTCTGAATTTGTGGAGTTTGAGTTTTTTGTTTATTAGGGGGTAGGGGTTTTGTTTGATGAGTTTTTTATGATCTGCTAGTAAACACAAAGTCATATAAAAACTCTGTTACAAATTTAGATGGTTTTGGAGGTATCGCCTAAAGAACCTCACTCCCAAAACTGTTGAAATTTCAGCCTCTCTGGTATTAGCATTTTCATAAGCCCACAGTCACATAAAAACTTTTACAGAAGAGATCAAAATCCTGTTTTGTGGGCACAGAGCCCTGTTAAAGTGAGAGCAGGTTCCTACTGGAAAAGTGCCTGCCCCAATTCCCTCACTTGCTTTTACAGGTCTCTTCCTAGAGGTAGCAATCAGCAGTCCCCCAAACTTCCAACACTGTATCTTTGAAGTCCTGTTTTAAAAACCTTCCTTCACAGAGGATAGAAGGAAACCCCCACTACTTCCCCCGGTTCTATTTTCAGGTGGTGCAGAGAAGGGGATAATGCTCAGAGAGTCTTTCCTCCTTTTCCCTTTTTGCAAAGCTGCAGGAATAAGGGTCAGTCAGCGCAGCACAAACAAGAGCATCACTCAGGGCTCGGGGCTTGCTGCTTTCCTTTCTGCTCAATGCTGAAATCCTAGTGGCTTGAAACCACTGGGAAAGGGTCATACTTGATCTTAGCAACTCATCCCATCCAAGTCAAACAACAGACAACCACTCCAGTGTCATCAGTTTCTCACAGAATTTGCCAAACAGCTTTAGGGGTGGCCTTGGAGAGAAGCCCTGGGCCCTGTGCAAGGTTAACAGGAGGCACCAGAAGTGACTGTCAGACCCAGTGAAGGACAGAGTACCAGACCACAGGACTTCCAGACTGACAGAAGTGTTAATCTAGATCCATTCCTGCTGAACAGCCTGTGGATCTCAATTAAAGGGCAGAAAGGAAGGAGAGAAATGGCAGCACCAGAGAAAGAGACAACTGAAACCAATATACTGTGACCTGTGACAGCTCACTAAGTCCTCCAGTGTCAAAAGACAATTTTCCTTCCAACTGATAAGCTGGAATGTGGGCAGCTTTACTGAAAAAATATTTTTTAAAGCTTGCCCAGGGATGCTCTCTTTAAAGGAATGGGTTTAGTTTTTTATATTTACAGGAAGCAACAGTTCTAGATCAGTGGTCCCCAACCAGGACTAAATTTCCATGTACAACTTCATCAGAGAATTTACAACAAAACAATTCTCCAAAATTTTCAACACACCATAACCTCAGCTAAGTTCTACCTCTGTATATATTTATCTAAAGAGCATGCATGCATACATAGAAAAATGTTTTTATTCACTACAGCTGGAGAAGAGAAACACATGTAGAGTCTTCACTCCAAATTTTCTGAAATTTTCTATGGCTGCAATAAACATCCAAGACTTAATCTGAAGTGTACGATTTCTATGCGCCAAGCAGGTAGAGTTCTTTGCAATTCCAGAAAATTGCCACCTTGAAAAAATCTGTCAAAGATGTTCAGCACTATTCTAATCTTACTCCCACTCAGTGGCAAAAGGGTGTCACTGAAGTTGAAAAGAGCAAAATTAAGATAAATGCCACGCTTTTTTGAATCAACTCTCTGATGTAAAGCCTTGTCAGTGACAAGAAAGTTGTGCCTTCCAAGATTTGAAAAAACATAACAAACCTCTAGAGACCTCTCCTGCTCACAGTACTTTTTTTCTGTATAGCTGCAGATTATTTGACATAATAGAATCATTCCCAGATGAGCTATCAGTATCTTTTTCTTTCCTGTTGCCACTAGACCTGCAAGTACATTAAGAAAGACTTGGCATAAACTGATTACTTTAAAATTCATTCCCATGACTCTGCACCAGCAATAGCTGATTGCTCCAGGCCTTGAAAGAATGCCAGATTTACAGGCTGTCTGTAGTAACTGCCTATTTTACCTACATCACTTTAGACAGATACATAGAATAAGTAGTTTAAATATATCCAATGCAAAAAATATGACTCATCTTTGTAGAAGACTTAGTATCACAGAGCAGAGCTCTTTGTGCAGTTTAAAAGGTTATGTATCAAAAGTCTGGGATGTGCAAGAAGTACATTAAGATTACAAAAGAGATGTCCCTTGAGAAGCTTTGCAATTGACTGGTGTAGAGATACAAAATGCTTTGGAAGGGAAGTTATCTTCTCTTTCAGTTATCAGAAAGGATGCAAATCTGTACTTAAAGACTGGCACTTTGTACTAATGTAATGTAATGTGATGCAAACAAGGAGCTGCATTATGCTTGGATGGTGTGAAGAGAGACAGCCAAGGACTCCACATCCACTGGACTATCCATAAATGTGCATTACTTAACACATATTCTGTACCTTAGCTAATTAGCATTATGTCAAGGTCTTAGAAAAAATTAAGTATTTCTTATCCTTGAAACTGTGTAATGATAAGCTTTTTTTCTTCAGAAAGCATTTTTTCTTATATCAGCTCACAGTGTAGTTGCAAAATAAAATTTAGAAAAAAAAGAATACTTGGGCTTGCAGGATAAATACATACAAATTATTGACAGGCAAATCTCAGTGATCTAGTCAAAATTAGGTGCGTCAATAAGCAGAAACAGTGGTTAAGAATAAAATTCTTACCTGGAGCAAAACTGTAAAAGCACAACATAATATTTTTCTCTACATTTGTTCAGTGGACAAATTTTACCTCAGTAAAGGTAAGTATAAAAATTCCATTGCACAACTCTAAAGCATATTCGGAAGGGGATTAGAAGTACAGCAGTGAGCTGGATCAGAACAAACTGCTGAAGATTTGGAACAAGCTTACAGTTTACAGCCTGAGTCCCCATGTGACACAAGTTATAAAATTATCCCTGTAATAAACAACCAGTACTACAGAGCACACAATATTAGAGAAGGGATTTATGGACCACTTGTTATAAAAGTTGTAGACACAGAAATGCTGAAAATTATTTTCTACTGGAAATCTGAAGGAGCAGCACATAACAGAAGTATTCCATATATTAAAGTAGAGCATTACAGTCATTTTGAGCCAGTGAAGTGAAGCTCACATGCAATCATCTAGTTCCCTGGAACGGCTCTGCCAAACAGTGAGCAATCAAACAGCACAATGTATTGTTGCTCTGTAAAAGTCTGTTCATCTGTCATATTTACCAAGCATTGGCTTTGTCTCACCGGTTTCTTCCTCAGAAAAAACCAGCAGCTTATAACATCAGCTAAAGCCTCCTGCCCTAAGAAGAGTCAGGCTCTCCCCAGAACTCTGCTTTTCAGTGTAGGGGGTATGATTTGTTGAGGGCAGGAACTGGGAACTCTGGCACAGCTTGCAGCCGTAGGCCTGTCTGCAGTCACTTACTCCATTGTGAACATGCTTGGCGTGCTTTCTGTTTTGTATAATCAGCATAAATAATGTTTCCCGGGTAGGCACAGCAAACTTCAAACCACGTATATTCTTCAAGACTGTGACTCTGCAAAACATTCTGCAAAGCAGAATTCTGCAAAGCATTTCAATCCCAGTGCTGTGAAGTATGTGTGTAATTTCAGGAATGAAAAGAGTGCGACTGACTGTTAAGTGTGTGGAGAGACACCTGGAATGGCATCTCTACCTTACGTGCCTGTGAAGTGCTTGGCATATGGTAAGTAGCTGGTGTGAGCAACAATCGATGCACACAAGAGTTTTTCATGACTCTAATTATATCCAATACATTCAACATCTTGCAGGACCAAACCCTCTGAGGTAGCAAGTGGAAAAGACAGGAGAGGGGGAGATTTTGACAAGAGTATCAAAGGAATACAAAGCTGGCTTTCTGGAAACTGGAATCACACGAAGACTAAAGCTGACTGAACAAGGGCTTACTGGAAGTATTTGAAGAGCACAGTCATAATAACTATAATACAGCACTGTTAACTCCTAATTTTGGCATGTCTCTCAACCTACACAATGTTTTTCTTGAAAACTCTTATTCCAAAAAAGACACAAGAGACTAGGTTTTGAAAAAAGATTTAGCTGAAGAAAACTCTCAAAGCAGGTTCTTGATAACGGCGGGAAGGAGGTAGGGAGACTTTGAAAACCTTCCCATTTTGTGAGCTCTCTGTGGGATCTGTGGGGCTTTTCTCATTTCTCTGCTAGATCGAACCAACGTGCTGCAGTGGCTTCCACCTTGCAAATCGTCCTGGTGCAGTTCCAGCTGAGCTTTGTGTCAGACTGCTCGGAGGATTACAGCCCTAAATGGCACTTCAAAGGGGCAGCTGAAACTCAACCACATGCTAGATAAGTGCAAATACCTTCCCCCTCAGCTCAAAGAAAGGCTGCATGTATTTGAAGTGGAAAAGTACAAGTTTAATGCAAAGCCACTTAGCAATTAGTAAAGAAAGTAAGTCTTATTAATGTTTAAAAAATCCTCCGCTTTACTTTTCAGAATGTCTTCTCAGTATATTATAAATAGTAGAAGGAGACAGAGGACACTACCTTGAAAGCTAGCTTTCCTAAGGCATTTCATTAAAACAGGATTTACTTCTGGAAGTAAAGCAAGATCTTGTTCCCAGACAAAGAGAAAAATTGCAAACTGAGGAGTTATTTTAAAACATTTTCTCCCCACAATGATCCACCTGTATTGTATTAGCACTCCACACACTGCATCTACTTTAATACATATTTCAGCCTGCAGGGAAGTTAAAGAATACTGCAGCTAGTGAATATTATCCTTCCCACTTCTCACCAGTGATCATAAATATTCTAATCATGGATTATCTCATCTAGCCTAGGAGATATCAAGGTAGCTCCTCAAATACATTTCTGCTGCCTTTAAGATACAGAAGCTATATTCTTCTCATTCTTCTACTGTACACTTTATGCGAGTCTGTTAGGGAATGTACATTTAAAACACTTCTAAATTTCTGGATTTTCCCCCTCTGTCCTCAGGCACATAAATGTGTGGATTAAGGCATCAGAAAAAAAAAAAAGTTTATTTGAAAAGGTCTTAAATGTTCCTGCCCACAGGATCTAGAGACCACTGGTCACATCTGAATAGAGTCAGACAAGTTATTTAAGATCCATATTTAGAGACCTAAATTTTAAAACATTTTGGTCATTCCCTCTCCCACCTTATAAATGGACTACTCCTGCTGTTTCATGGAGTTACATGAATAAACATAGTTCTCTCCAAAATCTCCCAGTATTATCTTTCCCCCACATCAAATGTAGACATGGATTACAGGGAAAGGAGGAGAATTTAACTACAGAGAAAAAATTATTTTTCACCAAAAGAAGCCATCAAGTTCACAGCCATTTCAGCATTGCAACTGTTTCTACACGGAACACTGCCATGCCATAACAGCAGAAAGTACTGCCTTCAGAATCTCCAGTCCCCAGTGTTTCTTTCCTTCGGGCAGGGTGTGGGTGTTTTGAATTATCTTTGCCTTTGAAATACCTGAAATAGCAATATTTTGCAAATGTTTTGCTTTGCTGTGGGATGTTCTAGATGGGGGATGGAGAACAGGGGCATAAAGATGTTGCTAGGTGAAATGAAAAAGGGGGCAAGTCCTAATGACACTTACTTAATTTCTTCAGTTTCTACAGCCAATATTCTGAGGAATAAAAGAAAAGCTGAATAGGAAATTGAAGGGGGAAAAAGTAGATTATTCCCTTGAAGAATGATTGTGTAACTTTACAGTCATTCAGGTTTTCAAGACTGCAAAGAAGGTAACGCCTAATTTTTAGAATGTGAAAAAGTGGAGTAAAACAGAAAATGAAAAAGCTAAAAAGCCAACTTCAAGAGAACAAAGACATATGTGATCCTCTTTTTTTTGCTGTATTTTCAAGATCACTGGGAAACTAGAAGGTGGTACCATGGACACACAGCACCTGCTGGAAGGAATTTTCACTGAAATCTTCTCCAAGTCACTGAAACCACTGGAGTTCAAGATTTGCAGTGCAGTGGCAGACATGCCAGGCCCTCTGGCTGCACCACAGCCCTTCTTCAGCACTACTTGGCTCCCAGAGAATAGAGGCCTGAGGGAAAACTCCAGATTTGGCACAGTAGGAACCGAAAGCCTTGAATTCACGCTCCTCTCTGAGGATCACAAAAAGCCTTTTTAAACATTAATTTAAAATTTAAAAAAAAGATTCTTTGCAAATCCTTCCAGAAGCAGAGGATGGCTTTTAACAGCTGTGAGTTCAGTGGCTGTTGCACACAGCTGCAGTTCTATACAGCACTCAGAAAGGAGGCATAAGTTAAGTGTAAAGAAGTTATTGACCCTGTAGTGGGGATTTCAGTAGAGATTTAACTTCTTGAGAAGGATTGTGTCTGGCACCTGAAGTATTAACATCTTTATTCTTCCAAAAAATGCAATACCAGTTATACTGACCCCAAGAGACCAGTGCCTTTCTCTATAAACCCCCTCTGCAGGTCATTAGCACACTACTATTTATCACAAAGCTGTTTCATTAATGACTTGTTCAAGCGGGTCAGCACAACTCTGCTCTTTGAAAGATCCCTCAAGAACTATCACAGCTGAAGACTTTCAGCATGGAACAGAAGACCTTCTTTAACCTCAGCATCATTATGGGCTGCTTAAATGACTGAAGTAAGCAGAGAAGGGGTTTATGAAGTTCTTTCATTTTTACAGGAGAGCTATATTGAAAAAGGTTTCTTACTTTTAATTAGATTAAACTTCCAAGAAACAGAAGCACAAGGCACTTTCCTAGCCAAAATCTCCTCTCTCCTATTCACCTTGAAATTCCACCAATGCAAATTCCTACCAAGTGAAGTGGAGCCCTCTATTTGCTCAGCTGCACATTTTAATCACTTTCAGTTTCTGTAACGGAATCCTCAAACCTGAGACAAGCTTCCTAACATCCCAAATCTATGGAATTAGGACTACCTTGCATGTCTTGGACAGTATGTATTACTTTCTGTATTGCTGCAACTTAATACAAAGAGCGTGTATTTTAATTGAAAGAAGGTGTATATTTTCCAAAGTTTTTCATTATTTCCCTGGAATCCAGCAAAAAAAAAGTTGGCACACAATTTATTTTTAAAGTGTACAACAGCGTACAATTGCTGGCACTGCACACTCTTATGTTCTACCCTTAGCAATTCAAAAATAGATCATGTATGACCCATAACTGCTAATTTAGAACCAGTTCCATGCTATGTTTCTGCATTTACCACCCCTTTAACCAAATTAACTTACTCAATGTATTTGCTAATATTGCAGCAAATAAGAAAAAAGAGGGCAAGAATACAAATGTAGATTTTGCAGGATTCAAATTATAAAGCCTAGTTCCAATACAAATGCTTGAATAATATTTAAGTTGTTACAAGTGAATTTTGTCTACTCAGACACATGGCCAGAAAGGTGTACTAGCTTACACAAAAATCTTGGATTTCTGGAAGTATTTCCTACTGCCACTCTTCCAGCTGAACTTGCAGCAGCAGCAGCTACCCTTGCAGTCATCAAGTGTGTCACATTTCTCAATTGTTTCAGACAGTAATGTCATGAGCTCTTTTTTCCATGCCTTAAATCTCAGGAAATAAGGTGAGACATCCCTGTCAAACAAGTTGAGAAATTTAACATGCTTCAGAGGCAAATGTAAAAATAAAACTACTTGTATAATTAAGGCTGGTTGCAACTAATGTCATTAACCTTTCCAACAAAAGACTTAAAATAACACAAAGTCTTTCAGGGTTGTTTAAAAAGTTTAAAATTAGGTAATTTTTCATTGATTTGACCCAGGAGGAAAATAAAGCCATTAAAGAATACACATTAATCATCAACTTCAGAAGAAAGAGATTTGTAGTTTTGGTGTATCATGCAGCAAAAACCTGCATAGGAACTTAAAATAAACTGGCAAGCAGCAGCAATGGCTACTTTAAACTACCTTTTCCTCCTGCAAGACATACCAGGCTGCTGTTTCCCTCAGGAGCTAGCTGCAGGAAGCAATAGCAGCCGCAGAACCCCAAAGCTCTCCAGGCTTCTGCTATGCCAGCACACAGTACCACAACTGAGACCACCAGTGGGAGTAATAGAAAAGAAAATGCAGCAGTTTGACAGCACCACAGGCTCTGCAGTGGTTCCTCCTTTCCCCAGAAGCTTATGTGTGCCTACAACACAGGACAGGTGCTACAGCTGTGCCAGTTTCNTTCCTCCTGCAAGACATACCAGGCTGCTGTTTCCCTCAGGAGCTAGCTGCAGGAAGCAATAGCAGCCGCAGAACCCCAAAGCTCTCCAGGCTTCTGCTATGCCAGCACACAGTACCACAACTGAGACCACCAGTGGGAGTAATAGAAAAGAAAATGCAGAAGTTCGGCAGCACCACAGGCTCTGAGGTGGTTCCTCCTTTCCCCAGAAGCTTATGTGTGCCTACAACACAGGACAGGGGCTACAGCTGTGCCCGTTTCACACCTAACCCCATCAAGAGCACTGGTAGCCTGGTGAGAATAAATGATTATACTTCCTGGGAAGGAAAGGATTAATAGTCTGACAATAATTCATCAGTAAAGAGAAGTCTGATAACAAAAGGAATTCATCTGAAAAGAGGCCATGAGTCGTGATTTTATTACTGTGAAAGGAGTGAAATCCTGTTTTCAACCAGAAATATTCAGCACAAGACTGCATTTTCAGAAGATGAGGTCCTTGTACTGCTTTTCCACTCCCATCCCTGCCTCTAACTCAGCACCTCACTGTGGCCAGTTGTGTCCCCCAAGAGCTGCCAGGTGAGCATCTCCCACAGGCACTTCCTCACACACCTCAGGCAGAGTCTCACAGATCACCTAAAACTGGTGCTTCAAACTGAGGGTCAACATGTTTAATGAGCCAGCAGGTTGTGAAAACCTACTTTAAGAAATGAGTGGCATGGGGGACCTCTAGCCTCTCTTCCACTCCCTCCTGCAGGTGTACATCTCATTTTTCTTATTTTTCTAGTTCATCAGAGCTGATGTTTTAAGTTTACATGCACTATCCAGCCCATACAAAACAGCATGACCATGGGGAGTAAAACCAGGGACACCCTACTCAGCCAGTACATATCAAGATGGTCCAGCTGGTCAGACTGAACATGCGCAGCCCACAGCTCCACTCCCAGGTCCATCCACTAAGGCAAAGAACTGCCCTGGTCTTCACTGCCAGCCCAGGGGCTCCACCTACCACAGGACTGATGCTGGTTATTTTACCTAGCACAGACAGATTTTCCTGATGCTGTCTAGGGAGTTTTCACATAAATTTCTCCACTAGCAGTGTACTAGAGGAAAAAAAAATCTCTTTGTAGGTCAGAAAGAGACTGAAAAATAGCTACAGATCAATGGCCCTTTATGTTGGTACAGCCAGATCTGGGAGCTGAATCTACATTATTTAAATCTACAGTGCACTATGGCAAAGTAAGGTAGGGAAGGACTTTTACCTCTTTTTTTTCTTCCTCTTAATTAGCCCTACATGTTGAAGCAGGAGGAGGAGTTGTGAAAACATATCTAGAAAACCACAGAAAAGCAACAGCCAGGGTTTGCACCAGTTTAAGTAGGGTTGAGATCTTCGTGATACCAGTGGGAAAGAGTATTAGGACTACTACAGAACAAATTATGCTCTTATGCATTCCTGCTACAGAGTTACAGCAACCTTATCCACACACCCAGGGGCAGACATGAGGCCAAGGTAATCCCGGGAGTTACTTTTGCAGACCAGCTTTGCCGGAGAATGAGCTCGCCAGGCTCGTGGTAATTCCTAACATGATACTTGAGCTCCTCCATGTGGCAAGCAGTAGCCTTAATCTTTCCCGTGTGTAACAAAGAACATCTTTATTCTTTACAGCATTTTTCCTCTCATTATTCTTCTTACATAAAATTAAATACTACCAAAGATACAACATTGCACTATGGGACAAGAGGATAATGAAAGGAGAACAAAGGCAGCATTACTCTGGTAATTTTTATTAGTCACGAACGGGTACTTTCAAAACATGATGTAGTTAATTTGCATGTTCACCAAAAAACTTGTTCGAGGTTCAGATATAGATCAGCTGTTTTAAACACTCTGTTTTGGACAAAATCATAGAGAAATTCAAATAGCCTCTTGATTAAAGTAGTGCCCTTCCCGTGGTGAAATATCTAGCAAAATGGATCTTATATTGAAAATTTACAACTTCTGCTCTGTCAAGCTAGAAATAACAAGACATATTGCAGGCTTATTCCTTGAAGAATTGATAAAGAGTTTTTTATATTTACCTGCAGCCAAGGGAGAATCTATCTGCCTTTTTAAAGGAGTATCTTGAAATTAAATATGGCATTTGTTTAAAAGAAAAAGGCTTATGATTCCAAGTGCGTCAGTACAAGAAAGCTACAAAGGACTTTTATTTTTCCCAGCCGTTTAACATTTCAGGTTGTTTTGCATGCTGCAGAATATTGTTCAGTCAGGTTTAATTCTGTGCTGAAGGCCAGTGTCCTCTCCTATTCCTGTGCCTACACAGCAATGCCATTTACTCACACATGACTTAATTAGCTCACACACTTGTTTTTCCACTGACACTCTAACAAGCACTGGTGAAACTGCTCACTTTTCAGTTCATTTGGGTTTTGTATACACAGTCACTACTCATGTCATAAATTAAGTTCTTTAATGCATATACTCAATAAATATTTTGGTTGATTATGGGTGGAGCTGAGATCTTGGTTTGAAGAAGTTGTTTTTTCTTAATGGAAAGCTGGGTTTCTGTGTGGTTTTATTTCCTTGTTAGTGAATTGTTGGGGTTTTCTTTCCCCACACTATCATGAGAAAATCAGCAAGCAGAGGACACACATCTGAGCTGTTTCAGTGGCAACTAGGCCGCAGGAAAGGAAGGAGAGATGGCAGAAAAACTTCCCTGAAATAACTGCATGGAACCTAGAAGAAAAAAGAACCATATTTCAGAAGACAGGGAGGCAGAGCTATCTGCCTCCAGCATCTTTCCCAGGGTTGCATGGATAGCCCATTTCCAGCGTGCCTCATTTGGCCCACTGGTTCCTCATTTGGCACACAGACTTTGTGAAAGTCTAACACAGTGGACAGCAAGGAAGAGGAAGAGAACTAAACTCACCTCGTCCCCCTAAAAAGCAAGAACTTAGAAATCCTTGTCACAAAAAAAAACCCCAATGACAACAACAAAACAAAACAAAAAAAAACCCAAAAAATAAATTCTCATGCTTTGCTTATTCAAAAAGTATTCATTCTCCCCAAAACATTTTAGTTCTTTGAACTTCATGCTTTTTTCAGACAATTGTCCAATTAGCCACAAATTTTCTCAAGTCTCACACTGTACAAACCAGAAATAAGTTGATCATTCAGTGTTTTGGCTCTCAGGAAGATGAAGAAAAGCTCAGGGACGTTTCTGTTCTTAGTAGCTTTAATCTTGATTTATCTGCAACTCACGAGCAGTGACAGATTCCCTAAAACCACATCTAAGGATAAATAATGGTTTCAGATTGGCTCTTCTGCTGCCCTTGCTTTATCAGCTCTCACAGACAGAGGGAGCAAACTGCTAATCAGAAAGGACTCCTTTGGAGAAGAAACTGCTCTAAGAGGAATAGTCCGGGTGGGAAAAGGATGGCAGCAGACATGCTCATATAATGACTGATCTGTACAGGCTATTTTCTTTAGCCTAAGACCCACATGGAATCCAGAGGCAGAATGTGTTTCCATGTTCCAGCACCATCAGTGAATTGCTTTTGTTTGATGCATGGGAATGGTCTTGCTCCATATTCGATAAATCGTGAGGCAGGAATTGGGAGAAGCAAGGAGAGTTAAAATAACAACAAAAAGAAAACAGAAAAAAGGAGAATTCATGTATCATTTAAGCATCATTTAATCTAATTCCCACATACAGCCGTATGGCTAATTAACATAAATTCTGTGGCATTTGCTGTTTAAAAATTATCCAATAATTAACTTTTAAGTCCATTTAACACAAATTTTGAGTACATTTATTTGTATTATGCATTAGAAATGTTATGTTTATGTTGCTGAAGTTCTCATTTTACACAGAAGCAGAGCAGTGAGAACTTCCACACGCCATCCCATTCCCAAGTCATACCCTGGCGGGACTTTTAGCTCTCCAAGTCCTTCTGCTGCAGGAATGACAATGCCTGTGGTGGGCACCAGCTCACAAAGCATTAAGCTGAATCCTCGAGCCTATTCATACAGACCACAAACCACCTAATAAAAAGTAAAAAGCATTTCTTCTCACTACAAACCCCACCAGAATTTGAGCTGATGTTGTTTTGTTTTCAGTGTGGTCGTGGCATATTTCCCATATGAATCACTCTGCGCAGCCTCCCCTCCTATCTCGCACGCACACTGAGGCACACACTGCATTCCTCACACTCTGGGCCAAACTTGTTCTGCAAGAGCCCTCAGCGTCTCCCCCTTACTCTCCACGCTGTCCTCTGTCGTCCCCAGGCTCCCTTGTAAAGCTCAGTTTTTAAAAGCTAGTGGACTAAATAGTAGTCACAGCTTGTGAAACTAGTTAACAGGCAGATAAAGAAGGCAACTGGGATCAAGCTTTCTGAAGGTGACAGGGTGGGCTCACATGAGACCAAGTTTGTACAAGAAAAAAAGGTGCGGGGAAAGGCTTCACTTCAGGGAAATCTGAAAACAATTCAATCAAGACATAGGAGCAAGACAAGAGGAAGCACTGTTTCAGAAAGGGAAAGTTTCAGAGGCTAGAGAACAGTATTTACAATGGTCATAGAGATCACAGACATTACATTCCACCAAATTCCCATGAACAAATTCTATCCATCGCCTGCGAAGATTGCACAAATCCGTCCTCTGTAGCTATGACATCCCAGTTCAAGTCCTCTCCTCTTCATACTTTTAGGTTCATTAACATTACAGAGCACCCATCTCGTTATTGTACTGAGTGTAAAGCATCCACTGTAGGCTGACCACCTGTCCCCAGGAGTAGTCAGCCATAACCTCACAGCTGACATCACCCTTTAAACAAGAATGTAGAAGTTCACAATTATTTTTTTTTCTGTTGGCAGAGGAGGGAGGAGGAGAGAAAGTAATTAAGTGCATGAATGCCTAAGAGATCATTTCCAATTTATCCAAAGAACACAGGAGGTTTTAATCTTGATTTGAGGAATTCAGATTCATCCAAGCTTCCAGATTAGCTCAACTACCATGTATTTCTCACCACAATTACATGATCATACACCAATATTTGGGTACTCCAACTCCCCTTCCCCCCAGCCTCACCTCTTTTATTTTTTTAGTCCTTCAACACCATTGTCTTTCCCCAGGTCCATCTATGAAAGTCAAGGGATTTACACCCCTTGAAACACAGCCATAGATCATGCACTGAATTTAGCTTGTAAAACTATTCACTGTAACAATAGAGTGGAAATTAATGGCCACATCCTCAGCTGCAACCATCAGCTTAGCTCCATTAAAATCCACCCTGCGGCCTGACCCCTGAGCACTGACCTAACTCTCTGCTGGCTGACACAGTTTCCATGGGCTTTGCAGAAAGCAGGAAATAGCTGGGGTGTGGGAAAGCCCCAGACATGCCTCCTCCTACCCGGTCCGGGCTCCTGCGGAGCCCTTGCGAGGGCTGCACGCCCGCCCCGAGGCCCCTGGACCTGGGGTGCTCCTCCCAGACAGACATCACCGTGATGCAGCCAGCCTGGAAGACCTTGCTTTGGAAACTCTTTCCTGCCCACAGCTGTACAAGCAATTTGGGAGAGT
>VZRQ01008849.1:1784201-1834201 GCA_013397975.1 Machaerirhynchus nigripectus | reverse complement strand
AGATGAACAGTAGGATTTTGCTTTTAAAAGAAAAGGCAAAAGAAGGGAGGAATTCCTGCTAAGTATTTCAATCTGGGCATTCATGTGGCTTGGGAATCCCTCTTACTTGTGATACACACTTTGGCACTTATGTTCGAAGTCCTACAAATACCAAGAATAAAAAGAGCAGACAGAGAGCAACACCAGGCAAAATCATTCCCAACCTCTAAACCAAATACCATCTGTAAAATATCTTTCTATACAAGTGAGAAGAAATAAAATAACGATTTATTCAACAGTTATAAGGATGAGAGATCTGTATCAACTACACATTTGATCAATGCCTAGTCATCAAAAGCCATAAGCTCTCCTCTCCTTTCCTATGAGAATAATTAGAAATCTTCAACAATGGCTAAAGATAATACAAGTAAACTATTTTCAATCACATTCCCAGATAATTAGATCACCTTGTTACTTTTAAAACCACTTCTGCATCACTGGAAGGACTGAGGAGAAAATGGAAAACAGAGGAGTAAAACAATCCTCAGATAATCACAGGAACATCCTTTGGGCTTCATCATCAGGACTTACTCATTTACAAGCTGCAGGGCCATCCCTACAAAAAGAAAAAAAAAGTTCTTCACTGGAAAAACAAGTTCCAGGGAAGCACCTGAGAGTCAAACTCAGTCCTAAGAGCACAAGACTCAAAGAAAAGCCCACAAATTTCACATATTTGTTGAAAATACCAAATTAAAGTCTGCAAATAAACAAAGACTAATTGGAAATCAGATGTTGTACCCATTACCATCAAGTGGTATCGAATATGACTAATATGCTTATGTTACTATTAAAAGCCTGTGATAGGCATTAAGAAAACTGTACTAAAAAAATGCACTAAGCAATCCTTAGACAAGAACCATGGAACCAGTTTTGGGGTGAGAAAAGGTAACACTAAATTTCAGAAAAAAAACCCAACAAATGTTCTCAGTCAGGTACCAACAGACACTCTCTCAAAAACTAAACGGTCAGAAGAAAAAGTAACTATTATCTCTATTGTCTGTCCAAATCCTGCTTGTGAAATAACACTTCTGTTCACACCAACACACATACAAGGCTTGGGACGTTGCTGAAGGAAAGGAAAAACACAGCTACTATCCTGCAAAGCAGAGAACAGGAAGGATGTCCTGTCCCAAGAATATGCAAGTCCCTTTATTATGAGGCAGAAAATACAATTTAAGAAAATATCCCTCTGCACCTTTACAAGATGCACAGTCTCCACCTTGACTGCTGCTCTCCTGAGTCTGCTACATCGCATCAACAGGCACAATTTCCATACATGTGCTTTAAGGGATTCAGTCGTGGAAACAAGGGAAGAAAAAAACTCTGCTTTGAAGAATGCGTACCAGTGGCTTGCCAGTGACAGGTGAAGCACAGTACTGTGTTTGATTGGCATCATTCCCAGCCACCAATGTTCAAAGGTACTCTAATCAGTTTTCACTGTGGAATCCTGCTGAGGACAAGCAGAGTACCAAGGCTCAGCAGAACCGGTCTCAGGGATAAAGCCAGTAGGAATTTAAAAAGGATGGGAGAACTGTCCTGTACAAGCCAGGCAAATTTGTGACTCACTGATTTCTAGGGATTTGTTAGCAGGCCAAACAAAGGCTGGTAATTTGCTGGCTGGTTAGAAAAGTGGAGTAGGAAGCTTTAAGCCGTGTAAGTGTAAACGGTCACTGCAAACACACACACAAAAAGAAGTCTGTCTCTTTTCCTTGGTTTTATAGTAATTTGTGTAACCTTTCGAAAATTCCTAGGCACCTAAATATAATTATATGCCTTGGGGATGAATTTGGACACCAGTTATCAGATAATAACTGGTATAGCTTCCAGTTTAGCATAGACCTTGAATGCCAGATGTAGGAGAGGAAAGTCATACTTCTGGAAGTATTGCAGCAATAATTTACAATTTCCTACAAAAACTGGAAAGCATAATTCAGGGAGACTCCTTGATCATTAAAATCTTATGTACAGTGACTGTAGTTGGTTACGTTGGGTACAAAATCTCTGGGAAATGATGAAAGGGAAGGACTCACATTGCTCATCTTAGGCACATACAGATATTTTTTATACCTTCAGTATAAACCAGCAGAACTGCTGCTGTAAATGGCTCTAAATTTGTGCTGCTGTGCTGTTATCCTGCAATAATTCAGCTCCTCCAGCACAATGCCTGGAACTGTTTCTGCACAAAGTGTCACCACAGCTGCTGCTGCATATTTGGCTTGAAGTTCCACCTCTAGGGAAACCCATGCCAAACTATTTATAATAATGGGCTGCAATTTATGTGAAATGACTTTGTACCCTTCCTACATGAGAAAGATTCAGCATACCAGTCTATTCATTAATGCCTCATTAGTTTAAAGGGTCCTTTATAAAGCAATAATACGGGTACTTTGCTTCTCTATGGTGTCTTTCTGCAAAGAATGTCAAAATGTTTTCCAAACGTAACCAAATATTTAACAGCCTCCAAAATCAGTGTGGAAGATGGGAAAAGATTATTATGTCTGTACCTAGTATACCTTCATATTACTGATAAAAGGAGACATTTACTAGTCAAAAGCCTCTGAGTTCCTACCAGGGCTCTCCATCCTGGCTTTCACCTTGCACTGCTCCTGGAAGGGAGAGAAAGGCATGTCACAGACAGAGCTGTACACAAAGTCAGGAAGAAAAGCTCACTCTGTCAGGGGAATCAGCTCAACAGTGTAAAAACTGTGTGGAATTCTCTTCCTCGTGTGTGGGTTGTGCAGCTAGGGTTTCTTATTTGTGTACTTGATGGATGGCTTGGAAAAATATCTCAAGAAAGTTACAATAAAATCTCAAAAAAATACACAAGTTCAAGTCTAAAAAGCACTTAAGCAGGAGATTAGATTCCAGCATAGGAGTAATTGAAAACAATGCAATGTAACCTGTTGGCCAAGTCAGGGTGAAAAGCAAGAATTTGCTCTCTCATTTAATATCTGATGGGGGACAGTAAAGGCTGACACACAGATGCACAATTCTTCCACAAAGTTCGGTGTTCACTGCATTATCTACCTGAAAGTGGCCAAATTTAGACTCTCTCTCTCAGCTATGAACTCTGTTCTCAGATAGAGGTCATCCCCAGCTCCACAGTTTTGAATGCTGATGCAGTCTGAGTGTTGCCAATTTTCCTGAAAGCTCAGAACAAATTGCTCTCTGTGCTGCCCATCTCTTTCAGTTTTTCCTCCAAGGAATACTGGAGGCTGGTAATGGGAACTTCTGGATGGAAACAAGCTGGGAGTATAGCAAGTCTCCACTCTTCTCCCCAAAGGTAGCCCCATTACTTAGACTGCTTATTTTTATTCATGCTAAAATAAAGTGGACCGCTAAGTAACCTAGTTTCTGTGAGCCAGACAGCCCTGCTGAGCAAACCCACAGCTATCTAATTCAAATCACATATTTTCTCAAAGTCTGCCAGTGACCTCCTATGGAAGCTACAAAATATCTTGGTTCATCTTTGTCTCAATGTCTGACAATGATAACTCAAGCTGAGCAGATGGTCATTTTTCTGGTCAGGAGACTTCCTATGACATTCCTTCAGCCACATATCTAAAATACTTCCTGCTCTTCCATTCACGATATCTTGATTTCTCTCTTTCTGAAGATGACATTTACATCCTTAACGTCTCTGGCACTTTCTGGAATGAGATAAGCAATCTTCTATGTTTATTCTCTGCAGTGTACCTAATTCGCTGGCAGACAAAACACAAAGTAACCAAAACCAAAGAAGCAACCCTACCTCTACCATAGCTGACTCTTTCCTGTGTAATTTATCTCTGTCTTACACGCACACAAAACTCACCCCACTTAGGGTGAATGACTGAAATGATTAATCCAGTGCTTAGGCTGAAGGTATGAGGAGACCTTGGCCATCTGTAAAGATCACCAGGAATCTGCTGCAAGCCTACGTTTTGACAATATGCATGTTCCTGACAGCTTAGATAATTGAACATTCTGCATACAGGCATCTTCCCTAGGGGGTATGCTGCAGAAAGGAAAAATACAGCCCCAGACTGTAAACCCTGCCAAGTATAAAGCACTCCACTCATTCATTACTCCACCTTGTCCAATTCTCTACCGCCTCCTCACAGGCAGAGGTGAGAGAAAAATCCTAGGAGGAATATTAAAATCCACAGCTTAAGTCTGAGTTATCATCCCAAGACTTCTTTCCCTAAATAGGTAGCTATGTATGGGTTTTGCTAATTACGTTGTTCCCAGCCAACAAATATGTGACACATTCCCTGTGACCACCACTGACCACAGGACACTCTGTCACTCAGCAGTTTCATGAAGGCAGTGAGGAATTTGATCTTCTGTGTAGTGAAGTCTCCAAATAATCCCAGCCCCCCAACAGCAGAACACATTGAAAGGACTGTGCTCACAATACAAAAATACAGTTAGTTTTTCCACGTAGCAAACTGTACTGTAAATAGTACATCACATTTTTGCAAAGTTGTCCATAAGTCATTCTCAGCTCCCAACTCACTAAAGTTTATAAAACACATGTTAAGTCCCATTTATTTTGCTGGAAGATATCCCATGTTTTCAGCTAGCGATATTGCCAAAAGCAGGTTTTCAGAAGTCTTGAGTAAAGCACTACGTTCAAAAATAATAGGTCAGTATTTTCTTTAAGACATGTTTTTCCTTGGACTCATTTTCAGTCTGTAGTCCAGAACCATAAGGACTACAAAACTGGGTTTAAAGTTGAAGATTTGAATCTCAGTTACCACAACTAAAGCCTTAAGATCAACACAAAACAGATGAGAGATGGCAATGCTGAGTTAGATAGGCACATGCTTAAGTGATTTGTTTTGTTTCTTCTTGAAGGGAAGGGGTTTGGAGGAGAGGAGGTCAGAACTTTAACCTCCAACCCTTTCACCTTTGAATCCTTACTCAAAAGCTTCCAAGAAGGAAAAAGGACTTTGCAGCATGTCTGGGCGTTTAACAAATCCAGGCTCTGGTTAATCAAATAGAGAAGCCCTAGGGCTGTACTAATTCCTAGACCCAATGAGGCCCCTCAGAACAGAAAGAAACTGTGAGCATAATAGGTAGTAGAGATGCTTGAGTTCATTTACATTACATATCCCTGGCTCCTAAGCTATTCTAGTGCTTCTGACTGAATGCACAAAAGGAGGTTTCCCGACCCAAAACACTGATCTGGTCCACTCAGGGCACAGCTGACTACGGTGACCCCTAGATTTGTTGCACTGCAAAGTACACTGTATATAATGGAATGAGTGAGGATCCAGGAATTTACATATAAATATGAATTATATTTATTAAGTGTGCTGATAGGTGTACCGGAACTGACACTGCTTGTACAAAATCAGAGATTCAGCACAACAACATACAAAGTAGAAAAAAGCTAAACTGCTAATTACAGAAGAATAGACACTTCACAAATATTTTCTTGCAGTCAGATTTCTCCTGCTCTCTCAGTGGAATGATTTGCTATTATTTCATACCAAACTCGGTTGTAATTAGCTAGCCATCATGCTTTACATCGAGATCTCTTTGGTAGCTGGGTAGTTCCATGCAAAACATCCAGAATTTAGAGAGCAATTTAAGAATCAAATGATTCAGTGTAACGTTTCTGCAACCTGCAATTTAAAGGGCTGAAAGTCTTTCTGCAGCCATCAATGCTTTCAGAGTCACGAGTTTATTTTTACTCTCTTATTTCACTTGGTAAGAGACTGTGGACATTTAAGGGGATGGCTGATCCTAAAACAGGAGGTCAGTCTTTAAAAACTGTTCAGCATATATAGTATTATGGTTTGCAGAATAAAAAATAAAAGGGGGAAGACTTACTTGGTTTTAACTATTGACAACTTCACATATATGAAAAAGAAATCTCTCCAATTACTGCCAGGCAATCTGCACTGGAGAATGTAGCAATATTTCAAAAAAATTACACAACTAAGGTTTACAGGTTTTGCAAGAGAGACGAAGTTTCAAGTCTGAAATTCTCTGTAATTTTATTTGTCTAAAAAACATACTTTCTTGCCTCATAACAAAGAAAAAAATATCACTAACTTATTTACTTCTCTTCAGAAATGCAAGTAGCCAGGAACTCAGAAACTGAACAGAGAAAGATGAGGCACTGATTGGGCTCATTCTTGTCGGGTGGTTCAGTTGAATATTACACTGTGTACATAGATTATCTTCTCATCTTTTAGCAAATAGCTTGCTACTCAGTCTTGACTCTCCCTAATCCCTCTCAATCTCAGATTTGCTGTATATTTCCAGTTAACAATTTTCAGCCCATTATGTATTGCCAATATCTAGGATTTGATAACCATTGCTTATAAATGTCTTGAAAAAGAACTGTAACACTACAATAATTAGACGTACCTTGAAGTTAATTTTAAGACAATATTTTTGCCACAATTCATGAAGTTTTTTTTCATAGTCTGCTATATAATGAACCCCTGAACAAAAGCAAAACAGATCCCTACTTTAGTTTTCTTAGAAGAAAATTAAATTTAGTGGGGGAAAAACCTACTTGTAAAAACAGCCTAATTCAGACATTCAGTTATTTAGCTAGCAGAAGGAAAGGCTGAGTAGCTGCGAGTTTGGTAACAACAAGTGATGACATCATTAAGTTGTTCAGCTCCCACCTTACAGCTACTGAAATTTATTGCAGGCTGTGGCTACTTGACCAATACAAGTATGAAAAGCAGCCTTTGGGTTTTAAACCTCTTCCAAGGTGTTTGAAACTTGCATGAAAATCAGCAGGATAGCTATGATCAATTGCTGTCTTGCAAGGCAAAGGAAATTACAGTGTTTGCAAGGTGCCCCCTCTAAGTGAAGGGAGAGGCCCTAACAGCGCCAAACCTATATGATGTTCTAGCATCACTTATTAAAAAAACCCACCGCCACCACCACCACCAACAAACTACAATTACATAATAGGAGGGAGGAAGAAAAAGCTTACAAAATCAAGTGTTTTTCATCTCAATTTCAGTTCCCTGAGACTTCAGACATTCGAGACCTTCCTGAGATCATATTTCCATGCTGACTTAGAAGATACGTAAGAGCTAAGGCACCCAAGTCATTAATTTCTCCATCGTCATACGATTATTTCTGATTTCCCACCTCTAGCTTGAAGCTTTCTGGATGTTCTGATTTTTAGAGCAGAAGTTGCTTAACTAAATTTATTGCAATGAAAACAGATAAGTAATCATTTGGATGACAGATGAATTCTCAAAATGGACAAGAATGTAGCACACTGTGGGGGACACAGCCACAGAGGGTACTGGCATATTTATCCCTTCACCTAGACACCTCCCAAAACCATTCATGAAGACCTAGAAATAAATAAATAAATAAATAACCAAAACCAAACAAACAAATTCTGGAAAGAGATCAAGATCCCTTGAGAATTTTGTGATTGTACTTATTAATTAAAATATCTTCCAGTACATTGGGGGGGGTTCAATAGTTTCTATATTGTCAACATGACAATAAATATATCTTGACTTTAAAAAATGTGACAAGTGTTTGGGAACCCAAAGAAATTATAAAGCACAGACTCTGTGTAAAGGGGAAAATGAATGAGGGTTAATTGCTGGCTTTAGCTCCACCCAGCAAATCTAGCAAGAAAATATCAGAAACAAGAATTAAATTTCTTGAACAATTATCTGTTTTCCTTCTTTCTAAATGCATAAAAGAATAAACCAACTCAGAAAGGTTTTTTCTAATCCCTATGTAAATACCAATTGCTTTATTCTCCTTCTTCAGACAGTAATAGAGTATCCACTGCTCCCAGGGCTGAGATTCCCCTTCAGCCAGCAGCTGAGCTGGTTCTGGGCCATTTCCCAGCAGTGCAGGTTACTGTGTCACACCCGTCAATTATCACATTTCCTGGCTTGGGCTGCCGAGTGCTTCGGTAACACCATGATAGCGCACACACAAGCTTCTGTATGCAAATTGCAAACTTATACTTGCATCCTGAACGGTACATTTTGGATAAAGGGGGAAAAGATTACTGGGGGAAAGTAAATAATTCTGGATTGCTTTCATAACATGCAGCATTAAAGCCACTTTCACAAAATGGCACCTACCCCTACAGACTCTAAGTACCCCAAAATTCAAAGACCTGATATGCAGAAGACAAAATTCTAACACTGAAACACTATTTATCACACCTTTATTCTGTGATACAAAACAATATTTGACAGGGTTGTTTCTTCTTTTAAATATGTCAAGACCCAACACCCCTGTTGTGCCTGTACTTGGTGTCGTTCCAAGCCATAAGGGGCACCTGAGTGACTCCGGTACGGAGAGCTCTAAACACAGAGTTTGTTGGTGGCTACAGACCCTCACTGTGCAATGAGAGCTGAAAATGCTACCTTAGTGGCTAGTAACATACAGCTGGAGCAAGGGATGGAGTGAGGCTGTATGCAAATGAATAAAACTCACGAGTAACCTGAGGTTTTTTCTTGGATTAAAACACACGTATACACACACATGAAGACCAACACTGTCTCAAGTGTGTGCCCTCTCAACTCCTTGAAAACCTCAGCCCCCTTCCTGGCATTGCAGTATGTCAAGCAGAAGAGGCCTTGGCTCTGTGTAAGCCCTGCTCAGCAATATCAAAAACACCCCTGTATTTTTAACAATGTTTTCAGCACAAATCCAAGACATAGCCCCAGTACTCACCACTGCAAAGATAACTAAGTCTATCCCAGCCACTTGCCTTGCTGTTGTTCTCAGACACAAGTTACTTTGATTTTACCCAGATCAGGTGGTGATGCTCTCACTGCCAAACAGTCCTGCTTTTGTCTCAGGGAAGAGACCAGTCCTCCAGCCTTCATCTCACCTTCAATCAGAAAAGGGAAGGGTGAAACCAAACTCAGTTACCCACCAAAGGGGGAACAAGAACTGGCTGTGAATGCCCTTGGGGTTTTTGGTTTTATTTTCCTTTTCCTTTCAAGGGAAAGCTGATACAGCTCTGCATTTTTCTGCCCTCATATATGAAGCCTATGCAAAAATGAGAGTTGCTTCAGAGTCAAGCTTCTCACCTCAGGTGGGAAACGATGGGGGACAGGAACGGGGAAGGACTGAGATGTTGTATTAAGTTTGCAGGGCAAAGCTTTGGTAGTAGGGATGGCTACAGGAATGGCTTCTGTGAGAAGCTGCTCACTGCGTCCAGCAGAGCCAATGCCAGATGGCTCCAGGATGGACATGCCTCTGACCGAGGCTGAGCCAATCAGAGATGGCAGTAGCACCTCTGTGATAACAGATTTAGGAAGGAAATAAAGTTACATTGCAAAGGTAATTGCAGCCAGAGAAGAGCAGAGTGAGAATATGTGAGGTGAACAGCTACATAGACACCAAGGTCAGTGGAGAAGGAGGGGCAGGAGGTGCTCCAGGTGCCAGAGCTGACATTCCCCTGCAGCCCCTGGTGCAGCCCATGGTGATGCAGCTGTGCCCCTGAAACCCACCGAGGTCAGTGGGAGTGCAGAGATCCCCCTGCAGCCCATGGGGGAGACCCACGCCAGAGCAGGTGGATGCCTGAGAAGAGGCTGTGATCCTGTGGGAAGCCTGTGCCAGAGCAGGCTTCTGGCAGGGACCTGAAGACACATGGAGATACAAGCCCACGCTGGAACAGATTTCCTGGTTGGACTTGTGCCCCTGTTGGTGACCGACACTGGAGCAGCCTGTCCTTGAAGGACTGCACCTGGTGGAAGAGTGACTCATGTTTGCAGCCCTTTTGTGGCGAACTACTGCCTGTGGGATGAGCTCACACTGGAGATGTTCATGGAGAACTGTCTCCTGTGGGAGAGACCCCCATGGTGCAGCAGGGAAAAGACTCCTCTCCCTGAGCAGCGGCAGGAACAACGTGTGAAGAACTGACCATAACCCTCATTCCACATCTCCCTGAGCTGCTGGGGGGGAAGAGGTAGAGCCTGGGTAGACAGAGGGTGGGGGGAAGTTGCTTTTAATGTTTGTTTTACTTCTCATTATCCTGCTCTGGTTTTGATGGTAATAAATTCAGTTAATGTCCCCAAATTCAGTTTGATTTGCCCATGATGATAATGGGCAGTGAATGATGTCTCCCTGTCCTTATCTCAGCTCATGTACCTTTCATTTTATTTTCTCTACCCTGTCCACTTGAGGAGGAGAGTGATAGAGAGGCTTTATGGGCATCTGGCATCCAGACAAATTCCATCCACCAGAGCTGTGGTAGGTATTTGGAAGGGGAAGAGGTGTCTTTTTCTAAGAAGGAGAAGTTAGGGTCTCCTTCCTGTTTTCCACATCTCACTGAGGCATAAATAAAAAGGTAGAAGCCACACAAATGAAAACATTTTGAGTATGTGTCTTTCCCAATGGGAAATAAGGGAAGTAAGCAAAACATGAGTAATAGAAGCCTGAGCTCTGATACTTTGGCAAAATCACTTCTATTTCGGATGGGACTGTGTTTCCTAAGCATATGGCTGTTGGCCTTTTCCATAGCTTTGCTGATTTTGTAACCTTCTACTGGAGGCTTCAGCCAGCTATCTTGAGTAATATAATTTAAAACAGACAATATCTATTCTTGTAAAACTTTACTAGAATGAAATTACACATTATTGAGCTCCTTTATCAGAAAACTTATTTTAAAATGAAGTACAGCTTTTTTAGATTAAGTTAGAAAAAAATGAGTTATTTTTAATATGCTAATCAATTTGTGTGGAGACTACAAGTGTCTTCTCCTGCTTCTGAGAAGGCCTCCCCTGAATACAGGAATGTGGTGTAAAAATGAGCGAATACATTATCTTTGAAATGCTATACAGAATAATAATCTAGAGAAACACTTCTAAATTATAATTATGTGCTATTTAGAGTCCCTAGCTAGGTAGAAAGACACGGTGAGGAGCTATAGATAGGAGTGTTATTTTCAGTGTAAGATGTTAATTTCATTTCATTCATCTTGTCTCTCATGTGATTTTGATCATCTCTCAGAAACCTGATTTGTTGGAGGTTTTTATATCACATATCCTTACCAAAGTTGTATTTTTTTTTTTTTAACTAAGATGATATTTACTATTCAAGCAGTCTGTAAACTTCCCAGATCAAATTAATCAACTGAGCAGCTTCTGGAATTTTAAATATGGTCCCTATGGCAATAAATAGGTTTCACTGTTGATTTTGATTTACAAGAAATAAAGCAGACACTTATTTCATTCTACAAATTGATCATGACAGCCAAACTCTACAACATGGCACTTTGGTGCTGTCCTGTGACTCTCCTGAATGAAAAACTTATCACATATGATATACCTTCTAAGATGTTAATGTCTTTGAAATACAGTGTTGCACTGAAATACAATGTTGTGCAGAGCAGGGCACAAAACAGCTTGTATTAAATGACTGGGAAATTAAATCCCTTTGGATGACTGTCAGGACTAGTCTGCCTCCATTATCCCAAGACACAAGCTGGCACATAATCATTTTTATACATAGTTAAATACCCAGACTCTGATTTCATTAATCATTCAGTTAGGGCTGCAAATTTACCAGGGTGAGGGCATTCCCTGTCTTCACATGAAATGCTATTTCCTAAAATACTATAGATGTATTTCATAATATAAATTTCTGACATTTTAGCAATAATAATAGCACTTGAATCAAAGGTGTTTTCCCCTCAGTTCCCCTTTAGCCTGCATATATTTTTTATTTCTGCAACTCCCACTCCTCTAACAGAATTACAGAAGCTCTCTTAAGCCAAATTAGAACAACAACAGAAAAAGCTTTATTTTTGAGCACTTCACCCCACTTCAATCACAGGTAACTCCCGAAGTGCAGATCTTTATCCCCATCAAATGCCAAAACAAGTTGTATTTCCTTATAAGGCAAGGAGGAAATAAAAAAACCAGTATCTGCAGAATAATAAGCTGCATCAGCTTCCAAAAGATGATGCCAGGGGATTAGAACCTCCTGCCTTGCAAAATGGATCCATTTTCCTAACACTGGAGACCCTGCCTGTCTCAAGGCAAGACCATGATCAGACCACAACCCTTCTGTAAAGTGACTAAGCACAAGTGGTCTACGCAGCAACACTTGCTTTTCCTCCAGCATAAACCTGAGCTCTGAAATTTTCCAGTTGAGTCATTTTCAGGCTCATATTTATAACATAAACTGTGATTCATTCCCAATTTGTCTCATCTTGGATTTCATGCCAGGACCAACTGGAAGAGATATGCCCTTCCACCCTTCCAGGATAATTTGCAAGGGGCTGGAAAGAGTTTTGGTGTTCTGCGTAAGCACCATGCTAACACACAGTGCTGATACTGTGCCACTGTGGTGGCACTGTAATATTTTCCATTACTAGCACATGAAATAACTTGTAGACTATGTCATGCAAAAGTTTAAATCGCAGACCTATTTTCATTTGCACCTTTAATGGAATAAAAAAAGAAAGTAGAATCAAGTTGTCTCTACAAAATTAGGTCATCACAGGTATAGGTCCTTTATAAGCAGAGTCAGGTACTTCAATGTTTAAATTAAAGAGGAAAATAGTTACAGGTAATTTGTGTCGTCTGTCAGGGTATTTTCTGAGATCTCATTCCTTATAGACAAACTAACATCCAGACTTGGGAAGAAACAGTGAACTGTTTACTATATACCAGTTTTGGTGTAAGTTTATTAGAGTAAAACCATTTCCTGTAAACAAAAGTTGTATAAAACCCAACTCTGTACTTTGAGTAAGGTAATTTCTTTTGATTTTCAGGAAACTAGATCCTGAAATTACACTAAGATGCCAATCATAACAAAAATAATTTCCTTTTAACGACAGATTTCGATTATATACACTGTTATCCTTGTCCTTATCTGTATTATTAAACAGAACATGACCCTTTTGTTCAAATTGGATGAAAAAACAGGAATCATTGATAATCCCTAAAGGCAGGCATGGAGTTATGGTTTAAGATGGGTCTGGATACTGAGACACACCATATTATTTTCTAATTCCCACTGAGAGTTTCTCACTCTTCTTTCCTTGGCATTTAGTCCCCTTGTTCAAGAGGAATTACTGATACATAAAATTAACTAACATATTCCAAATAAATTCTACTTAAACAATGTCACTTTAGGAAAGCAAGGCAAACAGGATTTGGTCCTAGGTGTGAGTACAATATTGATCCTGGATTGTGCCTATCTTAACAGGGTAAGGCTCTTGTATGCAGTCACTAAAAAGAGCTCAGACAGAGCAGTGGGGTATGAAAATGTGCCATTTTGCTATCACTGGATGTACACACTAATAGCATTCTCTCTTGAAACTCTCTTTTTCCAGTTTACTGGACATCCTCTCCCACTAAGTATAGATTTTTTTATCCAGTTATCTCCACCTCCTTTTGAACATTTCCTTCTGTATCACCTGGCTCAGCTAATTGTTTCATTACTTTCCTTCTAATCCAATTCTGTCTCACCTGCCATTCTTTTCTAAATCCTGGCACAATATAATATTTTTTTCAGAATTGTTTTCATGCTATTACTTGAGGCTATCCCCATCCTCCAGCATCACAGAACAGGCCCTATTCAGGCAGCTTGGCAGTAGAACACTAGAACTCAAGGAATTAATTCATGTTAACAGCAAAATTAAATAAGGATGTTTAAAATAATTAATTAATCAATTTTGAAAAAGAAAAAAAAAAGCAGTTGCAGATAAAACTTTCCTCATCAAATGCCATTAAGAGCATTGCATTCTAGCACTAGATATTTTCCTCACATAAACGTGACTGTCAGTCCCTTGGTTGATATGTAAAGTAATTATATCAAACCTGCCAGGGTAAATCATTTTTATTCATAGAGAGTAATACTCAAGCAAGTTTTCTGCTTAAAGATGATGCAGAAACATTTTGTAAAACATCTTGTAGCAGCCTACATTGAACAAGTCAGTGATGGATCCCTGATTTTGAGCTAAGAATCATGCAGTCCCTCTGAAGTCTCTCTTGGCCTGGACTGAGAGATGCTGGGTTTGCTGCAGATAAAGACATACTCCTTTAAAATAAACAAACACTTGAAGTAGCTGAATCTTACTATTTTAAAATGTCTGAGCTTTGTATATCCCCAGGGTCTCTCTGTTTGCATCTCCTTAAACAATACAAGCCATTATTAAGAACATGAAAAATGTGGCATGCTATCATATTAGGATATAATTAAAAACAAGACAGCAAAGCCTCAAAGCTGTGCTGAACATACCACACATATTGCAGTCTTCTGCATTTGTTCTGAATTAAAATCCTACTTCTTACTTGAAACCTCTTGTCAGTGTTCCTCACACAACATCTAGTGCCTATTTGAAAAACATTCACTTTTGGCAGAACAGCTGTACCATCAGCTCGGGATTGGGGGAGTGGAGGGAAGCAACCAACGTGCTTCCCCAAGCACCCTTTCTCTCTGGCTCTTGGGGAGAGCTTAGAGAGCCATGGGAGAAGGAGGACTTCACTCCTCACAGAGCATCCCGTCATGTGGCCAGGCTGACAGCTTACCGGAACACCCAGCCCCACCAGTCTCTCCCCTGGAGGCAGCATATCTACCCCCTCTTTTCCCAAGGTACCAGCTTCCAGTCCACAGCAGTCCCATGGGGGCCTCTCCCACAGCAAAAGGACTGAATCTGCAGCTGTGATCACAGCCAGGACTTCCTCAGGACCATTAGGACTTGTTTAAAACCAAATCAAGGCACATTCTTCGATCGAGCACTCCATTCTCCGAGACAGCTTTCTCTCACTAATCTATTGACCTAATCTCAAATATTATGTTAAAAGCCAAGAACATGTTGGCAGGTGACCTAATTTTACCCAGCTATCAGCTGACTCAGAGCCAGGAGTGATGCCGGGCAAGCACAGCCTGCTGTAGGAGCCAGTGCTTTGTGAGAGCTCCTCTTTCCCCTTTCCCTGCTGCTGCAGCTGGTTGGCACCATAGAGGAAAGCAAGCAGAGAGCTCTCAACCTGACTAAAGCCTCTGCAAGTGGCCAGTGTGCTTTGCCTGCTGATTTTAACTCACAATTCCTCTCTCTTCCACACTGTGGAGAGTAACCAGGCTATCTGCCTTAAGCACTGTCCATAATGCCAACCTAAACCTCTTCAACCCCACAGCCTCTTCAGATTCGTCAGACTGAGAAGAGATCACCAGGATTTTGTGGCCTGGAAGAATGGAGGCCCTCAAGGACAAGAAGGAGCTCTAAGAAGTCTTCAGAGAAGAACCTGATGGCTGCCTTTCTTCAGCCAGGAGTCCGAAGAGTTCAAAGGCTTTGGGGATGACCAATAAAACTACTAGTTGTAGTCATTCCAGAAATATGTCTGGAAAAGGTCTTCCTAGGCCTGCCCAGGATCATTCTAAAGCCAGCTATGGACTCATACCAGACCTGAAACACTGGAAACCTGCTGAGCAAGGATGGCAGCTATAAACAGTGTAGGTGCTTTGGTGTCTAGCTTTGCTTTTGTGGTTTTGTCCGAAGATGCGAGTGAGTTGGTGTAGTTCCAGCTGAAGTGGCTCAGCACACAAGCCATTAACCAGTCTGAAGGCTAACCTAGCAAGATACAATGGCCTATTGCTCCCTTGGGCAGGATTAAGAGCTGTTTAAAGTGAAATATTGTTTGGGGAGAGATATGAGTAATACTGGGAACCCCCAACAGAGGGGCTTCTAATGCCTTTGCTTGTGTTTGTGGAGTCTTCCATTTTATTGCCTAGGCAGTGACGCTCTAGCTCTTGACTGCCCCAAGTACAGCTAGAAGATCAGACTTCAGTCAGGAGCTTTGAGCAACTCTATGAGGAATATCGACAGTGACAAAGCCTTTCCCCACACACCATGACCTCTATCAATGAGAAGAGGTTTGGTAGGGGGAAGTGGTTGGTTTGTTTTGGGGGGTAGGTTTTGTTCTTTTTCACTCATCAAAGCTTTAGACTTCTCAGGAACAAAATACGTGGTAAACTGATGAATTTGTTTTGTCTCCTGACACACTGTTCTTAGCAAGACCTGCAGCTCAGAGGATTTCAGATCTGTCAACTTCTGCCATGGCCATTTGGATTCTTGCCAACTCTGATGAACCTGTAAGCTCTAGCTAAGGAATTCTTAGTCCCTACCTTATTAAGCAGAGATGCCATGGCCACAGCAGTATATTCTCACCCAGTAGAGACATACCAAGTTGCCCATTCAAGGAGAGAACAAGGCCTGGCTTCAGATATGGCTCTTCAGATGTGGGTAGAGCCAGGTTGTGACAGAGCAGTAAAAACTGACAAGATAAGCTCTTGACAAAGCTTTCTCCGAAGTCTAGAGTGCTGCTATGGAGACCATCCTTGAAAGCAGGCTCAGTGCGTCTTTTACAGAGCTTTCTCATTTTACCACTGGGGAGAAAAGTAATCTTTAATTTTTGTCCTGTTGCCTGATCTATTGCTCTATATCTTGTTCCTGCCTCAGCAGGGCAACAACTTATTATCTGTATTGGTTCAGCTAATTATTCTATTAATGATTCAGCTAATACAGTTTAATACAGGAAGTGTAGATGTCACATCATTAAACAATTACTTATGTATTTTAGACCTTTACCATAATCCATCTTGAGATGTGTTAATTTATTTCTCCCCTGGTGTTTATAAGGTATGACATCCTGCAAGCAACTAATTCTGGATCTCCGTTCTCTTTGAGATTTAATCAGCATTTGAGACTTACATCTGGTATTATGCCAGGATAACTAGAAAGCAAGAACAAGCAAGCTTTCCAGCATTTGGCAGTTCCTTTAAAACAAGCAGAATTTTAGAAGTTGATGTGAAACCTATAAAAACCTTTCAAAAACTAGCAGTTCTTTCTCACATTAAAAAAAAAAAAAAAAAAAAAAAAAAAAAAAAAAAAAAAAAAAAAAAAAAAACAAAAAAAAAAAAAAAAAAAAAAAAAAAAAAAACAACAAAAAAAAAAACCAACAAAAAAAAACCCCTCTTGCTTATACAAGCTTGATTGAAATAGTGCTTAAAATTTCATTTAAAAATGCACACAATTACATTCTAGTTTCTCTCAAATAAAAGGAAAGCTACGTGAATCTAATTGCTGTCTGTAGCACAATGTAACCGTGGGTCAGTGTGTCCTGGACAGCTTAAAATACGGACCCAGAGAAAACATAACCAGAGATTCCCTTGGCTGAGATAAAGAGCTTTTCATCTTACATCTCCAGGTAACCAAGGCCATGTAAGTGTTGTGGATGATGTGGTAGAGAGACCGACTTCATTATTCATGTTTTCTTATCTCTTTTATTAGTCACCTTAATTAACACCAAGTTGAATAGCACCTTAGACTGAAATCTATGTATGACTCAATTCAATTATTTACGAGACAATTACTAATTAAATAATGTAATTCATTTAGCAATAGACACATGTATGGAGAGGGTGCTACCACTTTACAATGAAGGGTTCTTTTAAATTTGAGGGACAAAACAAATGAAAGTGAAAAAAGAAGAAGAAACATTGGGGAAGAGACATGATTGAAAAAGACACAAATGTTCCAAGTGAAGCCAAGCAGCAGTGAGTGCAGATTCTGTATTATTCTCTGGTTGAGCTTCTACTAATAGGACTGGCCTTCACACTCCAGCCTTAAATCGTAAGATCCTTTGCCTGGCAGTAGAGAAGAATTCATTTGAGTATAAAAGCTCACAAAGCCATTCTGCTCCTTTGAACCTCCACACAAAAATTGTTAATCAACAGGCCTCCTACCTAGACCCTCCCAAATCTGTACCTGCAGCTCCAGGTTTGATTTAGCTACATGACCTACCCCATTATATGTCTTGGGTCACATTATCCCCCTTGGGAATAAAGCTAAATAGGGCAAAGGTAGCGAGGAACCCTCAAGGGGCCCACCACCATGCTGAAACTGTTTATATACATATATATATATATATAGCGGGTGTGGGTGTGGGTGTGGGGGTGTGTGTGGGTGTGGGGGTGTGGGTGTCATACAAAAAGAGACCAAAGGGCTCAAGTGTGGAAGATGTGAGGAAAGGCTGGAAGGCTACCAACAGTTTTGAAACTTTAGGCATTAGAGAGGCCACAAGAGGAAGAGGGAGAATGGATGGTGAGTGCTGGGTTAGGAATAATGGCAGTGGCAGGGACATGGGTTTGTGGAGGTGAGGAGAAGGAAGAGGAGGAGGAGGGAGAGGAGGAGGAGGAGGAGGAGGAAGAAGAAGAGAAGGAAGAAGAGGAGGAAGAAGAGAAAATCATGGTGGTGGATCACATGCAGGATTCAAAGTTGTCCTAATGGAGATAGTAGAGGAAGAGGGAGGGTACTGAACCATCAAAAAGGAAGCAAAACAGATCTGGAAACAGGCATTGGAGGAGAGACAAGACAGTTAAAAGTTGTGATTGGGGTGGGGGCTGTGGTAAGAGTAAGTGGTTGGTTGAACAACAAAATTTTTTGAAAAATAGTAAAGGTGGAGCCCTAGGAAAGCCCTCTGCGACCGGGAGAGCATCACCCCACCTGCAAGGGAGCAGAGACGTAACTCAAGCTTCCCAATGAGCTCCTCTGTTCTGTAGTGTAAGCTTTCCTAAGAAATAGAAGGCATTTGACCTCCACACAAAAGCTTCACCTAAGTCTCATAGTTACTGTTCTGGATTATTATGCCTCAGACAGCTGGCCAAGAAAAAATAAGTGGATTTGGCATAAGCAGGAAAACAAAAGAGGGTCTGTAGGTGTGCTCTACTTGCTTATCCATTCCAGGTAATTTACTAAGGAACAGGAATTCAGTGGATCTTTTCAAGATCCACCATAAGGGAGTAAACATTAAAATATCAGAGGTACAATCAGGGTATCATGCAACTGCAACATAAAAGTTGTAGACACAGATAAAAATCACACAAAGTGCTATTTTACTGCGCAATTGTAACTGGTCAGATGCACTAGGGCATGACAGCAGATGACAGTAATCAAGGCTCACTGAAAGCAATTACAGCTACAGGATAAGAAAATATGCAAAGCACATTTAAACCTGAGCCAAATTCAGCATGAAGCAGAAAGCCCTTACCAGTTATCCTATGCAAAGGACAGCATAAATAAGTCAGCACTCGGGAGCACGGAAACTTTTCATTTTGTTTCCAAAAAAACCTCAGCAGAACCCAACCGTTTTCCAAAACAGGAATTTAATGCTAATTACCGGTGTGAAAGTGAGACTACAAAGTAGGTACTTTATTCCTATAAGCAATCTAATATGCCACCAGACTCTTTTTTCAAACTGGAATTACCTGGCTCAGTGTGAAACAACACATACATTTCATTACTCACTGTGCTTTATTTGCATATCAACACAGCCATGAACCAGACTACAGTGTTGGCCCACTTCTTTCCAGCAGTTGCCCAAACCTCTGCAATCAACCCTTCTGCATCCTATCACTCGCTAAAAGACCAAATGCACAAGCACACCAGTCAGAGGGCAGCTGACAGAGCTACAGGTATTTGGTTTCTTTGTTAGTTAGCACAATACAAACACCCAACACACATGACTCAGTTGTGTTTGCAAGTCCACTCTTCCCACCCACCTCTGGGTCAGATATGTCTGTCTCAAACAGTCATCCCTAGATAATACGTCAAACATAACCCTTTTTTCTTTAAGGGGCAGAAAACTGCTTTCCTGGCTCCAAGGCATTTCTTTGAAATAGAAACTGGAGGTGATCTATTCCTTCATAGAAACAAAAATCTTTCCTGACCTTAAAATTCACCAAGGATTTATTTGGGAGGGTATTTTAAGGCATAATACTAGGCCATAATAGCTATCTTGATCTAACAAACACCTTCTAAAAGCTTGGACAAAATTGAAAATGAAATTTTACTTCTTACTGAAATGGCTTGTTTGAAGTTTTGATTCCCCTCTATGGTTTCAGAAGGTTATTATCCTCACTTTGTTTTAATTAGAGCTTTAAACCAGCACTATTTATGCTGAGCAAGTCGGGTCTGGTCCAGCAGGGCCACATTTAGCACACAGGTTGTTCCCATTGCAGGGGGGAAGGCAGCACTGTCTGCCTGCTGGGCTGGCAGCAGGGATCAGGGACCTGCTGCAGCCTGAGAAAGAGAAGGCAATGGCAGCTCCTCGCCTGCTCACGCTCTTCACTGCTCAGCCTCATCTGCAGCAGTAGCTGCAGCTTTGGGCTAGAGCCCTACTCCCTCTGTTCCTCAGATGATGGTTGCTGCAGCTGTAAACCCCAGAGGTGCAGAGCAAGGAGAATTAGCAGCAGTGGAATAGCAACCCAACAGCAGATCAGATGATAGTACGGGTCTGTGTGCTCTTCTGCCAAGGATGAGACAAAAATCAGACATCCTACAAGGGGGGTATTGCAAATCCCTCTGAAGGACCTGCGGCACTTCTCCTTCCTTCCCTGGCTTGAAAACTTATAGGGACTGGAACACTTCATGCCTTCACATCCTGTACTCCTGCATCACCCCACGAGCAGTCCCTGAAATCACCATCCTGCCTGCAGGCAACAAAGTGCTGAGACCATGTGGGACTACTTATAACCCCTGTCACTCCAAACTTTAGGCTAAACACAGTTTAAAACTGCGCCTCTGTCCTCCAAAAATACTGAATACACCAAACAGCTCCAGAATCTGTCCCTAGAAGTAGCAGCATGACTGCTCTCCAGCAGTGTAAATCTTCTTCACCTTAATCCTGCCCTGCAAGTGTTCATGCCTATGGAAATTGCGTGTTGTGTAGATTACACAAATTTGCCTGAGGGATGACCCGTCTCAAGTACAGCAAGACTGTCTAAGTGTTAGTGGTAAATCTTCCATAGCACACTTTGTTCTACCCATTTTTTTTTAAAGTGACTTGAATCCTTTGACAATTTTAAAAGGACATGGAAAGCATAACCTTATGAGCATCATCAGTCAGACTGCTGCAATTTAATATTGTATTAAATAACAATAATGTGGTGAAGCAGTCTCAGTTTTTCTAGGTTCCTTTTTACCATGTTCTGCAGTCTTCCCACTGCAGGCTGTGAACTCTTTGGCTCTCACAGGGTAGTCATGAACAGGCCGAGTTGGCATTTGGATAGGAAATCCACAGGGAGGCCATAGTAGTCGTTCAGATTATTCAGTTATGGAAAGAACACTTTTCTCTTTGTATTTGTAAGAATTCTTCCACATACCTTAGAGACAGCCCTGCTTCTCAGATAAAGATTATCAAGGAGCTGTAGGCCAATGTTTTCCATTTTGTGGCTCCACTTCTTTTTCCCTGTGGAAGCATACAGCTCTCTGTAATGAATGGAAACCTAAAGACATAAGGCTTGCTGAGTCAGCTTCATAGTTGTCTTCGCATTCCATAAAAACAAAGGTATTGCTGGACTGAAATTTTCCCCAAAAAATCACTATTTCAAGCCACTTGTGTTTGTCAGCCTTCTTTTCAATCTTGGCTCCTGATTCAAATCCAGCTGCTGAAGACCACATCTTAAAAACACAAGCTTTGAGAGCTGTCAGTAAAATCCTGGGTTCTTTTCTGTCTTCTCATGTGTTATGGGATAGGATAATATTGTTAAGTCCAATTAAACCACTGCCATTTATTTACCAAAGTAGCTCCCCAGCATAGGCTGCCTTTCAACCACCAGGACTGCCTACCTTTTCTGAGAGTTCAGAATCCAAAACACTAGAAGGAAGAAAAATGCAGGTCTCAAATGGCTCCCCTGTTCAAAGTTTCTGTTCACCTGATGGAAACCTGCAGAGACAGAAGGTAGGTAAAAATGTTGGGCTGCTTCTACTCTCTTCGCCAGGGTTACCTGGCCACCAGAATGGGCCTTTGAACAAGTCATAACTCTGCCAATTGGCTTCCTCATTGCTTGAGAGTGTAGCTCTAGTTTACACCAGCTTCCTATAGCAGGCCAGAAGGTAGAAATAAACTCTAATGCAAATGCATATTGGTCACAGTCTTTTTTCTAAAGCCAAAACTCCTACACCAGTAACCAAGATAAAGGAATAAAGTAACTGCCATCATGGAAGTCAAGAATCTACTAAGTAGATTGCCTATTTTAGGGTTGCTTTATTCTAAAAGAGCAGTGCAAAATCAGACCCAGCAGAACAGAGAATGAGGACCTGTTCATTTCAAATATTGCTAATATGGAATATTCAGGAAAGAAATGATGCAAAATGCTAAGGAGTTATTTGCCTGCGTTCGGTATAGTGCTGAATAAAAATAAAATTCTTACACTCATTCATCACTGAAGTGAACAATCACTGTCAATTAGTACTTGCATTCAATATTTAGTGAAATTATTTTACAGTACTCTCAATCTTCAACATTACTACTAATGTTATTTTGTTTAATGTATACAGCATCTCATTCAAATTCTGCCACTTCTGTTAAGTGCTTTTTATGAGTTATTGATGCTCCATTGTTTTGCATGTACTTCATTCTTCACCATCAGTGACAAGATTTTTAATCTTTATATAGAACAAACCAGGCTCAAGCAAGAATGACCTGTCAAGAATGCTTATGGCTTTGTGGTTAGCTCTCTCCTGAGTGCGATTTAATCGATGTGGTGCTGCCTGACAATATACAAGATTCAGTAACATAATAAAGTCTAGATGTTAACCATTTGAGACCATCAAAGAGAGAGGTATAGATGATTGGGGATTTGCAATAGCACAAAAACCAAATCATCTGGGACATCCAAGTTTCTTCTTTAACAAGTGGTTTGAAGTGTGTTTTATTTAGCTGGGGCAACTGCATGTTTGCATTTTAGTGCTGCTTGATTTTTCATATTAGTGTTATACAGGCTATGGACACTAACATCAAAGATGTCCAAGTGCAGTTCTGTCACTGGGGCCTTATCTTTATGTGAAGAACAATTTAAGCTACCTTTTCTGTCAGTCTTTGACCTCACTGTTGAGCAAACATGGCACTTGCTGCAATGTACATTTACCTGGTACGAAGTGCGCTAGTGCCACCAAACCAAACCATATACAACCTCAAAGACAGCACTTGAACACCATTCCAATACATATTGCAGGATAGACACTGTAGGAAGGAGACTCAGGAGGGCTACTAATGTGGAGCCATGATACGAAGAGAGTTGGGATACTGTAGTGATGAGGGATAGGTGACTGAGGTCTAGGTAAGAAACATTCTGCAGTGCTTATGGACTAATCTTCCAGACTTTTATTCTGCTCCAGTGGATAAGCACTCTTCCCAGGGTCTATCCCTGAAAGCTACATGCCTCCTCTCCCATCAGTCTGCTCCACCTCGTGACAGGTCCACGCTTTCCCTAACACACTGGTGCTGACCTTGCCAAGTCAGCTGGAACACTTCAGAAGTTTAAATCCATTTTAAATCAGTCCACTAGCTCTCCTTTATCCACCACATTAGATTTAAACTGTCTGCTCTCACCTTTAGAGCCCCACATAACTGCACGCTTTCTGTGTATAGAGGTTTGCTCTCTCCACTTACCAGTGACATCAGTCTTGATGTCCCACTTACCCACCTCTCCAGCAAGCTTTTCCATCTCATGCTGCCTGGTTTGTGAGATGCAATGCTGATTCTGGTTCACCGAATTTGAACTTTTCATTCAAATCCCTCCTTTTGAGTTCATTTTGGTGGTGCCTACAATTAGTGGCTCACTGATCATAATTATTTTAAATAAACCATTTAGTTAAGCAATCGAGGTGTTTACAAGCCCCAACAGCTTAACAGCTTGATCTTACTGCTGTAATGTGTGAGGTAGTTCCTCACTCCATCTCCTCCTGCTGTTTATTACTCTCTTTTTAATCTAAAGTTAGATAGTAAATTCTTCAGGGAAGTGATTATATCTTTCTTTCGTTCAGTGCAATGCCTGTCATGTTTTAGGGCACAATAAAATGTAACACAGAATGTGCACCAACTGATACCTGTAATCCAATGTAGACTCAAACCCATTAATACAATTAAGAAAAAGTAAGTATTAAAACCTAAATGTCACGGTGTGTTTTCAGTGACTGATAAAAAGAGCAGAAATCCTTAACAGGATAACCATCTTAGGTGAAAGGCTCCATTTACAAGTCTCCTTAAAGAAGCAGTGCCACACTTGAGGAAAAAGAGAAAAGCATTCAAGCAAATTGTTCTACAGAGGTGCTTAAAACTCAGTAGACTGAATGAGTGAGAATGGCCTATTTCAGTCTATGTAAGCAGGCAAGAATGTCTGTCTAGAAACAGTTTTCCAGGACATAGCTGTCACATGCTTCAGATGAATGCTGTGCTTGCTTCTAGTACAGCTGAAGTCTATGACTTAATCTTATCTGTTTAACATCCAAGATTCCAGTTTTAGATTTTTGGCAGCAAGCATATGCTCCCCCTGTGGCAACTGCATAATAACATAATAGAGTTTAAAAAATCCAGATCCTTTAAGGCTCAATTACCTCATGAAACTATTTTAAAATTCAGGGTGAACAAAACTGCAGTATTTCAGTTTACACGCATAATTTTAGTTTACAGCTGTTTTAAAGGACCCATTCTAATGTTTTATGTCTTTCACCACCTGCAGAACTGAATGAAAATACTTATTCTACTTTGCAGAGGGCTACCAGAACCAAAAAAAGCAGAGCTGAGTGAGAAAGAATAAGGTCTTTTAAAATAAAGATAAGATCCAGGATAGTTGACTTTATTACTCCTCTGCAACACTGAAGATAGGTCAAAAATCTTGCAAGGCCAGAATAAAAATAACCTACAGGCAAGCAAGAATTTTTAAAATGGTCTATTACCTAAATCAGTATTTATATTAATACTCACAATCCTGATACAACCAAACCAGGTTTTTAATAATTTTAATTACTGTTTTGAACACTGTATGTTTATAAAAGGATGGGTCTTTTTAACCTGTGGAGTTAATTCATCTGCATTCTAAATTATTTGGGTAGGAACTCTCAGTGATTATTAATACCAGCTAGAGGCTCCATTGTAATATAAAATACAGAAAAAAAAAGGGATATATTATAAAGAATAATCCAGACCTTGAAAGAGCACTAGCTGGGGTCAGGAAAGACATCCTCCTCCCCAAAATAGCAAAGGCTAAAGAGAAAAACTACAAATCACAAAAACCAAAAAATAAGTGAAGTGGGTAAAAGAACAAGGTGAGGGCTGCAGGAGGGGAATAGTGGAGAGTGAAGGGAGGAAAGATGATGGAGTTGAAAGGAATCGGTCTCTTTGGTTTGAGGTTAACCAAAGACTTAACCAAAGGAATTATGTTACCACTGGAGGAAAGGGAGTTGAAGGTTTAAATAAATGTCCTGGTCTGGGATACCAAGCAGAAACCCCAGGCAGTGCCAGCTTTTCTGCAGAAGAGTTGAAAAATTCAGTGAGCAATGCCCAAATGAGCTCTGCCCAGATGCAGGCGAGAATTAGGACTGGAAAGAGCGGGTCTCCCTCCTCACCTTTCTCTTTGTGAGCGGTTAAGGGGTGCTAAAAGGTACTGCATGCTAGCTTTGTTCTGACAGCACAGCAGGTACAGGTGTTGCCCTTCACACCAGAAAGTTCGTGCTGCTATACTAATGTTTATTAACTGCAGCTCATACCAGAGGGGCCAATTCTATTACAAAGTGGGCAGACAAGTGTCCATGTCCTTTTGTCCTCTGCAAAGATGGCCCCAAGGTAGTACGTGTGGTTTCACACCAGTGTACCTATTTACTAGGAACCAATATGAGGCCATATACACACTTCATTCAGAACAGCTGTCTGGCTGCAAGGCTTTCAGCAGAGCTGGGAAAATGATGGGCAAGGGGGAGGGAAATACTCTATGAATTATGGAGCTGGTCAAACGCCAGAAAAACTGGTCTGTCAAATAAATGATTTGAGCAAAACCAGCCACATTCACTGAACAGTGAAGAGTTTCTTCACATTAGAGCATATCCATCTACATTTTCAAGCTGATTCTGAACCAGGCGTAATTTCCATTCCTTCATGTCTCTTCATGGCAGGCACTGATAATCTTTTCATAAATAGTTTTAGACCAAGAATTATTATGTGAAGAAATGTATGAATAACTTTGAATTACAAGTAAGTTAAAGAGTTTCACAGTCTGTCCATGAACTATGTACTAGTGAGGAAAAGCAGCTATCTCCACTGAATAAATAATTTGTTCAAAATTACTTGCTTAGTCCAGACTTACAGACTTACCAATTTGGCCTGGATTCAAGCCAGTCATTAAGTGAAAAACTGTTTCCTGAAATTCGTCCAACAAGAAAGGTCAATTTTCACAAACCTTATGTGTATTTAGTCACTCTAGGTAAAACATGATTTTTTATAACTAGCTCGTCAGCCCCACAGGTCTGAGCAGTGATGTCTGCCTGTATCTGCAGACAATCCTGATCATTAACTTTGGGAAACGTGAGGCACACTATGAATATCAACAGTGTGTGAACAAAGTGCTTTGGAGATCCTGTCAACAGCCCCTCGGGAGGAGCATGGATGTGACAAGCACAGTGGCAGGTCCCAGCCAGTCGCTCTAGAGAGTGTAAGGACTGGAAGGCTTATCTACAACCTTCTCTCCTTTCAGGTGCTCTTCTCCAGGAAAAAGCTTGCTGCTACAGCAGAGAGCTGTGAAAGTAGCCTCTTGGTACTCCTGCTCCACAAAAGTGAAGAGGGTCCTCCTTGGCCCTGGCATGCCAGTTTGGAGCAAGGCCATGGTATGGCTGCCCATAGTGTGGATGCTATTTTGTAAGGGAAGCTCACTTCTTTTGGCAGCTATGCCAACTTAGGTAATTCTTGCTTCTTGTTCCTTTAGCAGTATCTCACTTGGGTTATGCAAAGGTTGGTCTGGCTGTATAGTGAATCAGATAATGGACTGTCCAGGAGCTAATATAACCTTGTAAATAAAAGTTATTTTTAACCAGGATGGGAGGGAATGGGGCAAAAGAGCTTTCAGTTACCAATAGCTCACTGCCTGGCTTCTGGAGTTAGTGAGAAATCAGTGTCTACATCCTTCCTCAGTGCCCACTGAAACACACTTGGGTGCACTATGGTGAAGCTGTCCTCAAAAGCACAAAGACAGGGACAGAGGCCCTTCAGTCCCTCATTATCCACCTCAACTCACTCCTGAATCTTTTATCTATGCTAGAGATATAGTTCATTGGCTGGGTTTTGTATAAGTGTGTTGACCGGATTTTCTTTTTATTTGTTTATTGTTCTCCATTAATTTAGGTGTTTGCTCAACAATTTAAGAAGGTTACTTAAAGTGTGTTTTTGTTTACATATGAACTGTAAAATATTCGGGACAACTATGCTGAAATAACTTGAGACAAAGTGGTAAGAAAATCAAGTATGTGGTTGACAGCTGGGGAAAAGGAACAATGTTAGAGGTACATTTTAGCAAGAACAGTATTAAGGTATCATACCTTTATTGTACACTGTAAACACTTAAACACTTAATTAATCTGCTTCTATTTAAACCAAGGAAGCTACACCCACACAGAGAGCAAAAGGAAGCACATGAACTTGGTGGATTAGGTCTAAGCTGATGTATGGTAACACACAACACCTTAATAGATATACCCGAACAAGAGCTATGAGTGGAAAAATAATACTAACATCAGAATAATAAACATTGCACTAATTAACTCCAGTTTTAGATTATCCCTAGATATATCTCATAAAGAGATAGTGGGATTTCCCAAGTCTCAGAAATATAAAATGGCCTCTGCAGCATTTAAAAAGGAGATTACAGTCTTCAGCTTTTTTTGGTTTTTTTTTTAAAGGTTGTACAACCAGCAAAAAGACCAGCTAATAATTATGCAAATTATTTGACTCAGTATGAACTTCTTTGTTTAATATGTACCATGCTGTTACGCATATGATAATGTTTAACATTAAGGTGTTGAAGCAATAGGGGAAAATCTTAATGAATTTGAGCACTGCCATTCATTATACTTTTTAAAAAGAAAAACAATTAAGGACACCTTTCCCTAGACCAGGTTGCTCAAAGCCCCATCCAACCTGGCCTTGAACACTTCCAGGGATGGGGCACCCACAACTTCGGGCAACCTGCTCCAGTGCCTCACCACCCTCACAGTACAGAATTTATTCATCATATCCAATCTAAATCTACCTTATATGCATTTTCCCTAAATGAGCTGCCATGCAGATATCATCAAAAGAAGTTTGTGTGAAGTGCTTGTTGCCCTTACCACCAGCAGGAAGCCTACAGTGCGATTCCTCATCACCTGCTCCTCATATACCAATCACAAATGTAGCCCTGGACGCTGAAGAGTAGGACAGCAGATGAAGGCAATCATCTAAGTGTATAAAGCAGTTACAGGATTAAAAAGAAAAAAGAAACAGCAGAGAATAGGAAGATTTGCCAGTCTCAATTCCAGTATAACTTCACTAGGCACCAATTGCTCCTGCTAGAGCCAGAGAGCACAACCAATCAACAGGATATTTTAAAGACCACTGCACTGTTTCCGTAAACCATCACTTGTAGGATGCTGGTTTGCAGACACCTTTTCTCCAAGGCTCATCTCCCCTACGTGTGTGAGTCATTTCTGTACCAGGTAGTTTCATTCCAGGTGTAATAGCAGCACAGGACTGTTCTCTGCCAAGTCTCTTTCCATAGTCTATAGCTACGTTACCACCTATTGACTTATGTCATCTCTGAGCTATGTCATAAATTCATGGGCAGGAAATAAAAACCACTCAACTGAAAGCAATCCTTTGTGTGACTCAATCTTTTTCCTGTAAGAAATATGTGCATTTTAAAAATAATTGGAATAAAGATATCATAGTCCCTCAGCTTGGCATGTAGTTTTCAAGAGCATGGAAGAAGCATTATTACAAAACTTCTAGGTCTTTCTGGAAGAAATAGTAGACATCTGAAGGTAGGGAAGGTGAAAACCCCCGAACCAGCCAGTTGAAAACCTACAGTGAACCCTGAGAACTCAAAAGAAACTCTGAAATCCTGGCTGGAATGAGTTCCAAATTTTCATAGATGTTTTTTGTGAATCATTGTGTTGGAACAGCAGCCTTCTCAAATCCAAGTCATGGATACTGACTGAACACCAGCAAAGGTAAATTTTTGCAAACCCCGAGGTAGGATTAAGTCAATGAAACCCTGACCTCTTTCCAGCACTGCTCTCAGTCATGTAAAACAGCCTTATAGAGGTTATCTAAAATCACCTCAGCAATTAGGGGTTAACTTGAACAGATGGAAACCAGAGCTAAGTGAAAGACACTGCAAAAGAGGAAACAGATTTTTGCCTACAAACTTTGATTTAACCTCAAACTTTAATGTAACCTTAAACCTCAATCCTCCTAAACAAGCCTAAGGCAGCAACAGTAGAGATACAACTTGCTACCCCCAAGATGCAAAAATGGTGAGGCAAAAATCACTACTGTGGCTTGAAAAGCTTGACACTGAGGGGTGAGTGCTTTTATTAAGGATTTTGAAACTGCAGGATTCACTTTTTCGAAATTTTCTTCATGGTTTATATAAACCTAAGATTCTCCCCAAGGTCTCAGAACATCTGGATACGATGATTTCAGAAGAGCACTCCACATCACTGAAAATATTAATACACAGATGCCGGCTTGGCAGTGCAGTGCTACCAGCAGAAATCTTCTTTGGGGTCTGCAGGGAACACAATTCAGCAACAGAGCAGCATGGCAGGAATTCCTCTAGGCAGGCGAGGAAAAGGAGAAGTGATGAGAGTTGGAGCTCCTCTTAGCAACTCCTAACAAAGCGCACGTATCATTTTATCATTGCCTGTGGGACAAAGGATGGTGATGCTACTGCCTGTCCTCACTTTGTGCATTTTCCGTCAATTTGTGGTTCTTGAAAGCTTCAAAACGAAAGCTTGAAAAGCTTCAATGTGTCGAATCTGGATAAACCGAGTGCCCTGTAAAATTCAGATGGCAAAAATATTTCTTTTCTGATTTACAACTCAAACAGATATCACTAGACTAAGGTGACTAGAAGGCCAAAGACAGTTGAGATAAAGATGGGCTGGGTACAAGATTATAGGGGTAACTGAAATGCATATTAAGATTACGCATCCAAATGCAGTGCTGATGTGCTGAATCACATTTGGTCATATTTTCTGTCCCAGACCTCAATGACTGATTCCTACTGTGGGTCAGCATCTGCAACAAGAGTCCCCTGAAAGATGTTTGGCAACAGCCACTGTCTGATTTGTTCAGCTTTTAAAATAAAGTTTCTGATAAGATCATTGCCTGTTCTTCAGTTTCTATGAGCATTTTAAAATGTACTTCCTCAATACATCTTTCTTGGCTATTGCAGGTTAAAAATGACATGGCACTTGGACAGTGTAAGAAGCTCTCTCAAATCTAGTTATTTTGGTCCATAAAACTCCAGTGGAGTTGGCTCAGACACACTCATTCCTGTAGGAAACGCCAAATGCCTGAAGAGCAGTTTTCTCTGAAAGTAGAGAGAGATGGGAGGGAAAAAATCAGGCAGTGGGTGCACACTGTTTTCCCACTGACCTCCTATGATGTATTTTAATTTTCTGCTTCTTTCCATATGTTTCTCCTTCCCTCCAGCCTTAGAAAGCATGAGAAAGTAAGAGCCAAAGCACAGATTTTGGGTGATGGGATTCTGGTGTAGATTAGCAGACCAAGACAAACTGCTGAGCACAGTGCCTTCCACAGGTCAGGTGAATGTCCTTACCACCTAAGAGAAGCCCACTGGAGAAAAAAACCTCTGTATTATGTCCTAAAATAACCCAGAGTGGTGCTTTCCAGTGGGTTTTAGGACAAGGCAATCAGTCTTATTATTATTTTACTGCCATAAGGGAGCTTCAAATGCACAGTGATAGAGCAATAATCTACAATGCACATCCTTATCATCACTTGTGAGTCATATAAAACTCCTCCATTATCATACACCATAAAAAGATAAAGCCACATGTACATTTTAAAAGTTAATTATTACATTTAAAGAAATGAAACCACATTATGAATTGTATCAATACATTATTTAGCACAAGAGGCGGCACCAATTTATTTTTTTTCTATTAAAGCAGTTTTTCATAATTTCTCCTTTTTTAGAAAATAAATGCTTAAAGCCAAACACAGCTGCTCAAAACGATTAAAGAAACCTATGTCTGCACTGCAGAATCAAAGCAGTAGGAGAGGTGGCAGCTAGCCACAGAAAAAGGCAGATGTGATAGGGACAGCAGTAATAAGGGAGGCATGAAATAGGAAATAGGCTAGGAGATAGCAAATATTTACAAATTAGTTACTTGTTGCCATTCATTACCATCTATATCTGCATCAGGGAAAAATGAAGTTTAGAAGATTCACAGTTTTGAAAACGTCAGTAAGTTATGAAAATATCAAAACTGAACACGAAAATCTCCGGTTTGACTTACACACACATTACTTACGGGATCTGGTTACATCTAAACAAACGTGCATTTGGAAACAGTCATTCATGTGGTTGGGTGCTTTCTCAAAGGCATATGCACAGTCTGTTATTAATCTTTGGAAATCAACTTTGTTCCTTACAAACGCAAATTTATGTACTACTTTTTATATTTCCAAGTTCTTATATAATAAAATGCATCCTTTCAGTCAAGGCAATGCAAGCCGACATGTACTTTTCCTTTGTGAAGCAGATGTTTTAATTGTTAGATAAGCTCCTAATAGTTTGCTTTCTTTTAAAGGAAAGCGAAAGTATGTGAACGACCTCTCCCTCCCCACGGCTTTTCAGAGCAGCTACTTTTCTTGAAGATTAGGAGTCTCTTGGACTCTAGCCCTAGCTTCTCTTGTATCTGCAAACTACAGTCTGAATTAGTTTTCTCCTTTAACAAAAACTCCTGCTGTGTTGAGAATCTCTTAATTGCTTTTCAAGCTTCTCCTGTTATTGTGAAACTCTGAAAATCTGATTACTGTGCTAATAAAGTGAGTGAATGCCATTTTTTTCTATTTCATCTGAAGACTTCAAAATGCAAACATACACAAAGTCACATAGCAAGATTGCATTAATATAAATATATGACTGGTGTCAAATGAGAACCTCATGTCAGGAAAATGTAACTGTGGGAACTATTCAGTCCACATCTGATAATGAGAAGTACTAAGGAACAAAATCTGACAATTTAGGTGTTCAGAATTCTTTATCAAGGTAGCTTCTAAGACAGAATTTTTGTTCCCTCTGACAGCTAAGAAAAAGACTGCATTTAGAATCATAGAATCATTAAGGTTGGAAAAGAACTGCAAGATCATCAAGTCCAACCTTTGACTGACCTCCGCTCTGCCAACTAAACCTTAGCACTAAGAGCCACGTCCAATCATTCCTTGAACACTTTCAGGGTTGGTGACTCCACCAGCTGCCTGGGCAGCTCATTCCAATGCTTAACCACACTTTCAGTGAAAAAATTATTCCTGATATCCAAACTGACCCTCCCCTGGCACAGCTTGAGGCCGTTTCCTCTTGTCCAGCCACTGGCTGCCTGGGAGAAGAGACCAATCTCCATCTCACTACACCCTCCTTTCAGGAAGTTGTAGAGAGTAAGAAGGTCACCCTTTTGAGCCTCCTTTTCTCCAGGCTAAACAACTCCAGCTCCCTCAGCTGTTCCCCATAGGACTTGTGCTCCAGACCCTTCACTAGTCTCGCTGCCCTTCTCTGGACACAGTCCAGCACCTCAATGTCTTTACTGCAGTGAGGGTCCCAAAACTGGACACAGGATTTGAGGTGTGACCTCACCACTGCCGAGTAGAGGGGGACAATCCCTACCCTGGTCCTGCTGGACACACTATTGCTGATACAGGCCAGGATGCCATTGGCCTTCTTGGCCACCTGGGCACACGCTGGTTCATGTTCAGCTGCTGTGGACCAGCACCCCCAGGTCCTTTTCCACCAGGCAGATTTCCAGCCACTATGCCCCAAGGTTATAGAACTGCAGAGTGTTGTTGTGAGGCAGCACTTGGCCTTGTTGAAACTCTCACAGCTGGCCTCAGCCCATCCATCCAGCCTGTCCAGATTCCTCTCCAGAGGCTTCCTACCCTCCAGCAGATCAACACTCCTGCCCAGCTTAGTGTCATAAGTAAACTTATTGAAGGTGCACTTCATCCAAATCATCGATAAAGATATTAAACAGCACTGGCCTTAATCAAATTCCCACAACCTTTAGCAAAAAACCCCAGATAACCCAAGCCAACAACAGAGTGGAAAACCTCAAGTCCAAGAACCCTAAAGCAGTGTGAACTTTTACAGCTGACAGTGGTGCTTCAAAGGCCACCAGACATAAAGACTCTGAACACACAGTCAGAGTTGCTTCAGTGGAAACTGCTGTCTTTTTATCAGCAAATACAGATTTTAAAGTCTGCCCAGCTGAAGCTATATAGTACAAGGCCGAAAAAGGAAAACAGGGCTCTACAGCAGGGAATTGCAAATCTGTTACAGTTTAGCAGATGGTCATCTCCTCTCTATTAGATGTCTTTATCCTGGGCTAAACTGTATCCCATACAAATGGCAAAGAAATTCACAAATCTCCAAATTACAGCTGAGGTAGGCTGACTTTAACACAGTGGGCCAGGATAGAAGTGTTTCCTCTTTTTTGAAATACTGATGTGTCTGGAGGAGCATTAAAGAAATCTCCTGCAGGATAGCCCCAGATGATGAGACCCTTCATCACCTCTTTGGTTTTGTCTGTAATGGAGCTTTTTCTCCATTACTTTCTTTTTAAACTCTGTCTCCTTAAGTTGATTTGGGATGTACATTCCTTCAACATTTCTTGCTTCCCTAGTAATTTATCCTCTGAGATGAGTAGCTGGACATACAAGAAGACTTATGCTAGCCAATACTGGAAATCATAGGGGAGACAATAGAGATCCTCGCCTTAAAAATACATGTGCTTAATCATCATAAAAAGTGTAACAGTGGTGTGCCAGACTTTGGAATTGATGGTGATGACATAAAACTAGAGAAACATGGCTTTATTCTTTGGGTATTTTACTTTATTTTTAGAGAAAGTAAAGTGAAGGGGTGGTGCTTCGATAAGGGTGCTGGACCTCCATGGTATCTGTCAAAGCAGGCTGCTCCACTCTTCCTGCAGAAATTTAGCAGGAGCTTAAGCCATTGCCTTGTTGGAGGCAGCTGATCAGCTGCATCCTGCCTTCAGGCTGAGCTCCTGCAGGCAGTCTTTTAGAAACCAGACATCTGCCTTCAAAAACACTCAGTGTTATTCAAAATAAAGGAACGGAGGCAAAGCATATCACTCTCTTCAAGCATCGGACATCTGCATATTTATGGTGCTTGAACTCTCACACCAGTCCCATGAGTTTCATGCCAGCGTTCAGCCACTGATCCCCTGGTCCTGAGAGATATCTAGGTGCATGGGCTGCTACATGCAAATTATTACTGCTTGGAAAAGCAGTGGCTTCCTGAGCCTCCCCACGGAGAGTTGGGCAGATTTTCATTGGCATTATACTGCCTTTGGCTTTGGCTTCTTCATTTCTGCACTGACCAAGAAGCCCTTCTTCCCTACCTGTGAGCCCCAGGTACAAGGAACCACTGTCACAGAGTAGCACGTCACAGCCCTCTCTCCCACCACACAGCATCTGCAGGCACGTTTATATGAAGTCACTTGTGGTACGGCTCTGCAGTCCTTGGCACACACACCAAGTCAGAAAGGGGCTCCCGGTTATTGCTGCTTAGCTCTGAAGACAAAGTGGAAAACACATGTAAACACCAGTGTTTTGTTAACATTTTATCTGTCTGCTAAAGCTAATGTGCCAGAAGGGGGGGGAGGGGGGGGGCGCGGGGAAGAGTAGAACAAAGGCTGGTTGCTTGCTGGCTGTTTGTCCTCGGGAGACTGATTTCCTGACGTCACCCAGCAGCGATTTCCTGACGTCACCCACCAGCACGGGCAGAGCCGAGCATTCCTCTTTTGGTTCTTTTGCTGCTGTCCAGAGTGACAGCTCACTGCTGATTATGCTGCTGTAACAAATGGGAGGCAGAACACTTTTGTATTTTTTTCTCCTGTAAACTCAGAGTAAATTAGATTTGGTGCTCCGCCAAGAACAAAATACAGTCTTACTATTGTAAGAATTGTTATGGGCCAGATCTCCAAATCTTTACTACTGGCAAAGTGTGTTTGTCCAAATGCTGAGTTAGTAAAGATATCTGATTGGATCCAGTATCTTTTACATCTCTGCCTTTAACTCTCTTCCTCCCAGAACACACAAGTGAATACAGTCTTTAGAATAGAAAAAAGGTATCTGCTTAAATAAGCAGTTCAGGATTCCCAGCTGTAACTATACCTGGTCTGGCTGATTGAAGATCTTTGTTTTAAAACAGTGCAATTAAAGTTTATAGCATACACATAAGAGCTCTGATGATCCCAATACGATTTGCATGGGTGGAATGAAATAAATCCAATGCACCCAGAAGGAGAAGGAAGGTGTAAGTAATGTAATATCTAGGAGCCACGATAATAACTGCCTTACAGAAAGTTGGAAATTACTTCTGTTTTCCTTGCTGCTTTTTCTAATGCTTGGAACTTTTTTTGTCTTCAAAACCTCTCAGAGTCTGAATAAAAGAATACTTATGACATCTGTTAAAATTTTAAAGTGGATCTGTCCACAACTTACATGCTGGCTTTCTCTAAACTGCTCATTTCTAGCCAAAGTCTTCTCTTTTGCACTTCACAAGGGGTGGCAGAGCAGACAGCTTAATCTAATCCCAAAAGTGCAAATGTCAGACTAATTTATTTTTTGATGAGTCCCACAAAAGATTTTAAATAATTCCAAAATAGCTTATACATGCATGTTATATGTCCAGACACTAAAATCCAACAAGAAGAATCCAGTAAACAAAAGTTTCATTATAATTGATTTGCCTATCTCTGTCTCACAAAATTTTCCCAGCATTGTCTGGATGCAATGATGCCTGCTGTCATGAATATGAATTACATCGTTTAGTATCTCTTCTTTGCTGTGAAAAAATGATTAAAATAGACTTTTAAATGGAATCATTTTACAAAAGGTTACAAGTTATTAGAGAAAATGTATTTTTACTGTAAAATTATTTTTAAATGACAGGCTATGGGATGGAGAGGCATTCTAGAAGGACCAGAGACCAGTGGAGGAATTCCATTGTTTTCATGTGAAAAACCTGGTGCTTTAGTAATAGTCTTTTCTGATAATGAGATTTGTTTTAATTAATAGTCTCTTTAACATGTGTATCCCATTATCAGGAATTATGGTGCTTCATAAACCTCTCAGTGGAAGTAAAGACACAGTCGAGGATGGTGTAAAGATGTTTGATGTAGAGGAAGCCACACTGGTTCCACAGCTGTGAGGAACAGATTCATATTATCATGGTGCTGTGATGGTGACTTCTGCCAAGGAGCGCTTTAGCTTGGAGATTCAGTCTCTGCACCAATGGGATCACCCACGCTAGGCAAACACTACCCACCATAAGAAATGGACAAATGCATTTTTCATTGGGGTAGAAAATAATGTGGAATCACATTGCACAGTAACAGAGATGACTAAATCTATAATGGCCGGGTTGAGCTGGTAGAGTAAAAAGTTGTTAATTTTTGTTTGTATATAAGGGATAGAAAATAATAATTATTACCTTCTTCTTTTTCGTATCCTTTCTACTCTTACTGCTTCCATAACTCACCCCACAAAACAGTCAGACTAGACACTTGTTTGCATCTATTTCTGCTGTCATAATACATTCTCAAGAGGTTTGAGGTAAGATAGAGATAAAAAAGCTAAGGCTTTACCTGCATGAAGGAACAAATATTGGTAACTGATGCCTACTGGGAGCAAAGCTGAGAGCTTCACTGTGGTAGAGGAAATGTCAAAATAATTCTGCTATTTTCTTTACTGAGAGTACCATACCTATGATGACGTACCTCACAGATTTACACTGGTGTCATTGATTATTGTATTTGCTAGCCTTCCAGATGTTGAGATGCATATTATTTTCCTAGGCCCGGATCCCTCCCTCAACAATGTTTAGGAATGTGTCCTTGTAGCCACTTTGTACTACTGTTAATTACAGAGGTATGAACTGTCCCTGAAGTGATCATGCTAATTTCCTTCAGTAAGTGGATGCAGAAGTGTGCTCAGCCTACTGAAGGTAATGTCAATCCCATCTGAGTTTAGCGAGTTTATGTGTTAAGCCACTTTGTGACTGTAGAGTATTGCATATAAAAGGACTGAGACTCTTCTGGGTGATCACCATCTGGGATTGCTGATCTGAGACAAGGGTGTGAAAGCATGCAGTCTGTGTGAATTGTCTGTATCCTCCCAGTTGCTGCTGCTCTTCGTCATTCTTTGAAGTATTCCCTAAGGAATGCCATACTACCCAGCTGTATCAAGCATGGTTAAGTCTTGCTATAATACCACGTTTCCAAAACTGGTCTATTTCAGCTTGAAATAAATTATGCCTGTTGTTTGTATATATAATTTTTAAACCTAAAAATATTTCTTTTACAGAACAGAGAGAATCCCTCCTTGATAGTGTGTTGAAGGAGTAGTAATAAATCAAACAGCAGTACAATACTTGGGGCTAGCTTGTTCAAACAATTCTCCTCTTGATCTATGCTTACTCTGTGAATCTCACTGAAATTTAGTTAAAGAGTATTCCCAGACATTGATTCTGGAAATATGGTTGGCATTTTGTGTTTAGTCAGATTGGTTTTGTTTTGCATGTAAACTGACTTTAGGAAATCATTTTGTAACGGCTGGAAGTTAAAGGAAACTCTTTCTCAGTATTTCAGTGATTCCCTCCATACTGAGACCGAGTTATCAAAGCATTCCATTTTGTCACTTAAACAGATTCTTAGACCAAAGCATTTGTGCTAAACTGTAAAATGACAGCCTGGGTCAGGGCAGAACACACAGGTATTGCTGGGAGAGCAGTAGAAGAAAGGACCCAAAGAGACAAGTGTCCTTGTTAATGTCATTGCTCTAATACTGCTGACCTGACCAGTTTGCTGATCAGTACACTGAAGGAGGTGGAGTCTCTTAGGAGTTAAGGCCCTTCTTTTTTCTTGGGCAGAACGTATTGAAAAGCTAAGGCAGTAACTTTAGTTTTGGCCCTTCAGATCCACACAGCTCAGATCTAATGTATAGCTTATGTCAGGCCCATTATACCCATATAACCCCACAATATTATAATTAGTTAAACAAGTTTCTCTTCTGACAGTACTATTCCTATTTGAATCAAACTCTCCCCCTTACAGTACTTCTAATATCTTTGGGAGTTGCTGATAATCTGGAAATATTTTCCACATCTGAAATCAGTCATTAATGAGACTGCTACTACTGTACATTTGAATTCCATCCAGAGCTCTCCAGGTATGTTAAAAGTATGAAACAAGACCACCATAAGGTGTTCAAACTAAAAAGGAAGACATCTAGTAAAAAATGCTGTGTTTTAAGACATTAGGGAGCACTACATTACCAGATTAGCATATGTCCCAATATAGAGAGGGCTGCAATTTCAATGATTGCCTCAGATTTTTAGCAATTCTGACTTTTAGTGTAGAGGGCATCTTAGCAGATTTCATGCAGGGAGCATAAACAGCTGCTTTTACTTACAACTGCATAGACCTGTACCCCCATAATGTTAAAACAACATCTACAGTTATGCAGGAAATAATACGAGATATGCATCTGACAGGCTTTGTCTTTGAAGGTGGCTCAGATACTCAATATCTGGAAGAGAACAGCTCTCTGATTAACAGCTTCCCAATCCACTCAACCAACAGTCTGTGGGTTACAGTTTGTGAAGTGAGGGACTAAGGCACATGCTCAAACATCTGGAAGGAAAAAAAAATCTCAACAGATTGGATTGGGAGAGAGAAGATTATCTGCGGACAAAGTCAAGAAAAAGAACGTGTGTAAAGAGAAAACACGGAAAAATAGAGCGGTTGGAAAAGGAAAGGGACGGAGGAAGAGAGAAAATAGCGAGCTGTTCAGGTATGAAAGGCTTATGTGAAGAAAAACGGGGAAAAAGTAGAAAAGGAAGAACGGGGGAAAAAGGCAAAAGGCAAACACAAAGGCAGAGAAAGGAAAATGGGAGGCTTACTCAAACAGAATTAAATGTGAGATGCTTACCACAGTTTTTTTCTCCCTAGTTCACCTCTTCTCCACTTGCTGTAGGGGTCTTTTTTTCACTTTGGTTTTGTGGATTTTTAAAGCTTAAAATACTCAGCTACATCTTCATTATCTCAAGGTAGTTAATGAAAGGGGACTTCATTCCAGATGCCAAAACCTGTTTGCTACTAAATAAATTAATGAATAAGGCCATAAGCTGACAGACAAGTCAAATTTATAATATATTATCATGTGTTCCCTGAAGGGATAGAAGGGATAAAATAGTATATTCACAGACAGACACATTTTGCCTTGGGTCACAACCTTTTAAGGCAACATCATGTGGAAAGCAGGCATTATACAGAGTTGTCCTAACAGTCACAGTGGCTGCAGAAGGCCAGCTATGAAAGTAATCCCTGCCTTCAGACAATGAAGTATGAAGCATCACAAGAAAGCATTAGGGGAGTGAGATGGGCTATGGTTTTTCACTTCCACAAAGATACTAAGGTATCTATGTGACGAGCCCTCTGAGACAGACAGAAGGCTACCTGGTACTTTGTGCACATGGAAAATCTGAAAAAGACTCTAAGCAAAAGAAGAGGGTTTTGCTGAGGCATGTACCCTCCCAGGGTGCTTTTGGAACCATGCCTCTTTATAAGAGTATGTGGCTTTGGAACACAAACTGTGACAGAACTGAGGTTTGGAGAAAAAAAGGTTTCAAAAACTATTCTATTTATATGAAAAGCTGGTAATAAAAAGAAAACAAAAACAGGCTTCATCTGAAAAACTTAGATATCCAGTATTGACAAAGATGACAGACCCATGCATGAAACCTGCCAGGTACTCATGCAGAAGGGAAACACCTGGCAAATGAAATATGTTGTTGACTGACTACTGTACTTAAGTAAATATTTTCAATAATATTTATCTTTGCAGTAAATTTAGTTGGTTGATTTCTTCTGTGTCCCTGAGATACAAGGGCTTGATGTGGTTCTAAACTGAGATCCCTTGGGATAGCACATCAAGCTTTAAATCTTTGCTACAAGTACTGGGTAATGTGGGTCCCAATCTTGTTCCCACCTAAAAGAATGATAGGTAGAGCTCTACAGCTTGCAGCAAATAGTGACAAACTAAACTGAAGGTGTGGAAGTGTTGGCTGCTCCTCTCCCAGGAATCCTTACAGGGATTACCAGACTTCTCCCCAAGGTTGCTCCTAACAGCAGGGAGCTGAGCAGCTCATGAATCAGCTCTAAACCACGACAGACTACAGCTCGGCCTATTAAGGTAAACCAGCATTGATTTTGGTTCATGCTGAACTGCAAGGTTCAGAAGCTGATTCACAAGCCATTCTGCCACCTCTCTACAGGGTAGATGCCTATGGAAGACAGCAGAGACCTGGGCTTTTTTTTTTTTTTTGCTTCAGCCACTGCACTTTCACCTGCCATGAGCTATGTGCCAATACATATACAGGAAGTTCACAGTAGAGAAGACCACAAAACAATCAACCTATAAGAAAGTTCCAGCTTAGTCTGAAACTCTGATAATAATCATCTGTAGTTTGCCTAGAATCTCTATATTCCCATATCATTGTTAAAACTGCACAGTATTGTTGCTGCCAAGAATACAGCTGCAACCTGAGATGTCAGACGTATGTATCCTTTTGTTCCTGGAGTGAAAAATGGTATTCAATTCACCTTTACAGCTATACTGTGGAAAACTAAAGCTCTTGTAGCATTCACTGATGCTTCCAAGAGTTTTATTAGTATTTGGCATCTCAACCGGAGGGATTCATAGATCTATACAAATACTAGGGAGGGGGGTGGGGGTGGTTTGGAGGCGGAGTTTTTGACATCCATGTGACTATTATGTACATTTTGTGAAAGAGAAACTGAGGAAAAGTTGCTCAGTTTGTGTAGTTATTGAAGTCTGCTTAGCTCTTCTTACTTTATAATCTATGTTTTACCGGAAAAACTCTTACTCCATGACACTTACAACAAAATCTGATGCCACAGAAAACTATGCCAGTTTAGAGTTTAATTGTAAGTTTAAAGCTTAGCTCATTTTTAGAAAAAGTCTTATTATGACAGTCATCAACTTTTGAATTAATCTAGATACTGTTTTGACCAAACTTGCCTATAGATATGGTTTGGTGACCAAACTATGTGAAGTAAATGAAACCAGATCACCCAAACTTTGATGCTTTTAAGTCAGTCTCGGTTTGCATTTTCAGTTCCAGACCAAAGCCACAGCTGAGGGAAAGAACTGTTATGAATCAGAATAAAGAAAACGCTCATGTGAGGTTCTCCCTAAAGAAACCCAGAGTTTTGCAGTTCTCTATTGTCCCTATAAAATTAAAGAGTGGTTTAAGCCTTCCTTCAGAAATAGAGTAAAGCTAAGGTCTCCTGTCAGAGAGCTTGCCCTTGTTAGAGTTTCAAAATAGAGATACATTTTAAGGAGCACATTCCCTACGGTACATTCAGGACTGTTTTATTAAATACATGCAGAGCAAATAATGTATGGCAACATTAAAAAAGGTTTTATAGTGGCAATTAGGATTTTATCCAAAGTCCATTAATGCCAATGGGAATGTTTCCATTATTTCCAGGGAGTTTGCAGTAGGTCTGCATAAAAAAAGAAGTATACTGATTTCTAAGTCTATCCTAGTCCACCCAGGTGAGAGGAAACCTGTGTCTGTTTCACATGCCTCCCTTACCTTCTGGGCTCTTACCAATGCATTTTTAATTACCAGTAATGGGCAGACCATTATATTTAAATTGCCATCCAATTTCTGGCCCATTGTTTCAGATCTGTGGGCTCTGTGAGCAGATGCCGAGGCAGCTGTGCAGCTCACAGCTTCCGTGGCATTTCACCTCAAGAGACATGTAGCACAGCAAGCCATTTAGCTGGCATCCCCCGCCACCGGGAACTTTGGTCCGGTAACACAGCGCAATCCAAGCTGCCAGCGTGCAGGAGGGAAAAGCTATTGTTGAAACTCTTCCAAAACCAAATTATATCTCCCATTGTCTCAAAGGAATAATAAACCCTGGCTGGCTGATTGTGGAATATAATAATAATCTAGCTGAATTAGTCGGCATTCCTGGGAGTGACTGATTTCTGCTTTTTCCCAACAGCTTTTTTTTTTTTTTCAAGATAATAATTCTTCTCTGGAAAACAGGATTTATGTATACATAACTATATGGAAACTAAACTTAAGAAATTTAGAAATGTTATACTCAGAATCACACTCCTTGTATGTCCATAATCAAAATAAAATGCTCTTTAGCAAAAATACATGGCTGTTGAAAGACGTTTTACTGATATAGTGTCAGGGCTCTGAGGGCATTTGCCAGCCCAATTCTCCTTGTCCAGTCTCCCCTGGGGATTCCCCCACCCCGCCCAGGGCTCCAAGCTAGACTGCCAGGACTGTCAGCCTCATCCCAACGGTGGTTCCCAATATCCAGGGCAGAGCATAGTGCACTGAACTGGAAGGAATTTCAAACAAAAATGTTTTCACTAAGACTAACAATTCACCCATCACGTCAGGTCTGTTTGTCCCACTTGGTCTGAATCGGATGCTTGAAAACCTCACTACTGCACCAGCACACAGTTGCAGGGCATGTTTGAATCTGTAACACACAATTTTTTATTTTAATGTATTTTTCCTGTTAGTGGTGGATTGTGGTGTTTTCTCGATTTAAGTAAGTCACACCTTTGATCTCATGAGTAGAAATCCAAAGTCCTGATGTCATCAAGCAGTTTAACACCTATTTGTGATCCCAACAATCACGATTCACAAGCTAAGGATCCTGTAATCTTGCCTGCAGATATTGTCCTAGCAGAGCAAGCATTCCCACTTTCACCAAGGCACAGGCAGAAGCACCTCTTCAAAATGTGCAGCGGTTAGACCTTTGACTGAGGATGCCAGAGACACAGGCACAAGCCACCTGTTTTACTGGAGGGACTCTTTATCTCACATTGCTACCTTGAAAACATGCAGTGGTGTGGGGAGGGGACACGGGACTTCCTAATCTCTCTTGCTAATGCTCTTCCATTTTGAATGGGATCATTAAATATTGAAAGAGTGAAAGATCAAAAGATAGAGAATGACTTTTAGCCTGTTTGTTAGGCATCTCACGTTTTCAGTTCCAACCCAGTGAAGATGTAGGTATATTTTAGAGAGACGAGCTGCAATGAGAGCGAACAAATAAGCCAAGTACCACAATGCTGTAATGGTTAGGACACACTTCTGAGAGTTATAAGCTGTGGGGCAGCTTCTTTTGCTTAATCTCCTTTTGAAAATCTTTCAGGCAGCAGACAGAATTAAATTTCTACCTCCCACATTATCAGCGATGCCTCTGTCAGCAGAAGACTGGACAGGCAAGGGTCTTCTGCTAGATCCAGGAGATCATGAGCTCCCTGGCAATACTGGCACCATGTTCTAACCAACTCAGCTAATCTACCTGTAGTTAAAGCCCCAGCCAGAGGTGTGTACCCATATTTGTGGAAGACTCTGTGTCGATGTCATGTCTCTCCCTGCCACTTCCTAATGACTAGGTGAAGAGGATAACTACTCAGCCAAATATTTGTGGACCTCCACTGTTTAAATATCTAGCTCTGCTAATCTATCTCCCTTGAAATGTGTGGCCTTCTCTGAGAATTGTGTACTTCACTAGACTCTACAGCATCAATAGTTAGAAACTGTAACAGATACCAAATTGCCTTTGTGGGCCTAGTCCTCAGCAATGCCATGGGTTCCAGTTCCAAAAATTTGCCAAACATAGAAAATGGAGACAAATAAATGCTTCAAAGAGAAACTGTGTTCTGCATTCTCTAATTACTCTCCACTTTTCCAAATTAACTGTAAAATGCAAGAAGAAACCACTTTGCAGAGGTAGAAATGTCTATGTAAGATGCAAGGCTGGTCTAAATAAGGGTCCACTTGGATTAAAATACAGTCATAAGTACAGCTATGGAGGGTCTCAACTGAGTTACAAAGTTAAGCAAAATTCCTTCAAACACCCATTATGGTAAGATGAAGATGTCCACGAGTCCACTTTTGTGCAGATCAGGGCTCTGAACTGTGGTAAGGATACTCAGGAAAAAAGTCTGCTTACTCAGGAAGTAGATATGTGTTCCTGTGTTGTGCTTTCCAGCTTTCTAAAATAAATGTTTGCCTCACCTGTGTCCTCCCCACTGCCTCCCCATGACTTTGCAGCCTTGGGAACACTTCTAGTGTGATTTAAAGAGTGTGTGTCTATACCCTGAAGTTGCTGCACCCACTGCTTGCTTCATTTTGTGCAGTTGAGGAAGATGAGCACTTGCTGTTTTGATTCCTGCTCCCTTAAGCTCTACAGATGTAGCTTAGGGAAGAGCAGAGAGAAGTTTGCCAGGTTCTACCTAGATGTACAGGCAAGAGATTCCATTTATTCCCTGCAATAGTTACCACCAAGGATGAGACAAAATATGTTTGATTTTTTTTCTTCCTTTGTTTGTCCTTGGATTTAGCCACTGGCAGCTGCTGTATTGGCACTAGTTTTGTATAAGGTTCCATAAAGCAGAAGGAATAATTCAGGCTTATCAAACTGCAGACATTCCCCTTCCTCCCTTCCAACTACAGCTCAAATCAGGCTCTTTGGCCAGGATCTTCAGGAAACAAGTGCAAAAATCTGCCTAGTCTGACTTACTACTGCAGGGGACTTCCTCTTCACTGGGGGAATCCCCAGCAGAGAACATGCGGGTATTTTCCACTGTGTATGAGGCAGACAGTCTGCTTGAGACTGATTGTGGTCCGCTGGGTTCCTGAAATATATTTGGTCACTCCTATTGAAGGGACTGAACAAGCCTGTTTATGGGGTTTGGTTCGCTGTGGTGGATGCGGAGCCTGCTCCCTAGGCATGCATTAATCCTGCATTAAGCATAGAGAACATTAGCCCACATTCTTCTGGAACCTTAACTTCATTAAAAGGGAACATGAGTGCCCACGGCTTCTTTTTCTGTGTAAAGATGTAACTTTCCCAACAGAACCACAAGAGATCCTCAAAACTGTACCCATCTTTAATCAGAAAACCAAGCTCTGATCCTGTGAATTACGATGTTATGAAACCAACAGAAAATAATAGGAATGCTGAGGTGCTGAAGAGAGTGTAGAAATAACACCTAAAACACCCCAATTTTCTTTTCTAACCTATCTTCACTTTTCAATATTCTCTCCCACATATGGTGATGAATTAAGACAGGCAACGCAGGGAATTCTTCTGGTTACAGGTCACTTCTTTACAATAGCTCTGAAAATGAAGATTTTTCCCTTCACTACATACAATATGAAATTTTTAAAGCAGCAGCTTAGTCTAGGATTCAGTTGTCACCAATTTCTGTCTAGAAACTATCAGAAAATTATCCTGTGCAATTATGTTGTAGTTACGCTCTAAGTTAGGCTCTCAACCAGCACACAGAAACAAACCTCTGTTCCAGACACCATGCAGTTAATTTATTCCCTAGCTCAAACAAAAATACAGGCTTTCATTAAGGACACGGAAGCAAGTTATTACCTCCCTCCTACCCACTCCTAATACGTTTTATCTTTATTCTTTACAATCCTGGATAGCAAAGCAGCTGAGAGTCACCAGGATTTCTGATGCCACATGGTTATTGTCCCAGTTGTTTGTTCTGGTTCCAGCTGAATGATAGTGGGAGCTGTTCTGCTTCTGAGCAAAGGGGAGGAGGAGCTGCAAATTCTTAGTTTTTTTAGGCTAGAATGAAAGAGACCTTAAAAGCTGTTTGCCACACAACTTACAACTCCTTTTGTATCTAATGGCCTGAAAATATTAGAGCGAATAAATGCTAATGATTTGGGGGTTTGCAGTATTGTAGAGCAAATAAAGAAGTCGGGCTAGTAATAACTTGCCTCTGTGTTCACACAATCATTTTACATCAGAATGTCATGAAAATACTTTAAACAGATTTCTGTCAAGGCATTGTTTGAATAATAGGCTTACCTAGTGTTCAGGATTCAATCAATGTTTTCCTTGATATAGGATGTCATTTTGAAAGTGATGAGGACATACACAATTAACTGAAAACTCTAATTAAATTTCTGCTGCAGATATCTTCCCTGCCACTTTATTCTACATGCTGATAGAAGAGAAACAAAATGAAGAATCCTGATCTCTGAATCACTCAGAAACTGCATTTCCAGACACAGCTGGCACTTCAGAGATCAGGGTACCTGTGAATTTCAGTTTACATTTGCCAATATACAGAGTGGGATTCATCCAAGTGGCAACAAAAGCAAAGCAAGATTGTAGAAAAAAAAAATCAGAGGCAGTGTGAGAACAAACTATCTACAAATAGGAGAAAGAGAACTATCAGAGAGGGAAAAAACAGACAACAGGTGAGATCCTCAGGATGGTCCTTACAGCTTTGTGCCAGCATAGTAGCACAGGAAAACCACCTATGCGAGAAGAATCCTGGAACAGCATAAAGTTACTGCAGAAACTCATTATTCTGTGTCCCACCTCAGCCCTGGATGGAGGACCAGACTGGGAAAGAGACGGACTGCTGCTGAGAACTGCCTGCTGTCTGTTCTCCAAACAGCCCCATGGGGCCCAACTCCCAGCAGGAGAGAGGTGGGGGGAACAACACAGGCTATGACAGTTCCTGTGGAGCTGGAAAGTGGATTCAGGTAAAGAATGAATAAAGGCACCTTTGTTCCCATTCCTCCAACCTTCTGCTGATAAAATTCAGATGGATGAAACAAACTGGCTCATTAGGTCTTGGTTGGGAAAGATTGATATAACAATCAGGCACACCATGGACAAATGAATATTACCATCTCACTTTTTAATATAAAATATTAAAGTTTTGAAAGAGAGATATGCTATCACAAGAGAGATAGTTATGTCTTCACTTCATCTTTTCTCTACCTCAGAAAACAAAACCCTTTTTACCAGTTATAACTTGACAATGGTGTTCATTCAATGACTTCAACAGTGATATAAAAATGACATGTCCTTTTAAATGGGAATGAACAGTAGTGGATAAATAGAAATGCAGAAAAAAACATCAAAGTTGCATTTTCCTATTTCTTTGTTTGACATGGAACAATATTTCCCTGGTTTTTAACTAAACAGAAATGGATAAAACTCGCCAGAATTGAGTACAGGTCTCAGTGCAGCTAAAAAAAAATAAAAAAACCTGAAAAATCTAAATAGATTTATTACTTCTTTAAATTAAACACTTCTAAATGGAAACTTTAATCAGGTTTCTCCAACTTCATAGATTTTGACTGACATGTATGTCCTTATAACAGACACTCTAAATCAAGAGCCCTTAACAGAAGTGTCCTTAACCATAACAGTCTTAAAGTGTGACTGCCTGTGCCAGGTGAGATGAACTCCAGTATGTCTCAGCAAGGAGGCTCCAGATCTCTGTGAGAGTAAAGAATTCACGTTGCTTTGGATGTGACTGGTGGTGTAAACAGCATCAGCTTGTAGAAACCACATAAAACTAAGCATGGGGGGAAAAAAAAGAGTGTAACTTGTGTGCCTTAGCACTCCAGCATGGGTGAAATCTAACACTGGAGTATTGTCACTCACTTCAAAAGGGCCAGGATTTCAACGTATATAATCCAAACTTAGAATAAGTCTTTGCAAGAATTTCAAGCAATATTATGCAGCCTTTAACATCTGAGGGCCAAACGTTATTTTGAAAGGTCAAAAGGATAAAAATGGGAGCAGCTGACTACCCTGCCCTACTCTCTTTACACTGCATAGGTAGGGCTCATTCAAAACCTCTGCTTTTAAAACAGGGCACACCTCAATGTGTATGTGCTGTTCATAAGGCAGTACAAACCTTCTGCCTGGTTTAGTTGTCCTTAATTTAAGCCCTACCATTTAGGGTTCTGGGCCAGAGGTCACACACCAAAAGAAAAAAATCAGGGCCTGACTCGTGATGACTCAAACCTCTCACTCGGTGCTGAAACACTTCAGCACTCCCTTATTTTGGCACTGGGAATTTATGACCTAGATTCTGGGACACTGTATGGCCCCATCCTGCCCCTGTCTCAATTAGGCTATTCACTCAGCTTCTCCCTCTGTGCTTCCTGCAAATCCTAGCAGGAAAGATCTGTAATGAAGCACCATGAACTCTCACCACAGAGAAGTCCTGAGATGGGCTGAGGAGTTAGCATGGATGCACGTATGCCTCCTTTAAGCATTCAGAGCAACACTAAGGAAATATGGTTAGAAGAAACATTTAGAATTGAATTTTATCGCTTCCTGGATGGTTTTCAGGAGGTCTGTTTTCAAATGACTGAAAGCAGAAAGCATGATTTCAGTGATTTTAGGGAGAGGAACCATGATGTCAAGAGTGTGCAATGCACCTTTCAGCACAATGAGAAGCATTACTTGCAGAAGGTTTGCATTTTTTGAAGGACTTTCACACATCCTATTCTACTAATTACTTATTAGTCCTTCTAATATAATAATTGAGAAGTCAATGTATGCCAGCAGATGGAAACCCACCTAGCTGATATAAGGAGCTTTTCTCCATCATAAGCAGGAAAATATCTTGTAAATGCACATGGAACAGGAAGAACTAGCTGACTGTGGTATTTTTAGGTTTAGGTGAAAATGTCACTGGGATAATTTAGCAAAGAAATAGGAAGAGGAAATAAACCAAGTTATTTAAAAACAATTTCTCAACAAAGAAAAAGATTAGTTTTATGTACACGGAAACTGCGAAAAACACTTATGTAACCTGGCTATAATATGAGAGCAGGTGTCAATAATGTTTCTAATCCTTATATATCTCACTAATGCTTCAAATTCTCAACTTCTGTATGTTTGATGGCACAGACTCCACCTACACCTCAACCGTAAGTCAGAAAAACTACAGTACTTCACAGCTCAAGCAGGGAGAAACTTTTCCTACTACATGTGGAATGGTGAGAACACATTTTATTTTTTTAATTCCCCTTAGTTGTTAAAAGAGGGAAAACACTTTGACTTGCCCTTACCCCTTTACCCTTGGCTGGTATATTTCCATGTTAGAGGAAGAAAGGTTTGAGGTGATAGAAGTTTACATAACACAGCTAAGCATATTATGTAAAGATTAAAGCAGCAGGGTCGGCACAGGGACAGAAGTGTCTCACTCGGCCAGCGCAGCCGGGGTTACCTGACAGCCAGTTCTGCCGGAGGTTTGTCTTGTTCCAGGTTAATATTCCCACTAAACAACTAATACTTAAGTGCGGCTCTGCCTTGGCCTCTCCCATTCCTGACTGCGATGCTTTCCACAGAGGCAATGCCTGCCTGCGTGGGAGGTGAGGTTCATTTACCTGGCCACAATCAGGCGACAGCGCCTATCTCCAGCCGGGATGCCGCACGTCACCCGGTGCCGCCAGTGCCCGGGGGCGGTTTGTGCCGCCCAGCCGTGCTAATGCCACGCAGTGGTCGAAACTACCACGATCACACGAAGTGCGGCCACCAAGTGCCAAGGGCCTGGGCCCTCCCTGCACGCCGGCGGAGGCACCGCGTGCCCTCGCACCGCCTCGCCCCAGCTCCCGCGTCCCTCCCCGCCCGGGGCATCGGCCGCGTCCCCTCCGGCTGCTCCCTCCGGCTCCACGGAAACAAAGGCGCTGGGGAGGTGCGGGCGGCGGGCCGGCAGGACCGGGGTGGGGCGGAGGAGGGGGCGACTGCCGAGGAGAACAAAGGAGCCGAAAAAGACGAGAAGAGCCAAGAAAGTTGACACCGGCCTCCGCCGCCCCCTGCCCTCTCCCGGCCCGCCCCTCCTGCCCCCCGGAGTTTCCCGTGGGGGCCCGCGGCAACCCAGCGGGGACAGGGAGAAAGGCCAGGCACCCTCACCTCCATCCCACCCTAATCCCCGGCCGTAGGTCCCCACTCGCCCCATCCCCTCCCGCTTCCTCCTTCTTCCTCTGCCCTGCTGACCCCGCCCAGCGCC
>VZRQ01008849.1:1530917-1783484 GCA_013397975.1 Machaerirhynchus nigripectus | reverse complement strand
ACCTCGGCATCTCTACCGGCGCTCCCCGCTCCCCCAGGCTCCATCCAGCCTCCATTGCTCCTCAGCACCCCCACACCCTTTCAGCAACTCTTCCGTGTCCATTTGTCCTGCTCGCCCTGCTGCGGGCGGGAGCAGCGACCACCCCCGCTCCCCACCGCCCCTCTGGCCCTGCTCCGCATGGTCCCTGCGACACTCGCTGCGCCCCTGGGTCGCTCAGGCGCCGGGGTACCCCCTGCCCCCCATCACGACCGAGGCTCCCGGGATGCGCTATCCCCACACCCCCCGCCGCAGCGGTGGGCACCCTGGGCTGGAGCCTCTCGGGAAAGGCACTACCCCCACACCCGGAGCGCCCCAAGGAGCCCCGCAGCCCATCCCTCTCCCTTCCCTTATGTGCCCCCGACGTCTTCCTCTCGCAGTCTCCTCCTCCTCTCCTCGGTTGTCTCCTACTTCTCACCCTGGCCCCCGGCCGCCGCCCGCCGCCGGCCCGGCCGTGGGAGAGCGGGGTGTGTGTGGTTCTGGGGATGCTCATGCCCCCCATCCGCTCCCGTACGGCGGGGGCTTCCCGGCGGGAGAGTCGCGCGTGTGCCCACGCGCGGCCGTGGGAGCACGGGGCTGCCGTCCTGTCCCGTCCCATCCCTCCGGGTGTCCCTCTCAGTGGCGGACCCTCCCTGGCCACAACCTGGATTCTTTCTGCCTCCGTCCTGCGATGTTGTGGTCTTTTTGCCCTTTATGGTTTCTAATGAAGATGAAGTAAGGCGGCTGCTGCCGTTGCTGCTCGTAGTGGACCCTGCAGAAATATTCAATTTATCTTGGCTTATAGGAAATTACGACCGCTTTAGAAAGACATCATCAGTAGCTCTGCCGCCCTTGGGACCCATCTGCACATTTCCAGGATCTTGCTGTCCCCGACTGGTGGATTTTTTTTTTTTTGTAGGGTGTGATGTGTGATAATGACTGGTGGTTTGGGGTATTTTTGTCTCTTTTTTTGTTGTTGGTTTGTTTGTTTTTGTTGTTGTGGTTTTGGTCTTGTTTTTATTTTGCGGAGGAAGGGGAAGGTGCTGGTGGATATATTTGACAAAAGCAAAATATTTTAGACACTTTGAGTTGATAGTCGTAGTTACACTTGTAATCTGTCTCTGTGCTGATGGATCTCACGTTAAGGGAGAGACTTTTAAGTCCCCCTTCACTCCTTCCTCTGTCCCCTCTGCTCATTTTTCTCTGCACAACAGCAGGGAGATTAGCAACCCTCATCTGAATGTAGAATAGCCTGGCAGCCAGGAACCTGGACATCGTGTGTCTTCCCTCTTGCTCTGTGTGACAGTTGCAAACACCTTATGGCTCTTCAGATTCAAGGAGTATCTTGTATTTCTCTCTGTGTTAGTGGCAGTGAAATGTTTTCTTCACAGTGTCATCCCCTCAGTTGTTTTTTTTCCCCATTCTCTTACTTGTTCATATGTTTGTGTGTCTTTTAAGTTTGACCCCGTTTGAAGTGTCTAATTTCAGGCCCCTTAACACATGCTTTTACTGAAATACTGAGCATCCCTTGAACAAAACTTCCTAAAATTGCAGATATGGTGAGGAGAGGGAATAGAAAAAATTGCTTGGATGTCAGAAGGGGGAACAGGGAGAGAAGGAGAAAGGAAAAAAAAAAAAAAAACAATAAACCCCGAACCCGTCCCCCCCAGAAACTAGCCAGACATCAAATGACAGATTTAAGCATTTTCCTCTTGTAAATGCTGGCATTACACGTTACTGTAATTATATGCTCTGGGCTACTGTTACAGTGTTTGTATGCTGGATAGTAACCTGAACTTATAAAGTGAATACAGTTGTTTTTTGGATAATAGTAATATTTATAGCCAAGATTATTCATAGCAGATGTCTTATGCATATAAGCATTGTTAAATATGCTTTCAACTTTCTGGCCTTCAGTGTTAAAGCCTATGTACATTGTGAACAGGGAATTTTTGTATATAAAATCAGAAGTATTAAGTAAAGTTCAGAAGTAAAATCTGGGGCAAATAAAGACCAACAAAAATGTTATAAAAAGAGATGAAGTTGTATTTTAACTTTATGTAGAAGCAAGGAAAACGGGTACTTATTACCAAAATTGCATTATAGTTGCATATCTTGACTTGCCAAAATGTGATATTTTTGTTGTTTATTACCTCTAAGTGTTCTGCAGCTTTTACCGTGAAATCCAACAACCAGGATTTAAATATCTGAACATCAGCCTGTGTAAATTTATGAACTGTGTTAAATATATTGTTGTAGCTGTACTATAGGAGAAATTGTTCTCTAGGAATGGACAAGTTTTGTATTTTAATTTTAGGGCAGAAACTGTGCAGTATTTCAGTTACCTTAATGAGCAGGCTAGGTGTTGTGTATTTATATATATTTATATGTGAAAATAATTTTTTTCTGTTATAAAATCAAAAATGCAGCTTAAGCTGGTTAAGGGGAACCTTAGTCACATATCTACCACTTGGTATTGCTTGCTATGTCTTTTAATGTCTAAACATTTTGAAGGGATGCCATACTTTCAGAATTCTTTCTCAGTATAGCTTCACACATTAGACAAAAAAGATGTAATTCCTCCTGAAGTTAGTTGGATGTGTCAATAAGGCCGGAAGAGATTATTTCTTCTACTTCATAGTGTGTATTATTTGATAGAATTAGATCTTGGTAAGGGTTTTTCAGTATAGGAGTAAATTTATTTCTATTCTGTAACTAGAGCACTTAACGCCTTTTTAAAACGCATCCTTTTCAACATAACCCTGTTGGCACTGATATTAATTTACTTTTCCTTTGCTGTCTCTTTCCATAAATATGTACAGGGAGATGAACTTTGTTTAATCCACAGAACAAGCATGGTTGAATCTGAGCCTGAAATCTCATTATTCTCCCTTGAGCGAGTCTTAAAACATGTAATAGTCAAGGTGAATAGTTTTGTTCTTAATTGTGATGATGTCTGTACATAGGTAGGAGGAAAAGCGAGTCGAAGTTCACAGCAATTTGAAACTCTTTGTGTATGAAAGAGCAAATTCTTGATTCAGACAGATTTGATCAGAAAACCAGCCAGATATATGGGGATTGCGTGGGTGTAAGCAAGTAACGTTTGGGCCCGTGTGCTTTTTATTAAAAATCTCTAGGGAAGGATGTATATAGCATAGGTATATAAGCTACAGATTTAAAGTAAAGGAAAGAGCTGAGTTTCAGTTTGGTTTTGTTTTGATTTGGTTTTGGTTTTGTTGGTTTGGGTTTTTTGTTTGTTTTTGGTTTTTTGGTTTTTTTAAATCAGTCAGTGCCACCACATATGTTAATTCAGTAAGAGTTTTTCATGGACATCTGCCCTTCATTAGAATAGTTTGAGTGTTTGAGAAGTCATGACAGCTGTAACAGTGGGCTTGTAATTCCTCATCTGTCAGCATGTTGTTATACTATCTAAAATGAAGGAAGAAATTAAAATAGCTAACTAGTATCAGAAGTGTGCAAATAAAGGACTTCTGAAATATACTGAGATTTCTTGCTGTTCATGTTCTCTAACAGCTTTGCTCCCTCATGTTGCCTGAATTATATATGTCAGGAAAAAACTTCCTTATATCCTCTACCAACGTGCTTACCATTTTAGTAAATACAAACAGTCCTGTGTTAGAGCTTTTTAGTTCTGTGTTTCCATCAAGCATGCCAAGATGTGGATTTTGTAATGTGGAAACCCGCATTGTAGACTTGGAATGAACCCACAGATTTATTTCATATGGGGTGACAGAAACTCCTAAGATAGTAATAACTCTCAGTTTTCAACAAACTATGGTGAACTGGTGGTGTAGTGGATGGGACAGCTAACTCACGGTACTGCTGAGTGGTTGAAAAACATAATTTACAGTGAATGGTTTTACACTTGCAGGATTATATTTCCCACTTCAGCAACTTCTGGGTTTCATATATATATATATATATATATATATATGAGGGGCTTGGTGGGGGGGTTTGGTTTGTTTGTTTATTTAGGTTTTTTGTTTATGGGTTAGTTGGGTTTTTCTGGGGGGTGGGGTGGGAGTGGTATAGGGTTTAAAATTTCCAGCTCTTGAATTATTATTAAGATGCTTGTGGCAAAACTCTTCAGTATGAGGATTACTGAACTACTGTGACACAGGCATTATTTTATTAAGACAAAGACATAGATCCCATGTGTTCTTTCCTTAAAGCATGTAAGAAATACAATTAGGCAGTTTCTTCTCAAAAAGCTAACTTTAGTTTGTCTTTGTTCAGTGCAGCATCTGCCATGTCTACAGAGGGGCAGAGAGTGGATGATAGTCCAAGCACTAGTGGAGGCAGCTCTGATGGAGATCAGCGTGAAGGTGTTCAGCAGGAACAAGAAAGGGAGCAAGTTCAACCCAAGAAAAAAGAGGGGAAAATATCAAGCAAAACAGCTGCTAAATTGTCAACTAGTGCTAAAAGGTACGGTGTTCTTCCTGGTTGTTTATTTTCCTTTCTCTTCTTTCAGCTGATCATCAGATGTGTGTATTGATTCAGTATATTAATTTTCTGATTGTTTTATTATAACACTACTGTATCAGTGTAATAGCCTTTTGAGACTGGTCACAATAATGAGACCTGTATCCTTTTTCCTTTCTTTGTCAGTTTGCCTCTTTCACATGGTTTTAATAGTTGCTTGCATGATAAAAGCTGACATTTTTTTATTGCTAATAAAACTAAGGCAGTTTTGTAGCCTTATAAAATATATCTCTGTATGTGTATGTATGACTGATGTTGAAACTTGTCAGTGTAACTTACAGTTAATTAGCCATAAACATTTCAGACAGTTCAGTAACTCAGCATGTTAGGACTACTGTAATACCTATTGCTGGGAAGTACTACCTTTTTTTTCCCAGATGGTCAGGTCAGAAATACTTGAGTGAACAACAAATGCTTGTTGGTTTCATTACTTTAAACTGTGATCTGTTTTAATACCTATTTCTTTTCCTTCCCTCTTCTGCTTGAGATGAAAGGTTGGTCTGTAGAATAGCTGTTTAAATTATTCTATGCTATCATGTCCATCTCCAGATAACGATTGTCTTGCTTGGACCAGACAGAAGGAATTTACAGCTTAGCATTGGTTCGCTAGTACACGTCGGGTTGTTAGTCTGGGCAAATGGGATTGTAGTGATTGAAGTTAAAAAGCACTCATAAAATTATCTGACAAGAGACCAATTCTGCAGACTGTCCTGATGCAGAATTCCCAGATCTCGTTTCTTTGCTAATCCAAGGCTGTATAAACTGCAAGAGAAAACACTGGAGCTGTACCACTGTGGTGCAGTGGTGAAGGAGAAGCATCAAGCCCCTACTGCCATAATTTTTAACATATGCATGTAGTCAGAGTCTGTAAATAACAGTATATAAACATGTGTGTACATCTCTTAAGGATTCAAGTCTTTGTTTTGTCTTAATGTGTCCCTTACCAATTACATCCTTTTCTGAACTAAAGTATCTTTCATCTTTCCAGTGAGGTACCATCATGCTTTTCTCCTGCTATAGATACCTTCTTATAGCTAGCTTTTCTTCAGTTTTAATTCCCTGGAGAAACACTTTCTGGACACCCATTCCTACTGTGACACTATTAGGAGATTACCTGGTCATATCACTTACAGAATGGCCAGCAAAACTTGCCTGTGCTTCCTTTTATGAGGAGAAGGGAAAAAAAATCCACCCAGCTTTCACTACAAACAATGATGTTATTCATGTAGTTAATCCTCACAGCCATTATGGTTTCTGGTCTTCTTCTATTTCAGTTGCTTCCTGCTATTATTATTTTTTAAATATTAGGAATACTGGATTAGTCATGACTTTTAAGGTCATAAAAACAGTTTCCAATATCTTTAGAAAGCAGTCTGTGTATTCTGAATTTTGTACAATGCCTGGTGTAATGATCCTACAATTCTGACCAGGGCCTGTGGACACTATCCTGTTAAAAAATTATTAATGATATGTCAGAAATTGGTCTATTAATCATAGCTTTGTATCTTCAAAGCTTAGAGCTTTTATCAACAAGCATTTTACAGCGATAAAATTACTTAAACCTTTTAAAGTTTAATCATATCTGCTTATGGTTCTGCTGAAACTAATTATGCCATCAGTTGCTGACATCAGTACATTTGCCAGTTAGTCTCTAAAGCTAGTTTCACATGTGTAGTAATAATGATTATGCATTTTAGAAATATACATTTCATTATGCATTTTAAAAGCTGGCATGACTTACAATAGTTCTGTAGATATGTATACAGTATTTTTGAAAAGAAATGTATTTTAGGAGTGCTGGTTGTCATAGCACTTTCTGGAAGGACTACAGAAACAATTTTTATAGTAATGGGTTTTTTTATTAGTATCATTGTACTTTTGGGGGGGTTGGGAATTTTTTTGTTTTGTTTTGTTTCTTGTTTTTTGTTTTTTGACTATTCAGTAGTTTGTCATTGTGTTAGAATTGGGATTGTACCTTCTCTAATCTGGCCAGGTTTTAATTTTACAGGTTTTGTTTCTTTGCTTTTTTATTAAAATCAGAAATTAAAGTAGAGGCTAAAAAGGAGGGTCATAAAGGAAGGAAGAACGTCTTAGAGTCCTCAATATGTGATAAGTATTACAGAGATTGTCTGTATAAAATATCTTCATGGTAATATTGTTATTTTAGCTCAATAGAAATGAGAAATACTGCAGGATTAATAAGGCTTTACTCTGGTACCTTCATTATAGTGAAAGGAGTCAATTCTGCTAAAATCCAGAATGTAAAACAGAATGTAGCGCAGTTGCGGCTTTGGTCAAGATTCCTTAATTCCCATTAAAAGTATCAAACACCAGCAAGTTCACGGGAGCTTAGCTCACAGACTACAGACTTGATTCTAGCCTGAGTTTGGAAATCAGATTTTCTCACTTGGAAAGCTTTTTCATTCACATGGAATTGTAGTCACAGTATTTTTTGATTGCATTATGATGCCTACTGGATATGAATGAAGGCTTGTGCATTTCTATTTGGAAAACTCCTGGTTTGCTCTTTATTTGTATGTTTATGTAGTCAGATTTAAAGAGTTTTCAATAGCATGAGGTTTTATATAAATCAAGATTTAGCAGTGTGCAGACTTTTGCTTGTGTAATAGTAAACTGCTCCCGTGTGTTATGTATGAATATACTGTTCATGCAGCTTAACTGCTTTCCAAAGTGATCTGATTACAGAGGCTATATGAAACCACTTAAATTTCTATTTGAGTAAGATTTTTGGTATTAAGATACGGAGTTTCTTCTGTTAGCATTGCTGTGGATAGCATCAAGAAGGCATAATGCCATCACATGCTGTCCTTCTCTGTTAATACTTTCGGGCTAGCTGCTATACAGGTGTAATAGCTTACAGCATATGTCGTGCAGCGTACCGGGTCCTTCAATTTTCCTCACCCAGAGGGCATCACCTTAAATAGCAACCTTTCTTACCCAACATGTCAAGATTGAGAAACTCGCTGCATATCACAATTACAGTTCAGACATGGAATTGAATTGCTGTCCTTGAAAACAGCAGGCATCTTGTTACCTCTTAAGTAGCAAATCATAGCATGACCTTTGGATTGAGAGAAGTGTAACCATTCTTGGCTGACATAGTAGCTCAACAAATAAATGTATTGTTTTGCTTGGCTCCTGAAGTTGCTGGTTGAAAAATCTGTCAACCTTTATGTCCAATCCTGACATATTTTAATAAATATCTGTGCCTACAATGAATTGTGAACTGTACAACTTTAGTTGTAATCTTTTCTTTATTCACAGAAGTTGCAGCCTTAAGGAGGAGCAAATAAGTGCTAGATTAAATTGGTTCGAAATTCAACAAAGTAAAACTGAGCATTCTCCCACGCCTTTTTTTTTTTTTTCCCTGAGAGGTTTATCACAGCACTATTTTTAAAGAATCTGGAAATGATATTTAGCATGTTGAATATGACGGCAAAATATGGAGTGCTTTTTCTCATAAGAAATATCCTTGTCATTTATCTTATCTTTTAGTAGGTAGGCGAGAATATTTCTTTTCCTCCAGTATGAATCTAACCATCTTTAGATCAATTTCCTGCTCAGTCACAATTTCTGTAGTATTGAAATACATACCAGTGACTGCATTTTTAAATATTTTCTAAGTGGTATGTTCTTCGGTATAGGATTTTGATTCATCTGGCTTTTATGGGTAGAGAGACATGTAGTTTAGAAAAGCAGAAGTGGTAAAAATAGCTTATTGTTATATAGTCCTTTATTTTATTTCTTTTCCTATTGATAATGTTGCGAAATCCTCTAAGATGTTCACATCTCTCTTAGCTTTAGAGAACTTTTAACTGTTTCATGAAGGAAACAACACTCAGCCCCTTAAGGCTTGGTACAGTAGTAAATATGTGTCTGTGAGAATTAATAATGTTTGAAATCCACAATGTACTTTCATGCTTCTGAATTTACGAGTAGATTAACCTTTGCACTATTACTGGTAGGCAACTATGTTCTTGGAGTGAATGGAGTGAATTTTTTTTTTATATGTGCATATATATATATATATATATGTATATATATATGAGAGAGAAGAGTCAAATGACTTCTCTAAGACTGAACAGAGTATCAGATCTGACATTGCAAATTAAATGTCTTATGTGTGCCGCCCAGGGCTTTGATTACTAGCAAGGGCCTCACCCCCTGCCATCACCCCATTTCCCAATATGTACTAAACCATAATGTCATTAGTTTAAATATAAACTGGATATATATATAATGATTTTAATTTAGAGGGCTTTTCCTCTTTGATGTAGCTAAACATAACTGTTATTGAGGCAGAAAATCCTAAGAAACAGGTGCCAGAAAGGACCGTGAAGAAAATGTTTTGTTGCCAGAGGCCGCATATTCTTGCGGTGAATCCTCTGGAGTCAGCGAAGGAAATGAGGCACGTCCTCTCCTATGGCAGATTCTGAGGGCAACTCAATGGGGATATGAAGCAAGTGCCAGAGCATGTGCAGACAAAGGGCAGCTTGCACGCTGGAGGTCTCTATCAGTGCAAGGCTCTCTGGGATGCTGTCCGATGATTTAATTGTAACTTTGAATGCTGTGACATGTGAACAAGCTATTGCGTGTCAGCTGTTCTGCAGAGACTGTTTATGAATGAGCTCTCAGCATGAATGCAAGGTAAATAAGGGTTGCAACAAAAGAAATGTAAGGTGTATAAATTAATTTTAGTTTGGGACACCACAGAGTAGGAGAATAAACATGGACAGCTTGCTGAGGAGCAATTGATGGACAGTACTGCATTATTACGTTTATCTTGTTTGTATAAAAACAATCATGAATGAAACGTCCCTTTACCTCAGATGTTTGCAAGAGCAATGATGTCTTTTGAACATCAGTGCTGTCTGATCAGTTTTTATGTCTTAAAGCAGAAAGGTGGTTTGTCCTTGTCTGCTCAATCATAGATTAGCTTGATAAAGGGCCATTTTAGTGCTCTTGGCATTAGAAGTTTTGGGTTGAACTAGAACAGATGGAGAAAATGAGAGACCCTTTTGTTGTCAGAATGTAAGGAACATGGGTTAGGATTTAGGAGGAAGAATGTAAGGTCTGGGACTGAAGTTGTGGACGATGTCAGTCCATTCTTGACGTGCCTCATACTCACTGTAATGCCATGAAATACTAACTGCTTTTGCTACTATATGTGAGGCAAAGGAATGATCTCTGACTCTAATAAAGTGCAATGCCATCATTCTGTAACTTCACAAAAGGCTTAAAAAGCAAAACAACTCATAAATCACAAAATTGAAGTTTCCATGCAAACTAGGTTTTCTGTAGTTTGAATTTGTGATTGTATAAATTTCAAAATCATGGCAGAAGTTTGTAATATATAGAAGAGATACTTTAAGCATTCTCACAGTTATAAGATCGCCCTTCTAAAAGTTGTGATTTTTTATGTTTGTTTAAATGGGCTTTTTTAAAACAACATTTTTGTTGTGCTTAAACTTCACTAACTTAAAAATGGGGTGACTTTCAGTGTTCCTGCAATGATTTTGTGCTTGATTAAGCAGACTGTGCTTGTATTTTTATAAGAAAGGTATGATATTTATTGGAGGAATTCTATGTGATGGTGATACAAACATCTCAATGAGTAGAAAAAGCAAGTAAAGATCAAATTGCTCCCCCTCTACAGAAGTAGCTCTGTGTGTTTGTGTGTATGGACGGTACACACCAGCTCTGTGTGTAGGGTGTACACACCCAGCTGTGGCAGAGATCAGGTATTCAAGGACTTGACTTGGAAGCATCAGCCTGGGAATGTCCAGAAATCCTTAACAACGAAATTGCTCTCTCTGGGGTTAAATCTCTGGCAGGATGCCTGTAATGTCTCTATGGGTGACCTAGAGGATATAGCAGAGTGTACTCTAAAGTTTTCAGATGACACCAAGTTGGGTGGGAGCAGCTGGTATATGCAGGGGCATTTTATATTATATATGCCACCTGAATGCTTATTTTGATGAACCATTTCCTTTGCCTGTATTTATATGCATAGAAGCTAGAAGGAAATCTAAGCATCTGGAAGAGTATTTTTATCTTTTCAGTGATCTCATCAGGTCTTAATAAATGGTTATTACCTCTGCCTACAAATCTTGCCCACGTATGTCCTAATTATTTCAGAATGTGAGTGATAAAGGCTTGAGTTTCTGGTTCAAGCCAGTTCTTCTACTGCTGTTGGTTCATTTATTCATTATAGCCATAAAATCAATTCATAGTGGCATAAGGGGAATTTTGATAGTGGCTGTGAGACTCCTTAACATGTAAGATTGTGTTTGGATTGTAACATTATATAAAGAATTAAACTGCTCATTTTTACGTTATATATACCAATATACGTGAATGCTTATTTTGGTAAGCCATTTTCTTTACCTGTATTTATATGCAAAATAGGTAGCAATCATTTTTAACAAGATCTTTGTAGGTCTGGCCTGAACCTTTGGCTTGTGGCTTGAGCACCTATCTCAGGATTTTGAGTGGTATTAGTGTGTTATTATTTCTTTTTTAGTTTAAGGAATAATAGGAATAGCAATCTGCTCTGTGCATGAGATCTTGAAAAGGAAAAGGCAAGAAGAAAATACTGAGGATATATTGCGTTCTCTTTTCCTTCCTCCTTGTAAATGTTCATGTTTTTGTGCTGAAGTAGCCTATAAAAAAAAGCCTTGGACATAGTTTAGAGGCAAGATGGCATTCACAGTCCTGCTTATGGCATCATACTCTGGCAAGTCTTCGGGAAATGTAAACTCCTACAAGTTCCTTTGGGAACTCTGTATCCTATTCTGCGTACTTACATTTCTTCAGAGGTCAAAACACTGGCTCTCATGCAGATGCTGGTGTAAGGGAAAAGAGCCCCCATTGCTAGCTGTGGCAGAGATCAGGTATTCAAGGACTTGGCTGGGAAGCATCAGCCTTGGAATATCCAGAAATCCTTAACAATGAAGTTGCTGTCCCTGCTGTCCCTGGGGGAAGAACTCTGGCAGGATGCCTGTAATGTCTTTCTTGGTGACCTGGAGGATATGGCAGAGTGCACTGAGAAGTTTCCAAAAGGATGACAAGCAGTGTGTACATGCAGGGGCAAGGCTGTGGCTCAGAGGGATCTGGCCAGGCTGCAGGAGAGGGTTGACAGAGAACTCATGAAAGTCCACAAGGACAAATGAACACAATGTACGTGTGGAGGACTTCCCCCTTATACAGATACATACTGGGGACCATCCCTGCTCAGAAGGACGTGGGGGCCTTGGCAGACAGCAAGCTCAGTGTGAGGCAGCGAGAAAGGCTGTGCTGCCTCCTGGGAGATATTAACAGAAGCATGGTCCATAAACAGATGAAAGAGATTTATCTGTCTTTACTCAGCTCTTATTAGACTGTATCTGGGATAACATTTACAGTTTTGTCCCCTCAGTGAACAGAAGGCAGGTATCGGAGCAAGTCCAGCAGCAGGTCCCTAGGCTGACCAGGGAGCTGGAGCACTTCTCTTTGGGGGAACCTGGTATCAGCCCCCCAATATGTAGGAGGTTGTGAAGCCCTGGGTGGGCTTATTCTGGTCAATTATCATTTGAGTTGGGGCGTTTTGCCCTGCCAGTACAATAAACATTAAGAAGCTAAATACGCTGGAGGGCAAGAACTGTAAGACATGTAGTCAGAGGGGAAATAGAGAAGGAGGGTATATGAGACATTCAGTAATTGTGTAAGTGAGCAAAGTAGCTGAGAATCCTGACCTATGGAAAAAGTGTGATTTTCTAGGTGGCTGCTCATGGCATTTGTTCCATATTGGAGGTTCATTTTTCAGAAGAGATTTGATTTTTACTTCTACATGTTCTTGCACAATTTCATGAAACGTTATAGCATCAGCTTTTAATCAGAAATTCTAAGAATTATATTTTGTTACTATTGATTGCTGTAGAAATGTTCATAAAGTTGAAAGAAACTGATTTTAAAAAAAAGTCCTGATAATATCTTTCTTCTTCCTCTTAAGAATTCAGAAAGAACTTGCAGAAATTACATTAGACCCTCCTCCGAACTGTAGGTAAGTTCACCTGGATTTCATTAATTTGCAATACGGAAATGAAATATATAGAGCTGTGGAAATTGCATAGGGGACTGGGGTAAATCTTAGCTATTCCTTTGTGCTGATTATTTAGTGATTTTGGAATAAGAGCTGATAGATTATATGTTGCCTGCATATAAGGAATTGATATGACGTACTTTCTGGTAACCAAAGTAGTGGCATAAATGGATGAACTCTATGATGCATTAATCAATACAGGACAAATATCAAATCACTCTTCGTTTGAGATACTAAATCAGTAGTATTTTGTTTGATTCTGTAAAATGTAATCTTGGTGGCAGTTGCTTGGTGTATTTGATTCCTTTCTCTTGCAAGTTGTTAACACCCTGTGAGTATAATGGAGAAAGGAAAGTGTTATAGACACAAATGGTTAGTAATTCTCTGACTGTGTTTGTGGGAATCAATTGCAATATTCGATGGACACTTCCTGAATTAGAGTATATCATCATATAGACTTTCTGATAATGGTTATGTGCTTGTTTGATTTGGTTTGGGTTTTTTGTTTTGCTGTGGAGTTTTGGTTTGGTTTGGTTTGGTTTTTGGAGGGTTTTTGGAGGGTTTTTTTGTCAGGTATGTTTACTTCTGGTATGCTTAAAATTGGCTTTGAAATGAATGATGAGGTAGACCTTGAAGCCCTCACTGTCTGGTGGCTGTATACAGTTGTTTTCAGATGGCTATCTCGGGCTTCTTATCTGTCAGCTTGACATATGGTCACTGTTGGAGCTGGGCCAGGGCTGCACATTGCTGTTTAAAAGAGTCCCTGCCACTGCACCTCTCGTGGTGAGAGGTTGGGCTCGGTGCAGAATAGCTTCCACCTAGTCCTGCCAACCCATTTCAACTGATGTGGTTAGTCGGTTTCACTCTGTTAATGCACTAAAAAGAAAGATTGATAGAAATAGCTGATTGCATGCAGCTTTTATAATGAATCCCAGTATGTTTCAGTATTGAATTAACTAAGCAACTGGTAGTAAAAGTGACAGTCAGCTTTATTGTTTTGGTCTCTTGACAGAAGTATGTGTAAGAAAATACTCTAACAAGATTTGATGTGGTTGTGCTGGATCTCAAGATGTAAGTCAAGTGGCTGTGTACCAAAGCACTGCTTAGTGAAGTAGCCTCGCAATAATAGCATTCAAAGAGTATTTCAGTCAATTAGGACGAACAGTTTTTTGCTAGATAAAACATTTTAATGGGTAAGCTGTTCTGTCATGCTTACAACTGTGAGTCTTCAATCACATCAAAGCTGTTTCATGTGGCAGATTTTACTTCAGTGTTGATGACTGATGCCTATTAGTGGATTGATTTGCTGAGATGAATACGAAACTTCAGTCTGTTGTAGAAGAATGCTTAAATCTTTGAACTGAGAGTAAAAGTCTTACAGGTTTTTACAGCAGTGTCATTTTCTCTAGTTTTCTGAAGCCTTCTCTTTATAACAAAGCGGTTGTTTCAGTATACAAGATACTATTATATTTAAATTTTTTTTTTTTTGCTAGCAGGTGTAAAGTAAGCATTGGCTGTCTTGGTGGAAAGCCCTTTGGTGACTTGCAATTTAAAAGAAAACCAAGTGAGCTAGAGGTTTCCTGGGTTTGTTGAATTATTTACACTAATGATAAAATACCAATAAAGTGCACTCCATGATGTTATGTCTAATTTCATGTGTCTGCTGCTTTAATACAGTTCTTAAGATGCAGAATTAGTTAATGTTGTGATCTTGATAGATAACCATTAGTAACTCTACTATTAGCAAATATGTTTTTATAGTCAATACAGAATCACTTTATTTGGTTTTATACTTTGTTGACATAGTCTGAACAGTGTTTTCATTTGAACTTCATCTGTTTTCTATTATAGTTAAACATTACAAAATAAATACATCAGCCAGGCATGATTCTTCAGAATAATGAGGAAAGCTGAGCTATTTTATGGTATATCTTACCATAAAGTATTGATACATTGTTTCTTGGTTATAGTGAAATTTAGGTCATTGTTAACAGACATGTTAGCTTTTTGTATTAAAAGCCCAACCATATTTCATAGATAATTTCATTCCAAATGTAGGCTACTTGAAATGGTTATGATTCCATCTTGCCTTCACTGTGTGTACTCTTTAGTATATAAAATAAATCGTGACCAGGCAATTGGAATGTAATAATTCTGAAAACTAAATGTCATAGAAGGTGTGAAGAAAGTATTATTCAAGAATACAGCTATCTTAAGTAGCTACTTAGGAAGTTCTTATAGGAAGGCTATTGAGCTGAATTGGAACTTAGGTGGAATATTGCAAGAGGATTTGCAAGACTTCTCATTAACTGCAGCAGGCCAAAGCTCCAGGTTTCTCCCGTTCATGAAAAAAGCCCCAAATGGAACAGTGTGTGTAGCACAGTAGCATCCCTCAATCACATGGTAGGCTACACAGTCTCTACAAGCTCCAAGGCAGCTGCAGCTTCCACTGCTGCAGCAGCTGTGATCTTAACGTTTCCTCCTCCTCGTCCCTGTGAAGAGAATAGACTATAATCTTCCTGTTTGTCTGGCGGACAAAAAAAGTCTTGCTCACAAATGTGCCTTGGCAGATTATCACTGCTGGGACTTGCAGCATCTTTCCAAAACTGTGGAAAGCTGTGGGTTTCAGAGTTCCTAAAAAAATCTGTCACTTTGGCTTTAAAAGAAGATTTAATACTATGAGAAATTAGAGTTGCCTGCCTCCCTAGGTGTTCCTTTTCTGTAGCTTGGGTACTGGGCGATGGAGAGAGTGTCCTCTTGGCTCCACAAACTTGGCTCCTTTCTCAGCACTGAGAATGTATCATTCCCTATGTGTAAAAAAGTCAAGCTGAGGAGTGGGGGTGTGGGGCTTGAGCAGTGTAATCATTGCTATTTTTGGAGGAAGACGTCATAAAAAAGCCTGTTATACTTCACATTTAACAGAAAGAACTGGGTGGTTTTCAGTATGTGTTGTCCCATCCCTCCCCCTGTTTTACTTTTGTATTGAGCTGAATTTACTGTCAAGGACAGTCCTGAATGCGAAGCAGGTACATTTATGTTTTAAATCTGCAGCAGTGTGAAATTTCAGTTTTTCAGATGTATGCCTAAATTGTAGACATTTGCCACTCTTGTCTTTTTTTTCCCTCTCATTGAAATATCAAAGCTTGATTGCTAGAAATGGCGCACATATTATGCTCCTGAGTAGTGCAGAGTATAGCTTTTCTCACAGGTGATAAGATCCTCATATTTAAGTGTCATTTTCCTATATTGCCTTACTGAAAGAGGGGAATAGTTGGAAATTCTTGTAGCTAAAATAATCCCTTTTCAAACTTTCCCATATTTTTGGCTGCATTGTGTATAAGACAAAAGATTCCCTAGAATACAACTTCTTGTATACTATTTTTCTTCTCACTGGCAAGAGAACAACATGGCTGTGGCAACTTAAACCAATTGCTTACATGGGGAAATAATATTTGGAAAGTATTTAATGTATTTTTAGCTACTTTCAATGTGAACTTAGCAGCTGGAAACAAGGAGAGCCAGCATGAAGTGAATAGCAGCTCTCTGTGGACGCCACTTGGAGCAACTGCTCAAAATTTTCCTGTTAAGTCACTGATATTACCTGTCTTCCCCTTCATGTTTTCTTTTGGTGGTCTCTAGTGTACTTTTCACCATTCTTCTCTTTTCTGTGTATTTACTGCAACTTCTGTTATGTTTTTACATTTCATTTCTTTTACCCTCTAGCAATATAGGTAATGCTTTTGAGGCTCACAAATATACTGTAAAGGACCGTGCAGCTTAGTGGGCAGAACGACTCTCATTCAGAAACAATCCGTTTAAAACCTTGTGTGTAGTCTTATCTCTTCCATTTGTTTGGAATCATTCCATTAATTCCTTGCTTTTTATACTATGCAAAATTGATAAGGAACCGACATATGTGATTCTAGCATTTTGCTTGTGAAAAGTATTTTGCTTGTGAAAACTAATCACACTGATAATACTTAAAATAGTTCTTTTTGGAACGATGTTGAGAACAGTGAAGCGGAATGGCAAAATTTTCAATTTGACTTAGGGAGAGAGGTCAGTGTACCTCATGGATATTTCTTGTGTTATTAATGACTGTATGGAGTCCAACATTTCTGTTTAATACTGCTTTGACTCTGTTTTTGATGAAATGTTGAGGCTGAGATCTTCACAACTCCATGGGATCGTCTAAACTCGAACAATTTCAGTTACTGTTCTCCGGGCCACCTGTTCAAACTCCTGCCTAGTGCTACTTTAAAGCTAAAGAGATGGCACGAGTGTCAGGAACGGAAAACAAATGGGAGCACTATGTCAGGGAAAGACTGGGAGGGAGAAGATGGTCAGCCTTGCTCTAAAATGCAGAGGGAGAGAAGCGGAGGGACCTGGAGCAGCAGGTACAGCAGGTATCTACCCTGCAATTGTGCTCAGTGATTTTGATTGTTTGACTTAGGGAGGCATCAGTCTGTTGCCACAGGCACATGGCTGTGATGCATGCGATGCTAATGTGTGAGCAGGATGAAAAACTGGAGTAAGAAATGCTTTCTCTGAACATTTTTATTCGTGAACATTTCCAGCCTGTGAACTCAGGCTCCCTTCTCATTGTGTTACTTGTGGAGTTCACCTTCTGCCTGTATAGACTTAATTTGATCTGCTGCTCATCCTCTATAACCTTCTTGAAAACGTGACACAGAACATTGTATATACCTTTGAATTTACAAAGGTCTCTTTAGAATTTACAGCAAATAGCAAAACTTAGTCAAAAAGATAAGCATAGAAGTGGTTGATACTAGGGTGCAGAATCCTGTTGGTTTCAAATCCATGGTGTATCAACAACTGAGCATAAGGATGGTTGAAAAATTTGAGTACTCACCACAACTGCTTTATTTTTTACTTTAGAGTCACTTTGTGCTTCAAAAGCAGCAATGAACATGTCCCAAAGATAAGCAAGTTAACAATCACACTGGGATTGTATTTTATAATAGCAACCGTACTGTATTTTATCACTTGAATTAGATTGCCTGTTTTTTAACTGGTGGGGTTTTTAGATTTTATTACCTTGGTACCCTGAAGTACCTTGGCTGAAAAGTGTCAGGTTACATTTTTAATATGTAAACTTTTCATTCCTTTAGTTATTTGCTATTAAGACAGTGCAGAACTATAGTTTGGGCTTTAAGCTCTGAAGTATGTAACTATATTGAAACATTTCTTAAAAAAACCTGTTTATTTTCACTGTAAAAGTGACCTCTCAATGCCATATTGTTTACAAAGCATCTGTTTTTTAAAAAAAACACAGATGTTTCTTTTCATGAGTCCTCCATGTGTCAAGATGCAGTGTACTTGGAAGGCCCTCTAAAATAAAGCAGTTTTTTTTTTTTTGTGATCTGCTATCTTTGAAAATCTATCTTTGATATGAAAAATTATTAGAGAGCACTGAACTTTTTTTTTTTCATTAAATAAACTGAGTTTTCAATATCTGCTTGATTGCATTATTGCTTGTGGTTGTGTGGTGATTTTAGGATTGATTACATGCAACCCTCAAAAGCTTCAGGACGTGTTGTGGCCATTGGTGGCTGGAAATGTTAGCAACTTTTATGAAGGCGGGAGAGGAAATAAAAAAAGAAAGGCTGCAAAGGGAACCTGCCGCTGGCTGCCTGCCAGGTCTGGCAGCTTCACTCAGTGATGACGATGTAAGGAGCTGTCTGACAACACCCATTAATACCTCCCAGCGTAACAATACCTCCACATGACTTCTGCCAGTTCTCCCAGTTTTTGAATGACATTAACTTCTCTCCAGGAGGAGAGGAAAAGAGAAACTAGTGTTAGAGAAGAACAAGAGTACTTAAGCAAGCACTGTGTGAGTGCAGATTTGGAAGGTCAGGGAGATGCCAGAGCACGTCGTATGGCACAGCTGAAGCAAGGGAATGAGATTGGGGCATAAGGAGGGGTCATGATGATCACAAGTTCCTTGAAGAAGGAGAGGGCAGAAAAGTGCTCAAAAAGCAGCCTGTGATGGACATGGGAGGATTCCTTGATATTTGCAATGTGCTTAGTGTAGAAGATAACTAAATCTCCAGCTTAAATTCTAAATTGGGGAAGGTGGTGTGAAGAACGGTAACAAGGGTAAATTGAAACACTTTGATGGTTTTAGTGTGGGGAATTCTGAACAGAGAAATTCTCTTCCAACAGTTTCTTATTGAGTTGCAGCTGGTCTTTGTAAGTCAGTCTCCTACAGTGTACAAGAGCAATCCCCAATGCTTTCAGCTCCAGAAATTTTCAGACCAACTTTCATAGACATTTCTTCTGCCTTCTCCTAAATAGCTAAACAAAGGTGTTGGTTTAGGGTGGGAGATTTTTTGCTTGTTTTACTTTTTGTTTTTCCTATGAGCCAGAATTTGGTTTACATTTTAAAACTGATATTTTATATGCATGTTTTTGTAATCTCCTCAATAAAGCCCTCATAAAACACACACACACACAAAAAACCCTCCCCCCACCCCTAAAATAAGTGTGTTGAATGAACAATCATTGCTTGCCAGCAAGGGAAGCAAAACCCCCTTGACTGAGACTTTACATCATTGCTAGGAGACTTTGGAAAGAAATATCTGTATGTGTGGATTTTATATGTAGGTAGCTATTTCTGTGGGGTTCTTCTCCTTTTTTTTTCCTCTAAATGTAGAGTAATGTATGGAAACTATGTAAGGAACAATCACATTACAGAAATTTGGTAGAAGAGAATTATTTGAAAGTGTGACTGTAGTAGGTACTATTGCACTGAACAAGCAGACACTGCCATTTCATGATAATCATGTAAAAAATATGCTTTTATTAGCAGCTCATTAGCCTTTAGTAATTTACTCATTATTGAATAAATGAGGGAAATGGAAGATATTTTGTCTGTTGCTTGGGACTGACAGCATAATTAAGTATTTGTTTTCTTAAATAAATGGCATAATCTCGTAAGTGCCTAACACTGTTGTCTTCAGTAAACCACATTTGAGCAGAATTTGAATTCTGCTCCTCTCTGTAATAACTAAATTGTTTTGAAGAAAACTTTAAAAGAGCATCCTACAAATTCATGTTATTTCCTGAATGCTAATGTGTACCTCTTACTCCTTTCAAAAAAAAAAAGTGTTTTCCCCTCTCCTTGGAAATCTATTAAAAAAAAAAAAATCAGTCTCTTTCAGTTCCAATACCACAATTGTACAGCTTTTTAACAGCTCTTAACTTTTAGTGCACTTTGTTGGGGGGTGGTTTTGTTTGTTTGTCTTGCCTTTTTGTTGTTGCTGGTTTTGTTACAGGTTTTTTGGCGTAATCATGACAGTCTAAGGCAATGCTATAATTTTTCCTTTGCTCTTGGTATGTGTATATGGAATGTGTGCGGGTTAACAATTAGTAGACTGAATTTAATGAAGTTGTTTTCCAAAATCTCCTGGCAGAAAAGCTGCAGTTCGGGACTAAAATGTAATGAACTAGCAATAGAGCATGCTTTGCAGCACTTTGGAAACAAACTATGAAATTGATCTGGGTGCTGTTTTCTTGGTGTGCAATAAAACTTATTTATGCTGTAGTTACACATTCGCAGCTCTGTTACAAGCTTTTTGGGGTGTCTAATTGGCTGCAGCTTTGAATCATATCATAAACATGCCAAATGTTACTAATTACAATTAAGATATCTACTTGAAATAATCTTTGTTTTCATTTTCTCTGACAATTTTTTTTTCCACTTATTTACATGCCTTTAATTTTTCATTTTAACAGTTCTTGCAACACTTTATTTTTGTTTCAAGGCTGTGGAATTGGATTAAACAGGGTTTTTAAATACTTCCATGTTGCTTGGAAAGAAGCCAGTTACTGTGTATTGGCTTAATAGAAACCATGCCTAGCAGTGCCTCACATATGGCAGCTCGTGTTTGTGTGGTAAGGCATTATGTATTTTAAATATTACCTTTTATGTCATGATAGTCAAATTCATGCCAGAATCTGAAGTTTCCTCTGATTAATGTTAACATTCTGGGTTTTTTTAGGGAGAAATGTGTAGTCAAATACATAATTTACTGTCTGCTTGGCACAAAAGCCATATTTATGTGGCCTTTGTTAATTTGAGATGTATACTGTGCCTGAAGAGGGCTATAGGTGAGTGATAATATGCTTTCATGACACTTGTAGCCTAATAATGTTGTAAATATTGTAGAGGCCAAGATGGTGATTCTATAAGTAAGACTGAAATATAAGTGTTTGTGTTCAATTTAGTAGATTGAGTTATATTTGAGGGAAAAGCTGTACACAGTTACAGCAATTACACTTGGAGTAACGACACAGTTGACAACTTAAACCTTAAATTTCTAAAGGTTTTTTCTGGTTTGGGTGTTATTGTTGTATTGGGTTTTTAAATTATTTATATCTTACTGTAACTTTTATGGAATTTGGAGCTTACTATAGCCTCTAAGAATTTGAAAGCTTTTAAAGGCATTTATTCTGGATTATCTTGTTGTCGGCAGTCTTTTTGTATAAAATTCAGTAGTGACTTCATAGTGAAATCTCTTTATCAGAAAATCATATTGTTATTCAATGGAGAAATAGTGAATAATTTCATTCTTTCAAAATGATTGCCTCATTTTTAGTACACATTGGGTTTTGGGGGAGGAGGGCTTTTTACTTCTGCAAGATTAGCTGATGCTTGATTTAACTTTTGTTTGGGAGGTATTGACGGTAAACCACTGAATACACACATCATAAATCTAATAGAGATTTTTATCCTTTCTATTAAAACTTTAAAACTGTCAAAGGAAATTCTGTTCTTTCTATGACAGCAGTGCAGTATCTTCTGCATATATCATAATTCTATGGGTAATGTGTAAAAACCTATGGTAACAAACTGGATTTTACACTTTAAGGTGTTTTAATTCTAAAGTGACTTTTATTTTTAAGTGTGTTGTTACATTAGTTTATGATTAGTCTGTTTACACATAAGAAGGCAGTATTTAGAATTTTATACTTCTGAGCTAAATAGATAAATATTTTTTAAAGATAATTAAAGTATGCTTGGGATAACTATGTGGTGTCAACTGTATGGTCATTTTACTATTGATGTGATCCAGAGAATTTTAAAATTCTGTACTGTCTCATTGTTTGCTATCTTAGGTAGTCTAGGACAAAGATATGTATTGCCTACAAAATTAGGCATGTTACAACCCTTCCAGAGAAGAGTGATGGAATGTAGCACATTTAATTTTTAGAGAAGTTTAGGACTGAAAAATTAGATATCTGCCTAGTATGCAATTTCAGATTTGTTGACATAAATAATTGATTGCTAAGCTCATAGCTGTGGCATTTAGGGTTGCAAACCAGGGATTAAAAAAAAAAACTTCTGGATTTGGGGCTTGCAGCCAGGGTGGATTAATAGGAATACTGGTTCCAGAATCACTATGGTAAATGCAGTGCCAGGTTTTGCAGCAGCATGAAGTAACCGTGGATGGGATTCATTAAATGTTCTAGGTTAAGCTGTTGGCTGGAGTTAACTGGGCTTGAGCGGTCCACAGGAATTTTGAGTGAGTCTCTAGTGTGAAAATGGACCTTCCCATTATTTCAGAGTTTGTTGGATAGCTTGAAAAGCAGGGTATTCATGACTGAACCTTTCTTGGAAGAGTGTCTGGCTTTTGATTACAGGAGAAAAGTTAGCCTTGCTCCACGTTACACTGGAGTATGTTCATTTCTCTGTGGCAGACATCATGGGACAAACTTGGACTTGCTCATTCAAAATACTTCGTGGCAGTGCACTTCTTGGCACTGCACCTCAGAGAACTCAAATTGCTGGCTGGGTCAGAAACACAGCCGTGGCTTCTTGTATCTCCTGCATACAATCTGCCACATTGCCTGCCAAAAACAGTCCCTGGAGTCACTTTGTGCCACGGGTACAGAGAGCAGGTTCTTTGTCTCCCTTTCCTGAGGTATTTGTATGAGATCTGCCATAGTTTGGCTCAGAGAAAACAGCTGGCTCTAGTGGGGGGTAAAAACCCAACACCCAAGGTTTAATTGGCTGTTTGTTTATTTGTGTTCTGTTACACATGAAATAAGACCTGTCAGTCTATAAAACTATTTCTAAAAGAGGGCTTGCTTCACTGCCATGTCTTATTCACAGCAATGTCCTGTTGGTAGCAGCAAGAACAGTAAAACACTTTGACATACAGCGTGCACATTACAAAAACGAAGTGTCATATCAAAAATGGCTGTAAACATTTTCACAGTCACTTGTCATTACATGTTTGAAGGTGGGAAATTTTTAGAGAAGACGACTCAATTTTCTTCCTTCCTTGCCTGTCCAGGCTGCCTAGAAGGGAAGAAGTATTTACTTAGTATGGGATTTCAAGGGGCTCTTCTGGACACAGCTACTACAGTTCTAGTTGTCTGAGTGCATTCCTTGCCAATCTATCAACATAGTGATTAAGCATCAATGCAAGAGGACTATTTTGAATTTTGATCCAGCATTAACCAAGTTAATTTCGGGGTTTTTTTGTAGTTACTTTTTTTGTTTGTTTGTAAACTGTAGTCTTGGAAGAATAAGGTCAGGTGATCACAAGAATCATTGGTATGGGAAACTGTCTAGCTGATAGGCATCACATAATCAACTTGAAAATCTCATTTGTGTCTGGAATTACTGTAGTGTAAATCAGATTTAAGTTCATGATGCAAGTATAATGGCCTTCTGCATCACAAGCCTCCCTAAGTGATATTTAATTAATAATGTATATTAACTGTGAGTCTTTTGGCATACATGTGGGGCTTACGTTTTCAGGTAGCTACAAACGCAGCCTCAAAAGCCCACAATGTGGTGGCTGTAGGATGACGCATTCTGAAGATGTTCTACAACAACCTGCTTGCTCCTTACCGAATAGAAATAGCTGAGGGATGACAGCTATCTCAGTTTCAGTAGTATCTTTATGATTTATATGATAATGATAATTTTATTCTGCTGCCAGTACAGAGCACTTTGCAGACTGATATCAAGGTTAATTGTCACTTTGAGAAGAAGTGAAGCACAGTCTGCCAACCTGATGCTGTGCTCAGCTGAGAAAGATAATTGTTATTCAAGTAGTATTTAAATGAGCCCAAACGCTGATAAATACACAACCAAAATACTTTCTTTTTTTTTCCTCTCATGTTTATTCACTGTGCTAAAGAATGAGGTCATCACTGTGTATAAATACCACTAATGGACGCTGTAGTAAAAACATGCTGAGTATTTACAGAACTTAGCAGGAGTGGGTTCCTCCTCCCCCATGTACGGACTGAAGGGAAATACTTTAAACTTGAGTTCCTCTTGTCAACACATCCTAATTCTTTTATGTCGCTGGTTGCTTGTAGCAGTTGTACTGTTACCTTATATGTGACTCCTTATGCACTGTGACCTGACCTTATTGGCTCACCTGGGGGGTTTGCAATCTGCACCAGGACTTGTGTGAGTTCTTAGGGTTATTCCTAAGAATATTCCATGCTCCACATATCTCAGGGTGGTTTTAAAGATAACTTGAGTTTTTTCCCTCTGGGCTTGGGGAGTTGTAAGCAGCTCAGCACTCAAAGAAACAGTGCAGAAACATGCAACTGATGCTATAAATTAGAAGGTTGGATGTTTTTGTATTCCTGGTAGCTGCATGGCTTTTAAAGGGAGATGGTCAGCTGTACGCAACAATGCAGTTCTGTATCCCAAAAAGCAGTGGGGCTGTCCCAAAATCTGGGACTGACTTTGTTCAATTTACGTAACCCTTTTCATCCTAGGGTCTTCAAGATTAAGGTTTTACTGTGGATTTCAAAAGATTTCAATTGAATAGAATGCATGCACTTCATTCCACCTGCTACCCCCTGAGAGGATTTGTTTTTACCTCCTGTGCTGCTTGAAAATTACTGGTTGCAGGGGTCTCTTAGCCTTGAGAACTTTTATTTAATTTTGGTACAGCAGTAAACATCTTTATACTCTCACTGCTGTTCTTCCCTGCACTGTCAAACTGACGTTTTCCTGATTCACATGAAAGCTTCCGATCTCTGTTTAGTGATTTGTTTGTTGCTAATATTGCAGTGAAGTGGATGGGTTCTGTTTGGGTTTTAAAAAATTATTTAGGATGTTAATTCGGTGCAATTTCTGGACTAAATTAATAACTGATGTAACTCTGCTAGACAGACTATATTATAAATATGCCAAAAATTTTCACAAAGCACAGTAAAATGATAGAACTGTTACTTCTAATACTTCAAGAAATAAAAATAAACTTGCCTTAGCTGTTCATGTCAAGGGAATGATTTTTTCCATGACAATTCATAAATTCCTGGCTAAGGTGTTTGCGTATTATTACTTTGTAGGAGGGCAGTTTAGTACTTATCTGGCAAGAGACCACTTGTTTGTTAATTCTGTTATTTCATAGGCGTTATAGTCCTGTGGCTAAGAAACAAAAGTGTTTAAACGGCTTGTTTTCAGTCCTAAACGCTTCCATAAGTTCCTGTAACAGTTTTAGATTCTGTATGGCTTAGTAGCTTTCCACATGACTAATGCAGATTTTAACAAGCAAAATGGAAAAGGGCCAACTCATAATTGTTAGTGCAGTGGCATAATCAGCCATACATGGTTTGTTTGTTATAGCTCAGCAATAGAAGAATGTTTCAAAGAGAAAACACGCGGAGATGATTAGTAAGTAGCACAGTGATGTGAGACTGTCCAACTACAGAAGCTGTCTAGCTGGGTTATTAATTTACTTCAGGATATGCTTTCATTTTCCTTATCATAAGGGGCACTGATAACATCAGATTTTAGTAGCCATTTACACTGAGTTACTAAGAAAAAGATACATAAAAGGGTTTTTTTTCTGGGATAAATGGATGTGTTGTAGAAGTGTGGTGAATGCTACATGTTGCACAAACTGCCGAACTGATTAGAGCTTGCTTAATGCAAATATGAAAAGGGGAAAAAATATCTGGCAGAAAGACAATTGTTTTTGAACAATAAAATGTTAAATCAGATGATTATCAAAGGTATAGATAAGTAACTTCAGCATTTATATTGTAGCAGTTAAAAAGGCTGCAAAATAGGCATTCTTTCTGTCTGTGTATCGATTGACATGAAATGGAATTGGAAATACCAGTGCAGTGTGATAAGTAATGGGGAGAAGACTCAGTTGCATGATAGTTGCTGTTACTGCTTTTCAGTCTTACTTTGCTGAATTTGTTGGAAGCAAGTTCTAAAACAAAAAATAAAACAAACAAACAAAAGAAAAACCCCCAAAAATGCTTGTCTATTGAATAGAGAAAGATAAATTTGCTGTTTATGTGTGGACAGTGTATTAGTATGTGTTTTTCAAGAGTAAATGCCATTCAGTCCTAAAATTTCCGCTGAATTTACGAATTAATTTTGCACATTTCACTCACCCTTTAGCAAAACAGTTGGCTTGCAAGCCTTATGCTCTTCCAGCTTCTGCTACGTGTTCTTTCATACCCCTGAGACAGTGACTTGAATCATCAGCTTTTTCTAAATATGCAGGCTACAAAAGTTGATGAATTGGTTGAATTAGTTTTAAACTGATTTAATTAAAATGTGTCCAGATAGTTTTGTTTTTTTAAAAATTCTTTAGTTTCTGTCTTATTTAGGGTTAATTTAAGTCTATTGATTTTAAACGGAATCAATGTAAACCTTGTTTCGAAATGTTCTTTCAACTTTTTGACTGTTTTAGTTAACAGTAGTCTCAAATTATGTTTTTCTTGAACAGTGAAAGTTTATACATAGGCAAGCCTTCAGCTAGGTGTCCATTTTGCTTCTTTATTCCTTAGTTCTTCCTGAAGAAAAAGATCCCAGAAAGTCCAAAACCTAAGTGGTGTGTTGGGTAAATGTCAACTAATTGTAGCTAACTTCTTCACCTCTTCAAATTTTATTGGTTTCAGTGATTTTGTTGGACAGGAAGCTTACTTTAACCCAAAAGATATTCTTGGAGGCAAGATAAACATATGTTGTACAACATCATTTTTGATGGCATCTGCCGTACAGCTTCTGTAAAATTAAATTCTGTAGAGAAGAGAAAATTCAGGGAGATCTTATCCAAGTGAAGTATAAATAGTGAGAAGGTGTAAAGAAGGTGAAGCCAGGCTCTTTTCAGATGTGCCCAGTGAGAGGGCAAGAAGCAATAAGCACAATGAAACACAGGAGGCTCTGTCTGAAAATCAGGAAACTTTTTTCACTGTGAGGTTGACCAAGCACTGGCACAGCTTACCCAGGGAGGTTGTGGAGTCTCCATCCTCAGAAATACTCAGAAGTCTGGAAACAGTCCAGGGCAGCTGACTGGAGGTGGCCCTACTTGAGCTGGGGGTTTGGGCAAGATGACCTCCAGAGAACCTTGCCAACCTCAGCCGGTTCTGAAATTCTGTGATAATTAAAATGTAATTTGTTTGTTATTTTGGGGTTGTTTTTTTTTTTTTTTCTTGTTGAAAAGCATAAATAGTCCACTCTTTTTTTGAGTTGGTCATTAAAAAAACCTAAGTTTCAGTTTCTATCCTTTTTGTGGACTGAAACAGTGAAGGTGAGATGCGGTTTAAAAACAGACAATGTGTGGTGGCTGGCCCACATACTGTGAGTTTGCCTGTATCTGATACATAAACATGTTCATTGCAAATTCTGCTTTTGTTATACCTCAATAAACAAGGTGCAGTGTTTCTTGTTAGAGCAGAATATGGCTTGTGGTTGCAGATAACTGATTGAAACTAAAGGTTGAACTTAGAGAAGCCATCAAAGGGATGTGCACAACTTCTGCCCTTTTTGAAATGACTTAATTTTTGGCCTGACATTTAAATTCACTAATTAAATCTCTGATTGAAAATTTTATAGAACCACTTCATTTGAGCAGCATGCAACTATTTTTATCACCTGGATTGCACTGTTTTATATTTAGACTTCTAATAAGTGAAATTGGCTGACTGTTGTCTTTTAATAACAGCCAAGTTTAATACTGTTAAGTGCTTCCACTTGCTTGTTTTACTGAAGTGTATATACAGTCTTGAAGGACTCTTCTTTATACTGAACATTTTGCTGGGTTGTTTTTTACACACTTGAAAGATACTGGACTCCTTTGGATTTATTGCATTTCCTTTTGAATAAAAACCAAGAGCCAGCCAGCACCTTAAGACTTTCTAAATGGATGCAGCTGAACTACCTCCTAAACGTATAACCTGCTTCACGTACTCAGACACATCCAACCCCAAATACAGGAAGAGATTGAGCAACACTTAACCGCAGAGCCATCCTGCAGAATTGCCAACCCTCTGTTGTTCGCAGTGGTGTGGCTCCTGCTCTGCAGGAAGGAGGATCCCTGTCTGCACTAGCGCTCTTTCCCTGGCGTGCCAGAATGGTAGTAAATAGTTTAAATAACCCCCACACTTACTACTCAAAATATTCCTTTACAGCAGAGCAGTAAACATTCTGGTTCTTTCATGCAGTAACTAAATAGATCAACAAAAAGGGAGTAAATTATACGCTTAAACTTTAATTGCCTTACAGTGGTATTCAGTCTTCAAAAAAAGGCCTTGCTGATGACACATTGAGCACTGTGTAGGTTACATAAAGAACTAGCATTGAATACACTAATAAGAAGTCTGGACCTGTATTGGCTCATTGCAGTCTTGTCACAGGCCACTGTATTAAGTTTTAGAAGATGATTCTTAAGAGGCAGGAGTGGCTTTCCTGAGATGGAAAATAGAAGCATCTTCACCAAAGAAGAAATTATTTGAGGGATGTATAGCTAAAAGGTTGGGAGACATTAGTTCAGCATATAGACCACATAAAAAAATATTTATGTGGTGTTTTTCTTGACAAATAATCTTAAAATCTGTCAAATAAGTGTATGTGGGTTAATATCATAGACATGTAATTTGGTGTTGAAATTTCTTTAAAAGTTTACAAAGTTTAAGAATAAAGTTTAAAAATTTATGAACTTGGGTTTTTTTAAACAATATTTATTCTGTTTTAGAACTTTCTGTTTTAAAAAAACCCCAAACCAAAATCTAACCTGAGATCTCAAGAGACTCTTTGAAGGTCTATGCATTAAGCTTAAGTATATTGATTAACCTGGAATACAGTTTTTGCATCATTTTGGTGGGTTTTGTTTTTCCTTCCTTCAGTTTGATCAAATATATATGTAAAAAACCCTCAGTTGTTTCTTGCTGTCCATTAACTTTATAAACCATTTTAATTTCATTTTTGGACAATTTGGTCCATTCCATACTGTGAAGCTTTGATTATCTTAAGTTGAAGCCTTAAGAGTTAATGCTTCCGACTTTCATTTGAGTGGCTTGCTGCAGCAATTTTATTATTAAAGTTGAAATTTTATTATTTAATTACAGTTTAGTGAGAGCAGGCAGAGAAACTTCAACATTGTTTTAGGTAAGGGTAACAGTAGGAGAGGGATGTCCTGCTGCTGCTGATCCAAGTACTGTTTAAAAGAGATACTTTCCTTCCTAAATAGCCAAATGATTCCTCCTGTAAGAAAGAAATATTCCTGAAAAAGCTTTTGAAAATAGTTTTTAAGTTGTTATCCAATTTGAAGTAACCGATCCAGAGGATAAATTTAACAAGAGCACCTTTGCTGCCAGTTTGTTTTTGTATAAGCATTCATGTTGTAAGTAGTCATATGTTTAAGCCAAAACCTTACACCCTGTGGTTGGTGAACCTGTTTGCCATTAAAAATGCCAGTAATAGAGCAAGTGACATAGCAGTGGCCTTTTCATACCACAGAAACTAAAAGAGACTATATTAACTAAGTAATCTGGATAAATGTTGAAATTAGGGAGAAAACTGAGTGTCTTCATAGGGGATTTCGCTGGGTTATAGGTAACAAGTGTTTGTATCTAGATCAACCACTGAATTGTAGTTGTATCTAGTCTGTAGATTGTTTGCAGCAGAATTTGGGAAAAGTACTCCTTGGAATGGTAATTACCTAAAATAGCAATAGCATTAAGACAAACAAAAAATATTTTGGGTGCCTGAAGCTGAGAGCTTGCTCTGATAGCTTCTGTTCTTTCTTCCTAAGTACTATGAAGTCTAGCTATTTAATATTTTTGGTAACAAGATGTCCATCCCTTGTGGTGTTTCATGGTTTGTCCTAGACACTTCAGTTACCTCCCTTTGTTTATTTGTTTATGTTCTTTCCCTTCTTGTTACAAAGGGAGGATGAGCCCTCTGGACTTGTCACTCAGGTTTATATGCATAAAATGATCAACTCCAGAATGCACTTTTGGACTGTTGGTTTTAATATTACTAACTTATTAGAACCATCTGGCAAGGCTTTGCACATCATCCGCCAGTATTCTCCTGAACAAATTCTGAGCGTGCCTTGGGAGAAGGGAGGCTGAAAGAGATTCCCGTCCAACAGTTGTATACTTGGAAGGGTAAAGGGAGTATCAGAACAGGCTGTTCTGAGCCAGCTGGCCTTACTGCCAGCAGACAGTCCTGGCATGTTTAATTTACTATTACAGGTACAGTCTTTGTCTTATACACCATCCCAAACAGAAACTCTGTGAATCTAGGCACCTTTCCATATATAACCACCGTATATATGAGGGGTTATATATATAATTTGTCTGTTAGATTACTTCCAGGTTTCCCCACTTACTGCTGGGTGCTATTGAAAGGGTGACTTTCATAGCTGTGTTTGAACCGTCTTTACTCAGAGCAAGGGCCACCAAGTTATGCTAGGAAATACCTCAGTGGGCCATGGTTTTGCATAATTGTCTAGACAGGATGTTTTGGGAATGTAACCCACTCTTCTGAATGCAGTGTTGTGTTAGTATTTTGGAATTTCTGTGCAGCAGTAATATAGTTTTCACGTCTCTTAAAACATGAACTTGTTAACAGTGATGTTAAAAGGTGATAGAAATTTCATGAAAATCATGTGTAAATTAAAAGGGACTTTGTGTGCTGAAAAGGAACAAGGCAACTGCATGCCTTGCTTGTACCAAGAGGGCAGAAGTTTGGTGTATGAGTCCAGCTGGTTGCCAAGGTATAGCACCTGTACCCCATTTAATTTTCTGGGGCTCTTGGCATTGACGATGGTCACTGTTGCTGGCTTTCCAGTGTGGAAATACTATTCCAAGGCTGTTGTTTTACATATGCCACTGCAAGCTTTTCAGGTTATGTCAAAAGGTGATATGGGGGAGGGGAAGAAAAAAAAAGAGAAAGGAGGTACTGGAGGATTTTGTGGGCCAGAAATACAAGACTTCACTTTGTAGTGACAGAAAATGATGTTTTTTCAAGTTTAACTTCTCAGATAAAAAATGTCTAAGAACTTCCAACCCTATCCCAAACCAGGGTGGTTGTTAACTTGGTCAAAAGTTACCAAAATGTACACTCTAATTCTTTAAATGGCTGCTTGGTGACTTTTTATATGGGAGCATAATTGATGGTGTCAGTTTTAATAAATAATTCAGTAGTTCTCTCTCTTTGATTGTATAGCAGGATTTGTGGATAATAGAAGTCTGAGGACTAAGTGTGACTGATGAGAGTGGATGGCACATTACTATCAATCTTGGCACTTTTTACCACAGGTTAAATTGAATTTGAGCTATTGATCATCACTCAGCATATTTGTCCTCTCACTGTGTGTGGACCAAAAACATGCTTGGAAGGCAATTATTAAACTTTGTGTGCATGAAATAACCAGTGCTGGTTACGTAGCCCCAGTGTCAGTGTTCCTGATTTTATTTATTTATTTATTTACTACATGGAGAGTGTAAAAATGGGGAGTGTGAGAATCTCTTGGTAATTTCTGAATTTCATTGGGCCTAATTTTCTTGTAGTTCAGCTTTAAAAGACATTTACACTTGTATTTACCATTGCGAAGTAAAACTATATAATCATTTCCTGTGGTGGAAAAGGCGTATTTGACTCTGATAATTATGATGAATGCTTTGCAGTAAGAAGCCATGGTCAATAAATTAAGGTATTCTAATAACATTTGTTCTTCTCTGTGTCTATGCTTGACATAAGGACAACTGTCTTTGGCTGATTCTGCCTGTCTGGTTTGACTTTTTTTCTTTATCTCTCTTATGCCTCGGTTGTAGTTCATGATTCATCATCTTAGAGTCTTTTCCACTCTTTAGTCATCTTCAGTCTTAGGAGGAATTCTGATTGATTGTACTTGATTCCTAACATACCTTTCTGCATTCTGATGTCCAGTAATCAAAATGTTGTTGTAGGTTTCCTTATTTAAATGTGTCTGGGGAGAGCCATTTCTATAATAGACCATTTCTATGCACTGTACTTCCTTGCAGATTTCTGCTTTTCTGGATCACTTTTGTTTCAGGGTTCACCAAGCCCTTGAATATGGTTGGAATGTGGTGAATATTATCTCTGCTATACCAGGCTTTCCCCTAAACTAAAACAGGTCAGTCAGTGATACTATAAAGTAATTGCAGGTCAAACAAACTTTATTTTCTTTGAGAGAGAATATACTACTACTACTTTCAGCAACTGATTTGATCACAGTCTACAGAAGAATTGTAACATTCTTTTGGTTTTTTTTTCATGTAAAATAAAAGAGAAGCGCTGCATGAGCACATGGAGTGGCAAGCTTGGCTTCTTCCATTTCTCAGAAAGTTGCACATGGTTTGATTATCCCCTTTCCTCCCTTCCCCCATGACTCCCGTACCAGTATGAACTCTATTCAGTCCAGAAGTTACTCCTCTCAAAATAAGTTTGAGCTCTCCCCTACACCAGTTTCTTCACTGTGGTCTCATCAGTAGCCCAGGGAATAGTGCTAGGAACAATCCAGAGCGTGCAGATCAGCACTTTGAGCCCAAAGCTTCAGCCTAACTCCTAAAACCTGCACCCTGATCTCTCCCAGCCCTTCCTGCACTGTCAATACTCTTAGGAGCCATGGGCACTTGGTCCCCTCAAACCCTTTCTCAGATACTTCAGAGATGTCAAGTCAAGTCTGCTGCTTTGGTGCTTTTAAGTCCGGACATCGTATGGTCTTCCCTGGTATAATGAAGCTACCTGTGTGCTTGATATTAAACTGTTGTTCCCTTTCCTTCCCACTGTATGATATTTTCTTCTCCTGAGCATCTCCCAAGCATCAGTAACAGGGAATAATACAATGGATGTCAGTTGAACTATGCTGTCCCTCATGTCGATGTAGGCCTCTACTTTTGTGTGTTTATTTTTGGGATGGTATGGTTTTCTTTGTTGTTTTCTTTTCTTTTTTAGGTTTGTGGGGAGTGGGGTTTTGTTTGATTTGTGGTTGGTGTTGTGGTTGGGTTTTTTTATTCATTTGGTGAAACTCTCTTCAAAGGAGAGTAATCTTTATGCCTGGCATCTATAAGCTGCCTGCAACAAGTGCATACATCGTCCATTAATCAAGAAATCTTCAGTTGCCAAGTTGGTCTTAAACGGTTGTATAAGGCCATAGCATGCTCCAGAAATTATTCCTTTTCATAGCTTTAAACCTGTGCCTGTGTGTGTTCCAGCAGAGGCCAGAAGGTTGGTGCACAGCCAGTACATACCTTTTTGTAGTCTGAATGAATTGATGGCTTGATTACCTCCCTTCACTGTGAGTGATGCAGAGTACTAGGGCATATTGCAAAACCCCTGTTAAAGCCAAAACAAGCTTGATTTTAGGGTCTGTGGAGTTGAACTTCATCTTTTGATGGGGAACAGTGTGGGAAGGTATTTTGATAGACAATTGAAGGTCCATTAAAAGAATTCAGAACACTAGTACAGATGAACAGATAATATTGTTGATTGCTACTTGAAACTTTTTCAACTGAAATGAAATGCCAAGCATGTGCTGTTTGCATCAGTGGATGAGGAACTGTGCCCTGTTTAATGCCCCCCTCCACACCTGTCTATGCTCATTCAGCTTTGTCTACAATCCCGATTTACAATTTATATCCTTTCCAGACTGAGTATCAATAAAACATGAACATATTGAGTAGATACAGTCATTATACATTTAAAATAAATTCATTTCTGATACGACTGTCTGGAGGCTAGAAGCCTTTCATCAGGTGTAGACCTCAATACTATATTGTTTTACTTGATGTGTTGTTTCATTCACAAAACAGCGTTTCTAATATTTGTAGACATCCTAATGTAATATTGGGTTTCTAGAAATAGCTAAATAGCAAATAAGATTATGTTTTTGTATGACAGTGATATGTACTCTGTACCATTCTCTGGAAGGATAATGGAGTACTACTATGTGGCTTAAACTGGCTTAGCTTCTGAACTCTATTTTAAACCTTCATAGCAGCAAGCTTGTATGCTGTAATATATGCTCATTTCTGTAATGCTAAGCTCACATTTATTAAAGCTACAGCTTCCAATAAATACCCCAGTTTGGGAAAGTATTTCCTATAGCTACTTCTTCTTCTTTCCTTTATGATGAGTGGATGAGTTTTTGTGTTATTTTTATGTAATTTTTTAATCTGGTTTTTCAATGACAAAAAATTATACAATCACCATGTTGTCTCCGAACCCTTCAGAGAGGAAGCTCAGTGGCTAATTTCAACCAATTTGACAGGAAAGTAGGAGTCTAAAAAATGCTAAATTCCTACAATAAGCCTACACACCATATGGCCCAGAGCCCACTTGTAATCCTTGCAGCCATTCCTTTCGTGTGCCAGTGGCTGGGGGGCAACATGTTCCCTTTCATCACATATTGAGCAGATCGTCTGGAAAACAAGAGAGCCAGTTTCTTCCAACAGTTTCTCTAGTGAATAAGCTCACAAGCAACACAAAGGGTCAAAACACACTTCTTGTCTTCCTTTGGATAGGCAGAAGTTCCTATTTAGGGATGCATTTAATATTAAGAAGGAACTGAGGTTTGGAAGTACATCCTATACTTAGGGATCTGCCGGTTTTAAAAGTGCTAGAGCAGACAATTTTCATGGTACTTTCTGTCTTGCTTTGTGCCTCAGACTGCCAAATACTAGGTGCTGTGGGAGGACAGTGAGCTGACTGGTGTTCTTTCGGTGATACAGAGTTTGTCTATGAACTTCAGCCTTCAGAGATCTGATAGAGCTGTTGTTACGCAGGCAGTAATTTTAAGAAAAGGTCTGCTTTTGTGAGGGGCTGTAGTCTCGGGGCTGGTTTCTGGTAAAGCAGTTGGCTGTCAGTGAAGTGCCTGATTCAGGCAAGATTCAAGATTTCTTTGGTCAACAAGGATGGGAGGCTATTAATTCCTGCAGAACTGTGATCACGCCATAAGTTCTTCAGCTATCTTTTTGACAAGAAGACAGTGCAGTATCTTTCTGGATCAGCAGATAAATGACACACCTTTTAGTATGCTGTAGCCAAGGAGATAAAAGTGCCCTCTGTCACAATTTTCATACTTTCCTAAAAGCTTGAGCGGAATTAATAGCATACTTTCCCTGTGTCTGAGCATATGTGCAAACCAACAGTTGTTGATAATTTAGCTGTCAGGTATGTTGAATTAATACTCACCTTCCAAGTCATACAGCTGTATGACATTAGCATAGACCACATTTAAAGATAGAAGAGAGAATCAAAACAAAACTGTATTATATTGTAGTGGTTGGTGCATTCTGGAGAAGGAAGAAGTTTGAGCAAGGTGCTGCTTATTGTTATTGAGGAAATTGGAATTTCAGATTATGCTTGCTATTTAAGTCTCTCTGTTGTGAGTGGGACAATTTTACTGGTGGTAAACTTAGGAGTTTTCTCAATTCCAGATTTCTTTACCTACTTTTGGTCTGTGTAGAGGTGTGTATTTTTATTGTCTTGCTCAGATGATGTGGTTTAGGTAAGTGTTCTTGTGACGTGCCAATGTGACATGCAACTTGTGACATGCAGTTTGCCTGCGTGTGCCTGGCAATTCTGTCTGCTGCTTCTTCCTTCTCAGTACTGTCCCCTACCCTCAGTGGCCGAATTTCAGCCAAGGCTGACAGAAGGAAGGAGGTTTCAAAGACACTGAATTCATACGAAGATCCTGAAAATCAGATGACTAATAAAGAAGATTCTTTTGCCCTGTGGGAATATTAATATGCAAATACAAGTCATATTGGACTGTAGAGAATCCCCACGGGAACTCAGCCCTGAGGCACAAACCCATAATAAACTGTTGCTTATTGGCACTGTCTTTCTGCTTCCTGTTTTTACCAGTTGGTCTCCAGTTTGGGGGTTGTGAGGGCAGGGGAGAAAAAGAAAAATAGGATTCTCTGTAAAACTAAAAAAACTGGTTCAGTTATGTTTCTTTAAAAATTGTAGCAAGTTTTGAAAACGTTGTTACTGTTCTTCAAAAAACTAACTTCGGCTAAATCTGCTTTTCTTTTGAAAGACAGCGTGTGAAGGATTAGATGTCCTTGATTGAATGTAAGTTGCAGTCTTTGAAAAATCTTAGGCTTTAGCCTTTCTCTGACACTTGTAACTGGAAATACCTGTTTCATCTCAGTTCTTGAACTAGAGTTTATCTATCAGTTAAGCAACATTTTGGCTTTTCTCTCTTTAATTATTAAATGGGGAAAAAAATAAAAATACTTTGAATTAAGTGCTGCTAAATATTAAGAAACAAACATGGGACACAAAAACCTTGTAAAAGAAAAAGTAGTGGGAAACTAAGTATTATGCTGCTAAATTCTGTTTTTGTGATTTGCAGTTATGAGAAGTGCCTGTTATTTATAAGAATATGGATATGTTTCAGATTGGTCTGTAGGGATATGTTGCCCTGGATCAAAACTGAGAGCTTGCTCCTAGACAAGCTATTGCTTTAAATTTTGGCAAACTTGGATTGACCAAATACACATACTACTGCATGTACATTACATAACAATTTAAAGAATTTCTACTTCTAGAGGGGTAGAAAGATACTATGTAGAACTTCTGCAAAATTATATATACTTGGTCTTCAAGTTTGTGATGTGATAGTCTGTGTCTGTCCATCTCCTGCCCCCCCACCAAAAAAAAACCCCAATAAAAATAAACCCCACCAAAACAAATAACAATTTAGGCAGTCTGTTTTTGGCTTGAAGATGTAGATCTGACCTACATTTATGATTCTCAGGTGTAGGTGTCCCACAAGCTACTGATTATTTCATTTTGCAATGAGCATTAGATTGCTAGGGGATGCCAATAAAAGAGATGGCAGTATGTAACTGATGTTACAGTGCTGAACCAAGTCAGGAACAATCAAATAGATGTCATTACATGTATTTATCTGGGACTCTAGCACAGGGTACCTAGGAAATCATCTGTAGGTATAATTGGGATCACCCTCCAACTTTTCTTGGATCCTAAGCCGCTATAGGAATTGCTTTTCCACCAGTCCTAGCAGAGGAGTTCGTCTCAACCTATCTTTTACGCTAACTGTAGTTACTGATTCCTTGGAGTTGCAACTTGTGTTTCGTTGGCCACCTTTCTCTTGCCCTTACTTTCCCCCAGGCCCCTGCATGTGTGTTCTGTGTTGTTCTGAAACAACATGGGGCGTCCTTCTGTCCTCGCCAGTGTTTCACGTGCTTTGCAAAAGGACTGTGCTGGGTCAGGTGTTACACCTTCATCTGTTGAGGAGCTGATTAGCATTAGAGCTAATGATAGATACTCTTGCTGATAGTGCTGAAATCCAAAGACTAAATGCTGCTCAATGTAAATAGATACGACTTCGCTTTGTAATGGTATGTAAACAGAAAAGAAGCAGCTCCCTTTGAAACGCAAATGATTTCAGCATTAGGGTGTATTAGTGTAATGACAGCATTGAAGTAATGTCTGCTGCCTTCTGAGTAGGTCAAGCAGTATGTAGTGTTTGGAAGACCTGTGTTTTTTGTGCATGAATATAGCTCAAACTGAGACAACAGCTTCTGTAAAATGAATTTATTCTAATACAAAAAGACTGACTTACATAGAAGTGTGTTTGCATTGTTCAGAATGATGTAAAGTGTTCTTAAGCTGCACTTCATTGCTCTGAAATTTTCAGTTTTTTGGTTATTCCCCAAACCCCTAAAATAAATAAAGGTATCTTACCTTAAATAGCTGTATTTTAGGAGGAATTAGCATACAAATGCTTGAGACTGAAAGTTTATAATGCCTTTTATCCTTTTTATGCTTATCTGTTTTAAGTAGCTTCAGTGCTCTGTGAAGACAAAGGCACTGGTGTACATGCCACTGATAATAGACAGTGTGACCGTATCATGTATGCTTCCTTAATAATGTCTGACATTATCAGATTGATTAACTCAGCAGGGGGCTTTAATCAGATTTAACTACTGTTGGCAGCTGTACACTGGCAGAATAGTAATACATCAGGGAGTAATATTGAACTTCTTTTATAAGCTGTATTAATCTTGAAACTAAAAAATGTACCATAAAAATTACCATTATTTCTAGTACTAATGCAAAGAGAAGTGAAACTTGCACATCGCTCACACAATCTCAGATCTCTTTTGCGTTGTGCTTTACCAAATTTTCTGTTTTCACCAGTGCCAAATACTGATTATCTTCAGTTCTCCTTTGGCAGTTAATGGGAGTGTATCTTAAATATGGATATTTCTTTTAGGATTCAAAGACCAATAAATCGTTTGGGACTCAATGACTTAGGCAGAAGAATAATGAAAATATTTTGTAGCTACTATTTTGTAGCTATTTTGTAGTTGTAAGCATTTGTGTATGTGACAAAGTAATGATAGTTGGGTTTTCTGCTTTGTCCTTTTCAAGTCAAATGCCGTATTATGACACATTGCTTTAGTTTTATTTCCTGCAGAGTACTCACAGTATTAATAAATAAAATGCAGGCTTCAAAGATGTTAATGTAACATTCATTCGTAGATCAATAGGTCAGAAGGGAGAGCTGTGATCATCAAGTGTGACCTTCTGCCTATCGCATGACATTAAGATTTTCCGAGTTCATTCTCGTTTGAACTAAAGCACGTCATCTTGAAAAGACTGACTTTTGATTGAAACAAATTAATGAAGGTGACAAGCACAGTCCTTGACTATTTGTCTCAGTTATCCCTCGGGTAAATTGCAGTCTGGTTTGGTTTTTGGGGTTTTTTAAGTGTAGGTAAACGCTGATTCTGCTGTTGCTACATTGTGTTTTTCATTAACTTTCCTTGCTTTGTATTTCTCCATAACTTCCTATTTGAAAGAAAAATAATTTCAATTCCTGGAGTGTTCTTGTTCCACAGTAAGCTTTTTAGGTTTTGATTACTGTTGTGTAAGGTGCCCGTGTTCAGCTGGTTTTTTGTGGCACATTATTGAGTCTTCTTTCCCAAATCAAATTTTGTTGTTATTCTGAATGTTCTGTCTACATTTTTGTGTCTTGCATGTAAGACTTTGTTCATATTCCAAAGCTGCTATTTGCTTGTATTGATATTATCTAGAAGTTTGGGTTGTTTTACCTAGGCAGTTCAGGATTTTCCACTTCTTCCAACTCCGTTGAAGCTGTAATTGTTATCAATGATGATTTAGTTTATTTCAGGTTATGAATATAAATGTGAAGCTGCAGAGCACCAAGACTTGATTTTACACGTTGCTGCTAGAGTGTTTCAACTCCTCCGTTTCCAACTGAGCCTGAAGTCCTGCCATTTTATTTTCTGCATTTCTTATATTGCAATCAGATTGGAAGAGTGTGACCTTCTCTCTTCCTCCTCTCCTCATGGCATCTTCCAGATTACAAGTCTTAGATGACTGACATCCCATAGCTGATACAGTAGACTGAGCTATGTTTAAACAATTGTTTCTCCATCAGAAAAATTTTTTCAAATTTTGTGGAAAATTCTTTATAAACAGTCTGTCACATTGCTTAATTCATAATTGGAAGAGTAAGTTAGTCTCTAATTTGTGGAGTCTTTAGTGCCCTGTCTGGTATTTTTTGTTTCCATCTCAGATTCTGGTAAGAGGTGCTGCACAAGTAAGCTTTGCAGAAGAGGGAATAATGCAGTTGACTGCAGCTTGGAAAAATCCTTATCTATGTTTCAATGATCTGACACATCTTCGGATTCATAGAGGTTCATGTCCTTCAAGGCGAGGTTGGATGGGGCTCCGAGCAACCTGGTCCAGTGGGAGGTGTCCCTGCCCATGGCAAGGAGGTTGGAACTAGATGATCTTTGAGGTCCCTTCCAGTCCAGAGTATTCTATGATTCTCTGATCATTGCTAAAACAGAATAAAATCATTGGTTGGAAGTTAGGTGAGGATATTATTAAAAGTGATCATAAATAATAAAATTGTAATGAAATATGTGAATTACTTTATAGAAATCTAATTTATTTTTTTCCCAGAATACCAAACTTCTCACTCCAAATGGTAGTGGTGATTGCTGAGCTGGTACTACAACTGCTGAAGTGTTCCTGCTGCTTTGCTGAGTTTATAATGGAAGCATCTCAGGCAGTGACAACTGTGTGCACTTCATTATGTATATGACAGAGAATTTCATTTATATAGTGTAAGGAAGCAAAGAGATATTATTTTGAATATATTTGTAATTATACAGGAAAGTGCTGTTGAAGACCTGTAAAACAGATGAGGATTTATCACTATAGCAGAGGTGGAAGAGAGTCAAAAATACCATACATTCAAACAAATCAAAGTAGCATTTGAGCAGCTCAAAAATATTGTCATTTCAATAAGATGCAGTAAGAATTATCAAAAGTGTTGATAGTTCTCCACTATTTCTGCATATTTGAGGGGGAGGGAGGTGGGAAGGATAGTAAGTTGATGAATATGTCAGGTACGAAGAGGAAATGCTTCTGAGAACAAGCAAATGTGTAAGCAGAATGTTACTAACATTGCCGTAGACGTTGGCATCTGGCAGTCATGTAATTTATGGCAGTGTATATTTAAGTAGCAATTGCCCAGAAAGGCAGCAGATTATAAAAATGGACATAAATTTTTTTTTATTCTTGTTGTGCTTTTGTTACTGTGATTTTTTTTCATTTCACAGCCATCCTTTGTAAGTCTACTACCTCTGGGGCTGCCTTGCAGATCATTGAGGTGTTTTGAAACTGCTTTTGAATGACATCGTTTCACAGATTACTTTCCTTACATGTGACAGAAAATGTTCTGTGCCACTGTTATGATAGATAAAATTGTTACCAGTGTGATGTTCTGGGAGCCCTATGGGGTATACTTGTATGTATTTATTTGAAAATGTGTTATTTACAATTCTCATTTGTTATTTCGTGTCTTAAGGCCTAATTAAATTGGTTTGTGGATCAGACTGAGACTCTAGATTTACAAAAACAAAACCGAAACAAAGCAAAACAAAAAACCCCACAAAAGTAACTGTAGTGATTCAAACAAACCTTTTACAGGCGTATATTTCACAGTCTTATGCAATGCTATACCTAAATATGTATTTCCAATTTTTATATTGTTCATGATAGACTTGAATAGCCCTGACTGTTTACGGTCTCCTCAGCTAGTAACTGTGTGGTGTTTTTGTCACTTCAGAGTTACTCAGTTTAGCACAGGAACCTACATTGGAGGGGTTCAGATGATCCAATATGTTTTAATGTGCATTCAGTTGTTACTGGTAAGGCAGAAGAAGGAACATATTCTCTGAAAGGACTTTACTTCCTAAAGTGATATATGGGATGCAAAGATTGATTCCTCAAGTTCTCCCCTTGCTGGTAGATGTTTTGCTCCATGTCCCCATGAATATCACCTGCTCTGGAGAAAAAAGTAAACTGCTTTACCAGCAAGGGTATATTAGAAAGGAAACAAGTCAGTGTTAAGACAGTCAATTCAGTTGTTGCAAGAAAGAACTTAATGTATGCTAATAATTATCCCACTCCTTAAAATTACTGAAAGATAATGCATTACCTGTACCAAAAAGAAATTTTAGGGAACTGCACAGTTACAGGTTTTCCTTCCTTACCACTTAGATTTTTGCAAAAGGGTTTTTGCCTTCTGTATCAGCCTTTGAATACCAAGTATCTTATGAATTTGAAGCTCCACTCGCCTCTAGCAGCTGGAAGGAACAGGCTGTCCAAAGTATTTTGGAGCTTGTGAGGCTGAATGCTAGGATTAGATCGCTTGCTTCTTTTGCAGCCTGCCTGCTGTTGCTTTAAAAAGGGATTTTTAAAGTCTTTCACACAGTTCCCCAGGGTTATCTGGGTTATCCTGAGTTATCTTTTTCCAATGAGTCATTGCTACTACTCACGATAAGCTTTTATGTTTGTTTGGTTTTTTTTTCCCACTGGTAGAGTGAGATACACATACTACTAGTTTGGTTTGGGCATATGGCTAAAGAAAAGAATCACAAGTTTAAAAAAAAAAGTTAATTTTCATTCTGCTGCTGCATGCAGCCAGATAGAATTTTCTTTAGGCTTGGAAATACAGCCTTACTGGTTTACAGTTGGTTATTAAGTTCATAATTGGAAAATTGCATTTTTACCTAGAAAGAGAGGAAGCTACTTTTGCTGCAAAACGTAATTATTTTTCATAAAAAACTATTATTGAGTTAGATGACAAAGTGGTTATAAACCATTTTCCACTTGTCACTGCTGTTCAGAAGAGTGGGTTTTTACAGCCCTGTTGCCGTGGACCATCAAATTTTGTTCTAGGCAATTGAGTTGGGACTCAAAGATAGGACAAATAAATCCTGGAAATATAATCCCACATAAAAGATCATACACTTTCTAGTAGGATGGTGGGCTCAATTTGTTTAGTTTCTTAAAAATAGCAGAACTTTATATCTGTTGACAAAGCTTGTAATTGTCAGAGAAGGCAACAGTAATCTCTTGTATGAGATCCAGTGGGAAAAAAAATAACTGAATATGAAAGGACAAAGGATGAGAGCAAACAGCTCTCATCAATAGATATCTTATCATGAATTCAGCATGGTGGAGATGTGTAGAATAGATCATCACTCCTCTAGAGAAAGTAGCATTTTTACTCCAATCCTGAAGCAAGTACAATTAGAGATACACTGACAATCTGCTTCTTGTGGAAGTAGGTCTTGCATCAAAAGAAAAAGTTTTCCTTTTGTTATGAACTATAATTCTAAAATAATTAGAATGTAATAATTTAGGTCATATCATTGTAGCAGAATTATTAATTTAAATGGTCTTTTAAAAAAACTTTTAGCCACATTAACATTGTGAAACAAAGAGGCAGTCTTTACTGTGTCAAACATTGTTCCTCAACTTCAGGCACTGGACAGAAGTGAAAATAAGTTTCTCCTTTCAGGGTGGGAGGGTATTACTTTTAGTTTAGTAGTGTGGCAGTCTTGAAGCTAAAATGCTAATTTCTATTTGGAATAAAGAAGCTGTTAATTGTTTTGTAGAGTACTATTGAAAATCCATTAATGTACAGGAGAGCAAAATCGATTGTGCATCTGTTCACATTTTTGCTGATCCTTGGGAAGAATGTCACCACAGATTAGAAGAGTTCTGTCCTGGGATCTAAAAAATCTGTATTCTTCAAGCTTAATTTCAAAAAGGACAGAGAGAATGGCTTGCAATGTCAGTGAAGGCATGCTATATCCATTAACTTTGCAAGAAGGACATTGAAGTTACGTTGTGTTATAAAAAGTGCTAAATTGTTCCCCTCCTGGGAAAATGTATCAAGAATTTGGTGGCATTTTACCTCAGCTAAATAATTAATTCCTCCCTTCAGTGGCTAGGACACTTACTTGGGTAGCTGACTCTCAAAGAGGGTGAGCTGATCTGCTCTTAGCGCTGTAAAGAGCTTTTTGTCTGAAAGATTGCAACTGTGGCACTAAATAAACAGCTAATGGGAGAGGGGTGGGGGTGACAAGATGGTTGCAAGTGCTCAGGGAGAGAGTGAGGACTTTGTGTGTTTTTCTTAACCAACTTGGACTTTCTGAGAGTTCTTACAAAACTGAAAACTGTCTATCCAGCACACTGTCACCATTGTGATGGAGCTAGGCAAGGATTCAGGGAGAGACAGGCATGGGTGACTGATTGTCATATCGATGTTAGTTGTTCCAAATGTACACCAGTAAAGTGCTTTAAGAGAATGAAAACTACAGCAGGACTAAAAACTGCAGTAGGACTTAAAACTACCAAGCAGGACTTAGAATTTAGCAGAACTAACACTGCTAAGTGTTAGTAAGTAGCATGTCTAATATATGCATCACTTCTGTTATTTTTGTGTATCCCTATTTAATTCAATTCTCAGCTGGTTTACTTGCAGCTCTGAAGTTCTAGGTCAGAGTTCTAGAATTCTTAAATGGGATCCTGTTTTAATCAACCATTTATGTTAAATGAGTGTATTCAATCCTGGACAATTCTAAGCAGCCTACTGTATGTAACATAGTTATTATGTAATTTCATATTGTAGCTATTTTGCTTTCAAAAGTACAGTGCTCAGTTTTTATATGCTGTTATCTTAAATACTGAAGAAAATAAAGATTTAAGTAATCATCTGAAAATGTTAATTTGATTTTTTTATACACTGAAAGACACGCTAATAAAACCAAAATGTAAGCTCTATAGATGCTTAAGCAGCATTTCAAATAGAGCATGTACATAATATATTTTACCCAAATTCAAGTATTTTTTCAATTAAACATCTTAAATACCAAAATTGTATTTTTTGATGCTTTGAATGTTAAGAGTTGCTTATCAGTCACATCATTACCCTTTGTGGTATTTTTGCTCAAACCACTGGCAGTATTCAGGGTTGTGTTTCTTTGATACCATTTTATTTACAAGTCTTATAAATAAGCATGTCAACAATGGAGAAAACATTTTCAGTAATTTAAAGTTTCTCTCTATTTAATTCTTCTCCCACAAAATTGTCTGCTTTGACTTTGTAGGCTACTGTGGGAATCCTAAGGATTGTTATTCTGTTCAGTACTGAGGGTTGCCAGGCCTCTCTGGGTCAGCATGCAACTTTCACTAATAGATTCATAAGAGAGCAGGGTGCATCCCCTGCTGCATTTTGCCTCTCTGTTCAGCTAAAGACTGCAAGACAGTGTCAGGATAAATTTTCGTGATGGATACTGTTATTAAGCTTTGGAGGAGGGTGAAGTTGCCTTAGTTTAGCTTAAAAACTTTGATCCCGTTTCAGACGGATTACCAGTAGCCAAAAGGATGTCAGTTACCTTGTACAAATCAACTTTTCAAGTTTGTCCTCGGGGAGAAGTAACAAAAGCAAGTATTGATTGCTCAGTTAGGCTAGTCAGGGGACTCTGCTACAAAAATAGATCTTGGAAGAAACAGGAGACAGAAAAAGCATGGACAAAAGAAAGGAACAGATAGGAATGTTTTCTTTGCAGATGAGTGCTTGTAATTGCACGGCAGATCTCCACAAAAACTGACAGCAAGAAGAGACAGGAAATGAAAAAACAATGTGTTATATAGACTGGGATCCTGTTTTCTGAACCTTAAAATTATTCAATTAGTAAAGAGTGTGAAACCAGCAGGGAAGTGGTGAACTGGGTGTTTCACTGTTGTGTGTAGAGCTGTGCATATCCTCTCCTGCTTGAAATACAGGCAGAGGGCTCCATGTGGTACCCAGAATATCAATTTGTTTAACTTTTTTGTGTGCATATCTCGAGAGATGAGCCATAAATGCAGCGTCCATAAGGCTAAAGCTCTGGGAAAATGTGCTAAGGGTTACTGAAGCATCTGTGAAACATCACCTGGGGTTGTCTTTCTTTGAAGGATTTTCAGATAGAGCTCGTGTCTACAGGAGACATGCCAGAGAGAATGAATCAATGCTAAAGGCCAGAGCACACAGTCCCAGCTGCAAGTAAAGAAGTTCTGTCAGGCTGATGGAAGTACGTTCCCTATGCTTTTCTCAGAGTATCCTTAGCATCCCAACATTTTTCTCTGGCCATGACCACAAAATCAGAGGAATGTCAAGCCATGCCCTGGGTCCTTAAGGCAGAATTCAAGCTCCAGTAAAAGCCTGTGCAGCTCCATCTCTAGGCAGGTTTTTACAGGCTGTGGTTGAGCCAGTTGCTTATATTGTTCTCAAATTGCTCACTTCGAGAAGCTTCATTATCTCACACATTTATTCCAGATAAGCCACGCCTTGGCCACCAGTCCATACAAGATTTTATCCAATTTTCATCATACCAGGATGTCTTGGGAGTATAATAATTAACATAGGTATTATAGTAATAAGAAGGCAACAAACTGCTGCATCACAAGACAAATCTGTTTGTCTAGTGATATAGCAGTGCCTTCATATGGAACAAGCTCCTCCTTATTGCATCAACTTCTTTTCTTAAATATGCTAAGCACACTAAAATCAGTTGTTTCAAAAGTGAAGTGTTAGGTTTGATCTTTGTGCAAGTCATACTGCTGATGATTCAACTGGATTCCAAGATAAGAGTAATGGCATCCTAGTTAATGTGTTAAATGTACCATTTTTTAAAGCTATGTTCTTGCAATCAATAATTGGAGTTATTCTATTGAGTATACCATTATTTTTCTTGCTTCGTGTTAAGTTTAGTCTCAGGAAGGGGTGTAAGCACCCTTGTAAAGTTAAATTTGTTTTATGACTGTCTTGAATTAAGTGTATCACAAAAATCAAGCAAGGTAATAGGGAACAAATGTAAAAATTGCAAAGGATTGTTCAAACTCTCAATATGGCAAGTATCTGAATAGTTATATGGTGTCAGAAGCCACATTTATGCCCTTAGTTTCAAAATGTGATGCAGCAATCTCATGTTTTGTGTTGCAATTTTTATGCCTAAACTCAGCCTATATGTGTGTACATACTCTAAATGAGTGGACTGAAATCTGACTGCCTGAACAAACAGGGGTTGCAAAATCAGTGCTTTTAAGAGAAGCGATCTAACCAAAGGACTAAAGCCCCTGCTGCCATACTTAGGTAATTGGATTCTGTCCTACTTTCTGAGACCATATTAAAAACATAATTGTGTATTTATAGTGGCATAACTATCATTTTAGGTATCATTCGGTGAGAGCTGATGCAGACAAGCGGGAATGTCATTCTGAATTATCCAGTATTGCTACATGTTACTACAACGTAACAGAAATGGAAAAATGTGTATAGGATGTACTGGAGTACTGCACACGGGAAAGACAAGGACCTGTTGGAGTGGGTCTGGAGGGGGGCCACAAAGACGACCAGAGTGTTGAAACACTGAGAGACTTGGGGTGTTTAGCCTGAAGAAGAGAAAGCTCTGTGGAGGTTTTGTTGTGGCCTTTCAGCACATACAGGGGGCTTAAAGGGGTAATAGTTTTAAACTAAAAGAGTGTAGATTCAGAATACGTATAGGGAAGAATTTGTTCTGATGGGTGTGGTGAAACACTGGAGCGGGTTGCCCTTAGAGGTGGTAGATGCTGCATCCCTGGATGGTTGGACAGGGTTGAACAGCAAGCTGGTCTAGTGGGAGGTGTCCCCGTCCATGGCAGGGGAGTTGGAACTGGATAATCTTTAAGGTCCCTTCCAACCCAAACCATTCTATGATTCTGTGATATAATAGTTAGAGAAAGGAATTTTCATAACTATGGTATAAAGTAGTTCTCCTTTCTTACCTGAAAGAAGATTCCGTGCGCGAGAGCATTCTGAGTGCAGTGACTTTTGTCACCCCTTCTCACCAAGCCTGCAGCTTTCACAGCACCAGACTGAAACATGGAAGTAGTGGATGTAAACAAAGGGCAGCAAGCAGAGGAGTAACACAGGCTAGGAGAGGCTCCAGATGTGGACCTAGCCTGGTGGTGTGGTTTTCTGTGCTCTCTCGTTCCCATGTGAAACTATCTAGTTCTGTGGAAGGGCTATTTGCATAGTCATTTCTCTCCTGAATTTGTTGCAAGTTTTTGGATTATTGCACCTTTCAAGATTACTAAGCAGGCCTTTCTAACTTTGCCTGTACTTCACAAGTGAAATTGGAGTTGGATTGGATTAGAAATATAAGGGATGGTTCACCTGATAAATCATGTGTTCCCTTAGTTTCAATATGACACCATTTGCTACTCCAGGTTGCTGGCTTTTTGCTTAACTAATCCATGAAGATTTTGCTGTTTCTAATACCAATCACAAATGTCAGGTAATGCACCAAATTGGAGCTCTGTCTGGAATCACTCCTCAAGTAGCCAGCAAAAATGACAAACAAAAATATGACTTCACATGAAGTGTGGTATGTTTGCATAATTTCTCAGTACAGGCAATTCCTATATAGCTATTTCTGCGGTAGTGATATATATACATCATTCTGCAGTAGTGTGCTGCATAAATGTGGGTTTGTATCCATTCTTCAATCCCCAAAGTAACAAATTTATTAAAAATAACTGGGCCTTTTTCTTTAAACCTTCAGTTACACTTTACAAATTCTCACCGAAGTTTCTTGATCCATCATTTTCAAACCCAGACATTTATTTTTCTTCCTATTAACTTTTTCTTTTTCTTTTCTTTTTTTTTTTTTTTTTTTTAATTAAGCAAAACTGTTGCCCCTGACACAAAAGATATAGCTTGTTTTGGCTGTCTGCAAATTCTGCCCACCTTGTTAGAGGAAAAAGACTTCATATTGACTATGAAGCTGCTCTCCTATCCAGTGGTCCCTGTGGTAGAAATGTATCTATAGTGCTTTTGACCTCTGATTTTAGCTGCCTGGTACAAAAAGAAGGCCAGGACAGGGGCTTGACACCTCTTGTAGGTCAGAGTAGACTCCAGACATGTTTTTTGGGATGGAGAGATGTAGAATAAGAAATGAACTGTTTCTGTGTGCTGCTGCTCTGCTGCCCTGAGCAGGTGCACTGCAGAGCCTGTACACTGGCAATGCCATCACTTCTGGGTGCTATTGAAGTCCTCTACTGGATGAGGGAGCCAAGAACAGTACACTCCCTTTCAGTGGTCCATTCTTAGGGTTGATAGTTGTGTGCATATGTGTATAAATATATACGCAGTACCTCAGCAGCTCATTTCCTGATGTATTTATTGCACATAGATGATAAAGGCACTAGCTGTACTTGCTGTGCTAGTTAACTCTAGCTGTTAGCTGTAGTTAGTTGCAAAACTGGCTTTGCTAATTCGCCTCCATGGTAATCTGCTCTGTTGCAAGCTGCAGGCTTTTTTTTTTTTTTTAGCTTTGTATTACCAAATTGTAGTTGGCAGCTTTATTACATCAAACAACTTAACTTCTTATCATTTGTCAGGTATTTGTTCAGTTACTGTCTCTGCACAATCATCTCTGAAGATGCTATTTTAGCAGTAGGTGCCCTTTGTCAAATAAAAATACAATGATGTGAAGTGGTGTAATTTAAAGATGATGTATTTTTGCCAGACCTGTGATCAGTCATTCAGTTGCTTCCTCCTGTTTTTCATGAAGGTATTAAGGTAGCAAAAGCAGGGAACCTCTCTGTATATGTGTCTCGCGGTGCTAGTGAAACAGACTTTTAAACATCTAGTACTTGCTAAATCTCTAATGTGTAAATTCAACTGATTTAAGGGTATGGATTTACAAGGTAAATAGTTTAAAAAATAAGACAGTAAGACAGAGTGGAAGTACTTTATGTTCTCTTCTTTTTATCTTTGCTTACATGGGTTTAACTTCAGAATAGAGCTTCTGAATGCTCCCTCTAATTTAAAGTGTGGTTTACAAAATTCATATTTAAAATACTGTCATTTTAATTGACTGTTCTATTTATGATAAGGAAGAAAATCTATCCTACTTGCCTGGTAGCATGACAGACAGTCATTCTGAATCTGAATTGGATATCCTCCGTATTCTGACAATAAATCTTCTGTAATTCCTCTGCTTTTCTCAGAGAATTCTAAACAGGTATTGATTTTTTTTTTAAAGGTGTATGCAACCAATCAAAAGACTAGAACATTTATTGAGATTTTAACTTTAGTTCCTCTGAAATATTTGCACCTGTACATTACATTTTCATAAATCTATTTGGGGACTTTTAAGATGCTGTTTCAGACAGTTTGGTGGACTGCTGCAAGCTGACAGTAGGTGTTTCCTGGCTGGTTCTGTTGGAGCTGCCTGCCCCATTGGCAGCTCCTGGGCTCCAGCAGTGCTGCAGGGCTTGGTCCCTTCCCCGGCTCAGGACCGGTGATGGGGAGGAGCTGCCCTGCTGCTGGGAAGCAGTCTGCTCCCAGCTGGTTCCTTAAAACCAGCTCTGCTTCGTGAAAATTAATTAAAATAGTTCTGAGGGAAGAGATGAGAGGCTTATTATGGACTGCATTAGATTTTCTTTTCCATCTTAAGGGTGGAGGTAGGAATCTGGCTGTGAGAAACCCTTTTACTGGGACTAAATCTTTAACTTTTAGTTACAACTGACATTGAAAGCCAAGAGGTTGAAGGGGAAAAAGCCTTGAAAAGGACGCTGCATCCCTCAGGCCCGTGGAATTGTGCACATCTTGTCTGACCCGCATCTGGGGAGATGACGGCAGCTTCCTGCTGCCTCCGGACTCTGACAGATGAGTTCTGACAGCTTGTAGTGCAACAGCTTAAGGTGTTACCATCCCCAGATGCTTCTGATCTCTCTGCTAGCACTTGCTACCTGGGAGAGGGCTCCTCTTTGATAAAAATTCTTTGTTCACTATGATGCTCTGCTGTAAAATGCACGAGTCAGTATGTAGACATATGCCCTGTTTTCCTCTGGCATTGATAGGTGGTCAGACAGCTATGGATGAGTTTGTCTCAGGCTCTTTATATAAGAAATATACCTAAGCTCATTTGTTAAAGATAGGCAGCTGTATCTTCACTAGGAATTTACCTCTGATACTCTGTTAGAGGTGGGTACTTCCTTGACAATATGCATTTACACAAAATGACACATCTAATTTTCTGGCCTTTAGCCATTTGGTATTATTAGGCCCAAGTCAAAACTTTGTATTTGCATAAAAAATGAATATAAGTTAGGAAATGCACATGCCTTTGCTAGAATACAGACTTTTTCCAAGAACTGAAAAGTAAGGAGAATATCTGTATCCCTCAGAGATGGCAAAAGCATTCTGGTTCACAGCAAACATGGCAGAAGGTTACTAATCAAAATAGGAAAAAGGAAGTGGGTAAATGGCATGGTTTCAGTAATTCCATTTGCTCTGAAAATTTTGCTGTCATACCATGGCCTTGATGTTCAGGCATACATGTTCTCAACTTCACTGCTCCTGGTTAGCTGCATCATTGCGCTGTTGCTTCATCTATAATGATAAATAAACAAATAAATTTTGAAAACTTTTAACACAAGGCTAAAATGGTTCGGGCAGCCTACTGCTGCTTTATGCACAACTGCCTTGCTCATTTTGTCCTGATAGGAAAGTGCATAGTTTCTCTGCTATGTTCAGTTCTTGATCCCTTGCTACACGTGGTGCCCAAAGCCAGGCCATGTCATCAGACCATCTGCTGTCATACAATGTTATTAGTATGGGGTCTTCTAATAATTTTCCCCTAGTATACATTCTCTTCTGCATATGTAAGTACAGCTTTGTAGAAGAGAGAAGCTGTTGTGCAGAGTTGACAAGAAGAATGTACCTGAATATCTCAAAGCCTAACCTGAAGAAAGGCATTTTTAAGTTAGAGCATTGTATTTAACTTCCTAGTGGTTTCCCCCCAACACAGGCAGGACAAAAAGATAAACTGAAGTGATTAATGTTTCATCTGCAGCCTGTTTTGTTTTTCTGTCAGATAATTGCCAAGAAGGTTCCTGCTGATCACCTTTGCAGCAATGGCACATTACGGTCTACTGAATTAGCCAATTAAGCAATTTATATTTATGTAAAGAATGCAGTTGGATATATAAAATATAATCAACTGGTGATGTGTACTGCTTGTCTCCTTGTTTTCTTAATAATTAGGCAACATTCATGCTTTCAGTGCAGAGTGAATAAATAAATGAATAAGGTAAATAGTGAAGCCATTATGCAATTACTCATGCTTTGGCTGTATTCTGGTTTTTGCAAGACTATTCACTCATTGGCTGCTGTCTACACCAAAATATTAACCTTATATAGTCTTCTTTTTGTGTCAGTCTCCAAGTTTAAAACTTTCCTTCATGTTTTTCGTGTTCATCAGATGGAGAAATATATGTGGTTTACTGTGTGTATTTTGAGATGTTTTCAAGATTTCAATTTGTTTTGGATACAGCTCACATAAAAAAAAATCATGAAAGTGCTACTCTTTGTTAACAGATCCACATCAAAGATCATGACCCAAGAAAAGTGAAATTATTTGTTTATATTAATACATGGGGTTTTAGGGCCATTTGAAGTGGGTTTCATAATCAGAACTGTGGTCAGAATTGAAGAAGCCTGTTACCCTCTGTCTTTTGGAATTAAATTAATTCAAAGAGACAGGCTGTCATACTAACTTGTGAAATTAGCAGCTGACTCATTTATGGAGGGTTTCACAGAATACCTATTTAAGATGGGGAAGTCCTTTCTGACAGTTGCTGTAGCTGCTGAAACTTCACATGGAATTAAGGAGAGACTGGAAAAGTGCCCAGAAGATAAATTCTTGCCACATCCATGATGCATGAAGAAGCCATGTTTGCCTTAGCTGCAGGAGGTCCCTCACTTGCAGAATGGAAAGCACTGGAAAATGGACTTTATATAGTGACCCTGCTGTGATCTCCTCTGTACGTGTCCCTTTAGGCCACTGTCAGAAACAAGATCGTGACCTAGGCTGGCTCAGGCGTGCTCCTAGGTAGAAGTGAGAGTACATTCAATATTGCTCTGCTCACATTAACACCAGTGGAAGTTCTGTGGGTTCATTGGTGAAATGGAATATTACTGACCATAGTAGCCTCCACAACTTGTTCGATTTTTGCATGTCATCAGTAGATGGCTTTTTCCTGAAATACTAACTGAAATCAAACCCATATTTCTGGGATTTTTCTGATTAATATTTCAGGGACAAACTTTTATGAATTTATCCTGAGTGGTTTCTGATAGGGCAAACCTTTATTGTGTTGCCTTGCACAGCCGCAAGTAATTGGTCCTTTAGCGTGAAACAAATTGTTAATTTAGACAATGTAGTTAAAATAGAAGTTGTAAAAAGTATTTACTTAATTGAGGCCTAAGTCTTCACTTCTGTTGGCTTGAGTGGGAGCAGAATAAAATTATGACGGTGCTCTTGAAGTATCCTATTTAAATCCCAGTATACAACAAATGCTAAAATTGACCAGGAGGCATTTTGTGCATATGAATGCAGAGGCACGTCTAGGCTGTCTCGTACAGCACTTCACATTTGAGGTTTCCTTAGCTCCACCCTATTTCTGGAGACAGACAAGCTCCTTTTTTAACCACCTGCAAACAGGCAGGGCAGCTGAGGCAGGTTTGCATCATCCCAGTGGAATGACCCAGTACTGTGCAAAGCTCGTCATGACTGCCTGTGTGAATGGGGCTTCTGTGGTTACCAATAGTGCCAGCTTCCACAAGTTTGTAGAAAGAGGGATATCTTTTTAGGTTTGCTTTTCATTCTTTTTTGAGAAGCAAGCTCAGTTTTACTGAAAGGGGAAAAAAAAATCTGCAAGCAAGTTAGTATAGAAAAAAAATGGCAAAAGCAAGAGTAAGTAAAACACAGAAAGTGTCTCATACCTTAAGCTTACTTTGACCACTCAAATTTCTTTTCTATTATAATTTATTGCCATAAAAATTGGAAAGTTTTAATGTAACATCTTGGATTAGCTACACAGAGCAGAGTCCACAAAATCTCAAAGAGCCTCATGGCAATGCTAGTGTCAGGTTGATAGCAGTAATAAAATTTAACATCAAGCACGCTCACGAGGATTAGTTTAAAATCTGCTGTCATGGAATATCAGAGTACAGCGAGGTACTTGATAGCCTGCATGAGCTACTGGTAGGTTATGCAAACATTTTCCCTTAACCACAAAAGATAACCATTGAGGAAGTTCAATTCCACCACCTCAGTACCAGTAACCACTATTATTCAGTGTGTCCTAGGAAGACTAACTTTATTTTGGTGATAAATCATCCTGAATTATTCCACAGTTCACAAAGCATATCCCATGATTTTATATGAATTCATTGTTTGGCTTCGCTTTTGTGCTGTCTTGCCTGGTTTCCAGCATCTATTTTAGCTTTTTCTGTTTTTAACTAAGCATGGGATTTGGCTAGGTTTACAGAATCTGTTGCAAAAAAGAAAAATAGATGATATTGCAGTTTTTGAAAGTTAAATTCTTCTTTTGCTGTGTTGGGGGTTTTTTTGCCTTCTTTCTCCTCCCTGCCCCCCACCTTCTCAAAATAAAAGCTTTACTGAAATTAGAGCAGTAAAGAGTAATGAGAAGAGACAAAATTTTTTGAGGGTTTGGAATTTTCATCCTTCATCCCGTTATCTGCTTCCCAGTTATATTACATTACATTGGCACCGGAACAACACCTTCTGCAAATACAGTAGGTTTTAGTCTGCTCTGCTCTGTCAGGCAACATTTCTTTTTCGTGTTAGGTATCTTTCCACTTTCCATTTACTCCAAGTGGAATATTGTATTTAACAAACGCCAAGAATAAGTACTTCTAAAACCAGAAAAAGCCATGTTTTCTTTTCGCACATTTATTCTGTATCCTATTTGTGGCTACCTTAATACCTCCATTTTCTCTTTACTGGCATTTATAACTAGCAGATACTTATCCCAACATATAACAACGTGCTTGCAAAGAAGAACCTTTTCCAAGGAAACTCCAAGTATTTCCTGGTTTTGTCTGTCTCTTCTTGCTTGTCAGTTTACTCCCTGTGGTGTTCTGTACTGTGTGTGGTAGCATATTTTCTACTTCCATTGCCAAAATCTCTTTCTTACTGGATCTTGCTCTCAAAAGGTGTTTTCCTGAGGATTTATATAGTCCCTACTGAAGTAGGAACATTTATAAAGGAGGGAAGTGGTTGCTTGTCTGATAATCTTGAGGGTTGTAGGTGCTGCACTACAGAGCTCTGCTGGCAGGTGGCTCGTCAGGTGGGCAAAGCGAAGAGTCGAAAAATCAAAGAATATGCACAGGGCTGTGGTGGGTTTTTGTTGCTGTGATGGCCACTCTACTGTGTTGGAGACTTAATGCCTATCATTAGTCTTAAGCAAAGAAATAGTTGTACTTAAAATATTAATATAATGGCAAGGTAGTTAGCCAACATGATTATGTTATGTTGCAAACCAGTAAACGAGGGAATCAAAAAGGTCAGTTTGGTTCTAACAGTCACAAAATTTTTTGGTGACTCTTGAAATTACTGGCACATGGAAACTGTAAGTGAATAATGCATAGAAAATATTTATGCAGTCCCTAATTTCTTGCAACTTCTGTACTATAAATATGTTCACGGTGACAAATGCAAAGGGAATATTGCATTAAATACAGATGAGTTTTCTGCAGCTCACTGATACGAGAAAAGCTTTATAGGTCCTGCTATTATTTCCCGTTTTTCATATATGAGAAGAGAAATTAAGTACCATTTTAAAAGGCACACATACCTGAAAAAGGCTATAATTATGTCTAATTTAATAAGAAAATATTTTTACAAATCCTGCATTTCATGTTTTTTGTTCATGCTAATTAGTTCAGTGGAGAAATATTAAATACTAATTTTGCCATATCTGCCAAGGTACCTGAAGGGTTATTTTCAAAGATATTATTAATGAGACTGGATACAATGTGTGTGGTTCCTTAATGCTAATTAATTCACTCAGGAGACAGTCCTAATAAGCAGATGTGAAACCAACATTTTAGACAAAAGCATTTGGTTTGGTTGTGAAGTTTATCTGCTTTCTACTGTAAGTTCACTTGGGAGATAATTTCAATCAAACTGTTTTGTGTACCTATCAAAAAGTGTTTTGTTGGTATGCCTTGAGCCGTAAGTGAAATTTTATCATGAAAAATTGCACATACACTTCATAAATATTCTCAACATTAAAGCTAATTTTGTTAGGCCTGCTGGTATGATCACAGTTCATTTATTTTGATTGCACTTATATTTTTTTGCTTTGTACCCAACTATTTCACCATTATGTCAGCTAGGTAATATTGGTTTCTCACTGCAACAGTACTTAAAAGTTTTTGTGCAAATTAAATGAGGTTTTTTACACAGCTGCCAATTTCATTTAGACTTTTTTAAGTGTCTAGGAGAGTAATAGGACATAACTTTTATTTCACTGAAAATATTAATTTGGTTTTGTAAAAGTTTAGCAGTTCAACAAAAGAGAAGCCTGGAGAATATTGCATTAAATATTAATAGGTTTTTTTATCAGGGAAGTGGGGGGTTTGTTTTGTTTTTAAGAAATGCCACATCCTTTTAGACTCCTAAATCATTCTTATGGAGGCTGTTATTTTGTCTGCTGTTGAAGTGTAATCTCACCGTATCTGCTCTCACTGGGTTTATGTTGGCTCTATTATGTTACATGACTTCAATAATGATTTCTTTTGTACATCTGATTTAACTCTAAAGAAAAATGTAGGTATACAAACCAAAAATAACTGTCTGAAAACAGGCCTATTAAATAACAATAGTGTTAGTTATCTGTTTACTGAAAAATATTTACAGTAATTTTCAAGGCTTTATAAAAGGCGAAAGAAAGCTCAGTCGTACTTGCTGCAGTTGTTATGCCCCCAGATTGTAATGCTGTAAAATCTGTGATTCATGCTGCAGATAGCTGCCAGTTTCTGCTACCCAAGACAAAGCAGGAAATTATCCATGTTCTTTACTGGAGCAGTGTTAAATCAGCTGTATGGATCCAAGTCTTGGCCTGAAACAAGGTCATACATGAGTTGCCTCTTAGAGCATTGCAGCTGTCACGTGCTCACTGTATTTGCCCAAATATGCTCCTGCCCCTGACAGAAACAACAAAAGCATGGGAACAGAAATGATTAATCCACATAGTATTCTTTGGCTGTGGGATTAAAGTTTCTTGATTAACATTTTTGCCCTCATTTTTTAATACTTTAATTGAAAACAAACCCAGATTTCTGAGTCAGGCAAAATCTGCCCGGATGAAGAAGATAGAATCTTGCAGTGATAATTTCAGAGCTGCCGGCTCTGGAGCCCATACTGGCTTCTGTTCCACCATGATAGTTGTTTGCCAGCAGGCAACATCAAATCCCTTAAAGTACCTTCTGGCTGCTTCCATGCTGCAGTTTAAGTAGTTTTGAGTACTAGCAGGTTTTCTCATGGAGTGGTGTTCTTTCTAATTCTGAATACCTTTTTGAGGTACATCTGTAAGTAAAAGCATTCTTTTGTATAAATTCTTCGTAATGTTAGGGAAGCTGTAGCCTGAGGAGCAGTTATCTGCTATGTTTTAAAACTAATGAGACATTTTTAGTCGGGTTTGATTTGCAAGTTTGTTCCAGATTCCCTCCACTGTAAACATGTTCACTTGCTGTCCCATGTTTTGTGCTGCATTTGCTGGGCAAAAAACATGTTTTGTTCTGGTAGAAGTAGATTCCTTTGAAGCCAGTGTCAGGTCTTCTGAGCGCTTTAGAAGGAAGGACACTTGGTATAAGATTTGGCAAATGAAACCCAGTAGCATCTAATGGTAGATAGAGAGTTCAGGATGAATATATAGAAAGGTGGTCTGGAAAACTGTTTTTCATATTTGTGACTCTGAAGATCATCTAGTCCAACTTTTCTGTTCTGAGCAGGATTAGCTAGAGCAGGTTGTGTCCATGTAGTTGAGTATCTCCAAAGATGGAGACTCTGCAATGTCTCTGTGTAAGCTGTTAGACCACCCTCATGGTAATAGAAAAGGGTCTTTTTGTGTTCAGGTGGGATCAAGGTGAGGTTGACCTGCATGTGGTTCCCTGGATCCTCTTTCTTGGCCTTCTTGAAGCTTGGAGATAGGAGTTCACCTTGCTTTCTTCCAGTCATCAGGAACCTCTTACAGTTGCTGTGACTTTCAAAGACAGTTTTGAGAGTGGCCTTGAGAGGACATCAGCCAGTTCCCTCAGCACACTTTACTGCATCCTGTCTGGTCCCATGTACCTGTGTGCATCCATCTTAGGTGCTCCTTAACCCCATCAGTCTCCACTGAGAAAGTCTTCACTGCTCCACACTTTCCCCCCTGGTTGCAGGAGCTTCAGATTCCTGAAGCCAGGTATTACATGCCTTACTGAGGCAAAAGAAGACATTAAGTACCTCAGCCTTTCCCATACCCTTTGTGACCAGGGACTGTGCCCAACCAGCAGCAGGTGCACATTTTCCTTTGTTGTCCCTTTGCTGCTCATGTAGAATCCCTTCTCACCTTTAATGTGCCTGCACCAAACTCAACTCTCGGTTGCTTTGGCTTTTCTGACTCCATTCCTGCCAGCCCCGTATTTCTCCTGGGTCATCTCAACCCTGCTTCCACTTCCTGCATACTTCCTTTTTGTGCTTCAGTTCTGGCAGGAGCTACGTGTTTATCCATGCAGGCCTCCTGCTGCCTTTGCTTGTGTGAATTGCAGTAGTCCAGGCTGGAGGTAACAACTGAAAAGATCATTAAAACCATTTCCTTATGCAAAGGTGTAAGTCTGAGTGGGAATTGCAATGAAAAAGTAAGTCAAGTTTGAAACAAGAAGGGATTTTGAGATACTGCTGCAGGCAGTACAGTGGAATATGTTATGAAAATCTTTTAAAATATTTCAAAATAATAGACTACAGATACAGTAATAGTCTATTGTGAACATAACCCTCTAGAATGTTATAGAGTGTTACGTGCAAGATTTAAAAGTGGTTTAAAATTTTGCTATCAGTTACAATGTGAGTTTCAAATTCTTAAGTGAAAATAGCTTGTCTTTTTTTTCAATTGAAAAAGCTTCATAATAAAAGCAACTAGGGTTGATGTGGGTGAATGAGTAAGATTTAATGAACTCATACTCATGTAAGCACAGGCTGTCACCTAATCAATTACAGCATACCTGCCTATGAGGCAAAAGAAAATGGAAAGATTTAAATGATTAGTGATGATTGCCAGCAGTGATTGGAATGCCATATATGAAAAAAAAAAAAAAGAAGAGTAGGACAGATTCGCCCGGAAATGGGCACAGAACAGCCAATTGGATGTTTCGGGGTTTTTTTTTAAATAAGGTTGAGATCTGTTCTAATACATCTGTATGGCAATCCTCAGTGGATGCCACAGAGTTAACATTCATTACCACAGTGTCAGGTAAGTGTGGACCAGCACCCTAGACAGTGGCAATTGGGAATTTTACAAGTGAATGATGGAGGGAAGTAATATTGGCCAGTTGAAGATAAGAGGTGATAAGATGAGTAATGGTCAAGTGGAAATAGGGCACGAAGTGAAGACAAATAGTTTGTATTTAATAAGATGGAGGAGCCGGTCGTAATGGGGGAAACTTATAATAAAGAAGGTTGCATGCTAAGTCAAAGAGCTTAGGAACTGATCTTTGCAAGGGCATTCTAAGCAGTTTTGAATGTAGTAAACCTCATTTGCTGAAGAAATGAAAAGGGAAAAGGTCAGAGAAATAGAAGGTGCAATGAAGAAATTTTATATGATCAGATCCTAAATAGGAATATACTTCATGAACAGTGGGAAAAGGTAAGTCATGGCCAGTGACAAAGAAAGCATTCAGATATGACTCAAATACAAAGAACTAGGATATCCAAATAAAAATATATTGTCTTAACTATCACTTTGCATAATGATGAGGTGAGGATAGTGCTTGGAGAGCAGAAGGAAGGATGCAGGGCTAATTGCTAGATATGAGCTGGCAGGTGTTTAAAGAGATGGGGTTATATTTTGATCTGGTCTAGAGAAAATGGCAAGTGTCTGAGTGGTCTTTGAGAAGTGGTAGTTGAGTTTGTGTAGTGGTGGCTTTATCTGGCAAAAATTTGCAAAGAATGAAGGGAATTAATTAGAAAAAGAGTAGTAGAATGTGTCCTCTCCATCTGAAGGGGAGGCTTCAATTCTTGAGTCCAGATGGAAGAGCTACATGCTTGAACGATTGATTAGAGAGGTAGGAAAACAGAATATGTGACAGTTTGTGTCGTGTCACCTACAGTATTGGACGGTGATCTCATTTTACATCAGTTCAAAATACCGAAATGGAAAAGGATATGAAAGTATTAATATTTCAACAGCCAATCAATCATTTTTGACACTGGTGGAGGCTAGAGGTGATGAAAGGCAGAACGCAGATACATACTGTAAAAGGGGCAGGAAAATTCCTTACAAGTGAGGCTCATCATTTGTCAGTTTATCATTGTGGAAGAGAGTATTCTGAGACAAGTGGATGTGGAAAGGTAAGTTTATTTCTATACTACCTAATAAGAAATGTGTGACACTTATTTTTTAAGAGAAACAAAGATTGGAAGAGGGAGGGGGAGATGGGGGTGGGCAGATGAAGGGAAGTGTGAAAGGGTAGATACACAATTCATACCTGTCTGTCAGTCTTCCCCATCCCTGTTATCTCAACAACCTTGCTTTTCATCATAAATTGGTCTGATAGAGAAACTGGTGAGGCATCAGGAAGATATAAGTGTGCAATTGTCCATGTGTATAAAATAAATGAGAAGGGTGAAGAAGAAGAGGTTGTATTTGGAAGTACATTTTACATTAAAAGAACAAGACCATGAAGTATTTCATTAGTAATTGTCAGGAAAATCAGCAGCTAAAAGAAAGATTTTTTTTTTTCCTAATGTGTTTCTTTAGCTTCCTCCTCTTCTTTTCCCCAGCTACAATAAAAAGTGATACTTAGGGAAAATATCACATATATCAGTTGAAGCATACATTACAGTGATGCTCGTGGTTTGCAGCCTGAGACTTGAACACACTTCCCTTACCAAAAGTTAAGAGACCACAACATTTATTTTGACATATTTTCTCTGCCATGTTTAGTCTTGCTTTTTGCACAAAATATATAAGAAATTCAAGTTACACCAAGGACACAACCCATGGAGCTAACCCCGTAAGGGCTGAGCCAACACTGCTGAAACCCAGAGGCTGGCAGAACTCAGGGTGCTGGAGGAGGGCATCTCCGTTTTTATCCACAGCTCTCTGATGACCTCAGGTAGAATCATTCCTCCTTTGGCTTGCCTAGGAAAGAGGAGCGGGCAATGTGCTCTTGCTCCCAGATTCTGCACTGGCCTTCTGCTAGGCTGGCTGTGTGGCTGAAATGAGATGCAGGGAGGCACATGCCGTAAGTGAGCCGTGGTTTCCAGCGGGAGCTGCGGTGCTCTGCGAGGCGGCAGAGCAGCTGGGCTCCCTCGCATCCCTCTGCTGCAGCCAGCAAAACCTCTCGAGCAGCTGCGGCTGGGACAAGGCAGCAGTTGCTCAGATAGGTCAGCCCAGACCCACTGCTTTGTGTATGACATAAGATGTCTTTCATGCAAGAAATTCTACTTTAGGTAGTGAATTTATATTGCCACCAGCTGTAGGGTTGATTTTCAATGATGAGAAATATTCCAGTGTGTTTGAAAGTTGACGTTTCTTCCTAAATATTTAGGCATAGCTATTAATTTTTAATAATAAAGTTTGCATTCTTTGGGCTTACTGTAGATAAACTACTCAGAAGTTGTGACATGGGGTAGTGAGCTTAACTATGTCGGCAAACAAAATTGACAGGGTTCTGAGTCATCAGATTCTCAGCTGATGGTATCACTGGCTCAAGCACTCAGAAAACATATCATTGTTTAGGAGTTTGTTGTTCTAACGAAACAAGACATAGTTACTATTTTTGTACTGATTCGAAACCTCGTAATCTGTTGTAATCAACAAAGCTTAAAACTGAAATATGCTCCTGATTTTTTGCTTTACCTCTATTGCCTCTATAAGGATTTGTAGTATCTAGGTTGTGCGTGAGAGTTTGGCTGCTGATGTACTAGTATTTTTTTCAGAGAAAACAGCTGATGTATTTTACATTAAGAAAGAAGGAAAAATCCATCAATATTTTCTTCTTCAGATAGATACACTTTTAGGAAGGAAAGCACAGAAATTATGGCGCATTTATCTTATTTTTCTTCATTGTTATAAAATATAAATCATCAGCCTGCACAGCCCTTAAAACTAAGGACAATTTATATCCATTAATGAGTGGATAAGGATCTGGAACTTTTTAGAAAGAATTAAAATTATCTAAATCATCTGAGGTTTCTTTTGAGCCTGCAGTGTTTTGGATGGGATGGGGAAAGGAGGGTGCTACTGGGTGACAGAGCTCTGTAAATGATAGAATTTCCAAAAGCAGGAGATTTAATGAGGAAAATCTTCAGGTTAATCCCTGCTACCCAGGATTACCACATCCTGAAAAAAAACTCTCCAGAATGTAACAGGTTTCTGGTATTTTCTCTAAATTTTTCCTTTTTCTTTGAACCACCAAGACTGTGCTTTGGATGTTTTCTGTTAGGTGCAGGTTAAGCACTTGATGTTGCCAAATAACTCTAAATTAAGTGTTTGAAGTTTCATGTAAAATCTACTTCAGTGAATTAAAATGAAAATCTCTCACTCTGTTCAGAATCCAAGGGAAGAGAATATCAGCTGCAGGATTTTCAGGTCCTTCTTTGTTTTTATTATTTCCTGGCAATAACTTGGACTGGTGGTAGAGAAAAGCCATAGAAAACATAATGGAAGGGCAGGACAGTGAGTTGAATGAGTGTGCTGCTTAAACTGACTCTTCTCCAGCTTTTATGATCAGGTCCTTGGCCAACTCCACTGTTACATGGACCCCCTAGGTTTATTTCCCTATGGAATGAGTGCGTGCATGTTAAATTCAAGGTACACGGTGAGTTGTTCTGCTGCTGCTCCTTCACAAAACAATGAAGGATGCCCAGCGTCATCCTTTAGATAAAGGTTGTCCCTTCACATTCTGTAAGTGTGATTAATACACAGACAACTATTTATTTTCTCTATTTTGTAACTATCTATAGTTATAAAATAGAATATTTTATAAAATTTATAAAATTTTAATAAATAGTTTATTTTATACCTATCTATATTTCTCTATTTTAATACTCTTAGCTAAGTAAGATAAACATTTTAAAAAGTACTCTTAGGATAAATAGGTGGGAAATTATCTTTTCATTTTGGGAGTATTAGATTTATCTAATGATATTTTAAAGCAGGACAGCTTCCTTGGTTGTCTGAATTTGAAAGGACTTTGTGCCACCAGGTGTGTCACCATTAGTATAGTACAGAACTCAAAATATTTTTTAACCCAGTCAAAGAACAGCATAAGGAAGGCTGTGTAGGATTTGTTGGTCTTCATTTTAGACAAAAAAGATAAATAGATACACCCATCGTCATGGTCTCTGTTGGGGCTCTCTGAAGTTTGTTGAAAGGGTTGATTATTCTTTTGTCACACAGATATTTTCAGCAGTTACACTAATATACCTTGTGACACCTCTGCTGCTCATGGTCGTTGTTCCTTTCTGAAGAAGCACCATTTTTTTTCCTGAAGCAGCAGCATCTTGTAGGATCTCATGGTGATGTTTTTCTTGGTGTTTTCAGTGGTGTATGTATTTGCAACTCTTCAATGACTGTAACATCCATTTTTAATTTAGAATTAATTAATTGTTGTTTTCAGTTTTTGAGAATAGAATTAAACAGGTAACACTCTGTGCTTCATTACTGCCACTCCATAATTTAACAGCATTGGGTTTGCACCGGAGCTGGCCTTTTTCAGTGAGCACTTTGTTCTTTTGGCAATTCTTGCCATTTACTCTTTTAGGGGGAATAGTGAATTTCAGCAATGGTTTTGAACTCTCATTTCCTGGCAACTGGGCTAAAACCCATGCAGACTAAAACCGTAGCTATTTCTCTTCTTTAGTCTTCATTTGTGGATTTAGAAAGATAAACAAATAAGAAACACAAATTGATCTGTCCCTGTATGTGCTGTTAATCACTGGCAAAAGCAAGGCCTTAAAAGATCGTGAAAATAGGAGTAAACTGATCTGAATGATCTCAGTTCTTCTAGAAGCACCTGATTGGAGAGGAAAAAAGAATTGGAAATTTTGTTTAAGGTACATTTGTTTGTTTGTTTTCAAAATTAATTGGTTTTCTTAAAGACTGTATATATAAATATTTGGATTATATTTTTACAAGAAGACCCATATGGTTCTTTATTAAATCATACCAACTTATATTAGTTTCAGCTTCTAAATAAGTGAATGTAATACTGCTGGTATAGGAATACCATCTTAGCTGATTAAAATAGTCATGCTTTCTGCTAAATAGATGGTGAAAGTGCTGTGTGAATGATAAATACTTTACCTGAGACCATCTGGATTCTTGCCAGGAATGCAAGACTGTTATCAAGAGCTTTCTTCCAATTATTTGGAATAAAAATTAATCTAGGATTAAACTGTCTCTCTTTGCAGCACCTAACTGTGGTATCAGGAGAAGTGGTTTGGCCATTCACACTATTAGATTCTGTAAAATTGCTGCCGTGACAGTAAGCCTCTTTGTGTGGTTCTTACTCTTTAGCAGCTGTTAAACTAGACATATTCAGAGTTTCAAAGGTCGTCATTTTAATTTCTGGTTTTTTGAGAGCTCAGTTACTGATAACTTACTTGTGACTTAATGAGCAAATCCATCTTCCTTTTAGTTGATGGAATATGCATGTAAGGAACCATTGTGGTCTGCCCAGTCCCTGGTGAATGTGCTGAGACAGTTTTTTCTGACAAGAATTCAGGCTCAGGTTCTGTTTCCACAATGTGCCACAAAAAAAAATACCTTTTTTTTTTCCTTAATCTTGTTAGCCTTGATCTTTTGAGTTTTAAAATGTTATGTGTATTTTTGTATTTTACTCCTCATAGCTTACACTCAGGCCATTGTGGGGGAGGGGACACTGTTGGACCAGTTACAGCTGAGCCATAAATCTTTACCAAGAAGGTAAAAAAAGACCTCTGGGACTGTAGGGATGAAGTAGGGATTGGTGGTAGAATGAGAAATTCTCTAGATATTATTAAAACCTGTTATATTTGTCCTAGTGACCACAAAGGTACCATAAAGTTAGTGCAGTATATTTAATTTGGTTACTGGTTTTGTGGGTTCACATATAATTAAGACTGCTAATGTCACTGTACCAGGAATAAACATTTTCTGTTATTATTTGTGGCAGAAGTTGCATGAAAGGGGTTTCAAATTGCTGTAAACAAATCTGAGCCTGACTGCTTGCTGTTGACAAGAAGCATTCCCGGTCTACAGGACAGCTTTATGCAAAGGCCCAGTCAAGGCTCCCACTTCACGAATTTGAAATGCTTTCCCAAGTATGAATAAATTAGTTCTCACAGTATCTGGAAAAGTAAACAAATATTATCTCATTTAAACTGTGGGAAAAGCAATTTAGGCAGATGAAATTATTTGTCACATGAAGAAAAGCTGTATCAGAGCCAGAAATGGAAGCCAGATTTCCTTACGGCACGGCATGTCCTGCTTTATTAAACTTCTCTCCTGTGGTTGACATATGTCATCACATGCTATTGTCCATCAGTATTTCCACTTTTGATGTTATGGACATTGAAATAAGTTATTGGAATACATTGTCTTTCTGAAGGTCACCCTTCAGTCCACACACCGTGATACTTGAGCTGAAGCAGTGAAACCACAAAGTACAGAAGTGAATTATCCAATATTAGATGAGCCACAGAAGTAGGACACAACACACTCTTTGCCAGTGTCTTATTTACTTCTCAGAACAGTTGTTTTCATAAACAGTTTGTGACACTTGTGTACACAGAATAAAAGAGTTCTTTTCAAAGAGTGAATGTATTAAAAATTCATTTATTCAGAATTTATATTTACCTACTTTAATGTATTTGTACAGTGAGGAACCCTTTGCACCTTTTTAATTTTTGTTTTCTCTAGATGTTTAAATCAATTACCACCGAGCAGTTACACTCTGGTAGCTTTGCTTAAGTTTAGAAAGAAAGAATTTCGGAACTCAAAGTAAAGCAAGCAGCTTGAGCCCTCAAAATTAAACTCCCTTTTCTTACGATGACAGAAGAATGTTCTGATGTCAAGGCTGCTCACTTTAAAAATAGCTGTTTAAAAATAAACCCTTAAATGATTTTTCTTCTTAAAGCTTTTTTTGGTTATTGTTTCTGAATAGATGAGCATTTATTTTTGGATGCTGATGCTTAACATTTGAAACCTTTTTACAAAGCTCTCACTCCTGCTCCATAAAACCCAGGAGCCGTAAAAGTGGAGTTCTTTGCTGATGTGGTGTTGAGTTCTGTTAGACACTGCCTCCTCTCCTGTCATCAGAATTCAGAAAGAAAGGTGCTTTCAGTGGGACAGGGTGTCAGATATTACAACATGGCTACAGTATTTCAAGCCAAATATATAAAGATAAAATTGATACGTAAAAATAAGAACTGTTTCTCTTACTTTATTCTGAGTCATGGTTTTCCACATGGCCGTGACTGTTGCTAATTTCCTTTGAAACAACAGAAGTGGTCAGACTATTTCATTGAGATTTGTAATCATATAACATTGACTATTGGAAGTTGTAGAATCAGGACTATCTACTGATAGTTCACCATCAGTGCACTCATTTGTTTTTTTCTTTTCTGATTTCAGAATAGGGTCAAGTCCAAGTTATATACTTCTAGAAACTGAATAAATAGTACTGTCATGCTGTGTGTAAACATAGTGCTAATCTTTTCAGACATGTAAATTCAGTTTTTCTTGCCATCACAAGTTGCACCACCTGCAACTTCACTCCAAACTCATTTTGCTTTGGAACTGCTCCACTTAGAATTGGTCTCTGACTGATTTTGTTGTGGAAATTACAGCCCTTTTGCAGCATGATGCTGATGGGCTTCCCCAACTTTAAATTTTCTTAAGTGGTTTCCAAATCCACAAGAGCCACCAGGGTAGTTAGAGATGCCAGTGATTCTGAGTTATTCTCTGGTTCTCACATGAATCATACTACCAGGTGTGCCTGTGCACATTTTTTCCCAAATCAGTCATTATTTGTTAGTTATGAAGAAACAATAAGGTGTTAATTTAACTGCAAATTACCTATTTTACAAATACATTGATTAGTGGGAAAAAGAAGACATAAAACATTTGGAACGTAAACCCTAAAAAGGCACATTTCCTAAGTACTAATCTACAACCATCTACAGTATTTGCACGTAATGAATCTGTTTCTCTGATGAAATCTGCATCAGTTATAACTTGTTCTTGCTTTTTGTCATCAGTTTTCTTGTGGGTGTTTTAAAAACTAAACTAAACTACGTATTTCCTGAACAGATTATATTTTTACCTTCTGAAACGCTTCTGAATTTAATAATGGCTGAATCATCTGCTTCTCTTAACTTCTGATTTATGCAACTACAATGAATTTCTAAAGCAGATTCTATCTCATATTTATATATTTATGTCTAGGTGCATATTTTAGAAATACCACTATATCACAACAAATACATTGATTACACACTTGGGCCTGCCTGCTTTGGGTTTCAGTTTGCATGTTTATAACCAGCTAAGCCAGGGCTATTTCTTCTGGGCTAACCCTAGTGCACAACAGGACTCACTCCAACATGTGTCAGCAAGGTCTCAAGGGGAGTTAAAATTTACAGGTGCAAACTGCCTGCTCCTCTTCCCCAACCTTAACACATAATAGCTGCAGCAAGTGAATGTTGAAGAGGGTGTGGTTGAGGTTCAAATTATTAATTAAACTCTTAAGAGTATAAATGGAAATTACCTGGTCATTGTCACCAATGCTTTTCAAGTATACTTCTGTAATTAGTCATTATTATTACTTCTGTAATTATTCTGTAATAATTCATTACCTGTGCTGATCAAGCAGTACATTCTGCAAGTTCTCACTTTTAATTATTGGTATCAGAGCATTGAATCAGTAATATAGTCTGGGATTTCATATGCTCTTGTTACAGATTTTCACTCTTGGGTTCTACCTGGGCTTCCGTATGAGAAAGTTAATGTATCAGCAATCCACTCTGGTAACCTTTGCAAAAGAAACTTTGGTGTAGCCTCACCATTAAACACAAGTTTTCATGTTGGAGAAAATACACTATGCCCAGAGTTGTTGGAATACCTTTCGTATTCAAGAATTTGAATAATATTTTAATTCATTTTGCATAAAAAAATTGTTAGTCTTTTTTATTACTTTCTGTTTTCAAATTCATTTGTTCCTGTCTCTTTCCTTAATTATTGAAGAAGAATTGGATTCAGCGCTACCTTTTAATATGGAAGACTAAGTGCAAGCTTAGTACAGTACAGCAGAGAATGCTATGGCAGGTTTTTATAAACTATTTCATTGAACTATTCAATGAAATGTCCTAAATACAGCAGGCAGGATTTTTACTGTAGTTTTAGACATGTACTACGTACTGTAGTTTTAGACAATGAAATTTAAGTATGTGGCAAAAATATTTAGCACAGAGTATTTTTAGAACGGTAACAAAAAACCTCCCTTTGGCGTGTTTGTTTGCTAAATGCAATTAACTATGCTGTGTCTAACTTTAGAAGGCTGGTGTGAATTTGTAGAAAGAAGCTATTGGTAAGGTTTCCTTAATTTGATGTAGTTGTTGCACCCCTAAACACTATGCATATATTTTATTAATTTCTTTAAAATAGTGGAGTAATCCATTGGAACAGCATACTTAATGAATATACATTTCAGTTACTTAAAGAGATTTGGTAGCATATTCTAGAGTCATTTCCATTTCAGGCTTAATATACTCATCTAGGGATAATCCTAAATTTAGCAACTGTAAGTAGATTTAATATGTTGTATATAGGCAACAAAACAATAAACATGTTTTACTGTAACAATTAGGATAAACCAGCAAATGGATCTTCATAGAACTTGTGTTATTTTTCATAGCACAACTAAGGGACGCTCTGCTTTACAAAAAACACCCCAAACATTTTATTTATAAAAAAGGGAGGCAATGAATGCTAGCAATTGTGTTCATTTCCAAAGTGCTGAAGAAAAAAAAGATAATATTTCATCTTAAACCTGTACTGCTTTGCTTTAAAATTAATTCTGATCTCTTAAATTTGTGTGTTTGCAAGTCAAAGCTGTTCTCTTCAGGTTCTCAACAAGTATGCCTGCTGCACATCCCAGTGACTGGGGTCTCCCAGTGTGTTTAAAACTGGGGTACTTAGGACTGATGGCTTTTATTGCTCTTTTGTTGGTTTTAATCAAATGATCCTCAGTGTTTCATCTTAATCACGAAGTGTCAACTGGCATTTTATGTCTGGGTAATAAAAAACACTGTTGAAATTCAAATTTCACACCAGTTTTTAATTGTAACACATCCTCAGGGCTTCAACAAACATGGTATCCGAGGGTTAATAGAAACGATTTTCTAGGAATGCTGTGCAGAAACACGCCTCTATAAATAGCCTTTGTGAGTTACAGTACATATATTACCAGCTCTGGAAAGTGTTAAGAAGCTATGAACTTAATTCTCTTGTTTGTTTTTTGGTAAAGTATTTGTGAAATAGGCTATGGGCACATCGATCTTAGAGTCTTGCTTGTGATGGTGCATTGTGTAGAATAATTGACTTTCTGTCCCATTTATAAAGTACTCAGTCATTATTCGAGTGAATAATGTAATACCGATGTTTAAAGGGCTTTCACAGGAGGAAAAAGTGGTGTGGCTCAGTTTGCTGCATTGCCTGTCAGCATTTTATTTGTCTACAGAAGCATATGCCACACCATTTCAGTTTTTCTAAGGAAGCACTCTGTGTTCTTCAGCTATGAGGAAAGCTATAATAGGAAGTAGGTCAGTGTTTGAATGCGAGTCTCTCTCGTTGGTCCTGGATCTCTGCTCATATTTTGAGTCTGGGAACAGTTTTTCTCCTGAAGATGTTGCTTTGTTTAAAAGAAAAGAGAAACCAAACATGTCCTTCACCATGTCTGGTAAGTTTTTGGGTAGTAAAAGTGAAAAATGTAAGGTTTTGCACTTAAGGTCTGGTCAGCTAAGGATTGTAAATGAACTGTGAATCTTAGCATCTTTACTAAATTGCACCTATATATTCGACAGACCAAAAGGTCTGCTAAGCTGACTCTAAGGTGTGTATGTATATGAAAAGATAAATCCTCTACATTGTTGCATCCTCCAAAAATTCTGAGTAAAGGGAGAACAGTGAAATTGCCAAAAGAAGGTGTATAAATTCTGTTTTGCAAAATACCTGTGTCACACTGGTGCAGCCCATTACCATGCTTTTCTTTAAACTGCAAGCATTCTTGGCCAGAAGATGAGATGATGATCCAATAATCTGAGTCTCAAAGGGTGGTTCTGAAAAGACTTTTATAATAACTTAGAAACTCTTAGGATGAAGTATGAAATGCTGATTATTTTTGTTCCCTAACTTGCTGCATTCATACTTGACTTCTCTAATTGCAAAACCTTGTGGAAACTAGATTTCAGACAGGGCCTGTTGCCCAGCTCTTAAGAAAAACAGGCAAACTACAGTTTCCATGGTTTCAGACACTGCTGCTCATCTTCTCAAGGCTGTTCTGCTCTTGGTAGGAGAAATTGAGAATGTGTGAAAGTCTAAAAGTAAGATTATTTGTTTCAGGGTAATTTTTTCATTTTATTTTGTGCTTACTGTAACAGCTAGAGTTTTTCCAGATTGTCAAAGCTGAAGATGTATTTTATCCAGCAGAAGAAAGATTTCTCAATGATTTTATGAGCTGTCTTTCTTGAAAAAGGCAGTCTTACGATTTTTTTTTTCCTGAAAAAAGAATAGATATTTCAGTGTTCACATTAGGAGTGCTTCTCTTGGTTTCACGAATGGGACATCAGTAGACAGTTGTTCTTTATTTATCTGTAAATACAGTTATTCAAAAATGAAATGGCTTGGAATTGTTAGCCATGGGCTTCTGTTTCTGAAAGGGCAGTGGGTGGTTTTGGTAGGTCATCTCAGTTCTTTGAAGGAAATTGTATTTCCCAGAGAAGAGGAGAGGAGAGGAGAGGAAAGGGAAAAGTCTCTTCTTTTGCCTATACTTCTTTGCCTTTCTCCAACAGAAAACCAGCTAAATGGTTTTCAGGATGTTTAGTCACCTCTGGATGAATGGATGAATGTATTTCTCTGAGGAATAACATTGCTTGCAAACTGACCTCTCGCTCTTCTCTTTTTTTTTTCTTTTTTTTCGTTAAATTATGTTTATGGCTGCCTGTTAAGAGTCTGGGAGGGAGAGGATTTCTGATGTTCAAAACTTTTCTGTAGTGCAAGACTCGCTTGTCCTTTGCTTCAGCTCCCATCTGTAACATGAGCTCAAAGGTGATCAAACAGGACCAGCTGGCACCTGGGTCCTCCTGATGGTTAGAGAAGCAGTGAACTGCAGGTATCGGTAGCCCTGGTTCTTCCCAGACACTGTTGCACATGTGGCTGAGTTGCAGGGCTCTGCAGGCAGCTGGAGGTGTTAGGTCAGCTCGAGAGGACCCAGTCTGATTCTCCTCATCTAGGGGGAGCTTTGGTAGCTCAGCTATCTGCATCAGATTTGTTTGGTTAATGTAACTGAAAACTGGTATGCTGCTTTACATTGTATCCTTGATATTTTTGAGAGGATAATAGTGAGACCAACCAGAATAGAATAAACATTACTTTTTCCCTCTTTTTCCCCCCCAGATCCTTGTGGGGCTAGAGAGGGATGAGAGACACTGCTTGGAAGAGACATTCCTAAACACTAGACTGTAAGACAAACTGAAAGCAGCAAGATTCTAGTAAAATACGTTACTCTCAAACCATTGGCTCTGATTAATTAATAGTGAAACTAATGTAGTATTTGGTGCATCACTTAATTCCATGTTCTGGTGTGTTACTTGCCTTCCATAAGAATAGAAGCTCTTTAGTTTTTCAAAGCAGGACAGGACACCATGAAGGCTCATCAGGAAAGGAATTCCTCCCTGCAGACTCTTTAGTGCTAACACACTAAATATAAAAGTAATAATGCTGAGAAATACATACTGGGGACTTTTTCCCAATTAGTTTGCATGTAATTTTACTACCTAGAATCTAATAACTTTGTGGGGGAAAAACCCCCAAACCAACATGTTTTTTTTCAAAATCGCTCTCTCCTTCCTGTTAAATGTTAGATAGGACTTTGTTATGAGAAAACTGCACTACGGACAGTAAAAATGAACTCTTACAAGAAAAATCATGAGTGGCCCATGAGTTTGAGAAAATTGCCTTTGCTCTAGCAGAACTTTAGTGTTATTGAAATACTCTGATCCCCTTCCCTATTATTTTTGCGAAGTCAAATGAATTCCTTTAAGTATCTTACTGTACTATTTTCCTTCTCAGCTTGTCACCAAATGTCATCTCCCCAGAACCTCTGTTGAACTGCCATTTCCCAGCACCATCCCATGAGCTGTTAGAAGGAGTGAACAGCTGCTTTCCCCACTGCCAAGTGCCACTACTTGGATAGTTAGCAAAAGATGCTGATTTATGGACTGATGGTTTCCTCTGTCCCACAGGCTGGATGAGTCACTCTGGAAGGAGCCTTGTGCTCATTGTCTCTGCATCTGAGCTCATACTTCCCCTGCCTTCATGTTTCCCACTGCTAGTACAATGAGCTGTTCCCCAGGGAACTCCTTTGCAGGGGGCAACCATACCCGTTCCAGCACAGCTTAAAAGCCTAAAATAAGTATTTTCTCCTGTGCTGAATTGTCTGTTCCAGTGGCTTCTCTGCTTTCAGCACTGCTCACCTCTTCAGAGTTGCCCAACCACCATTCATTCCCCATCCGCTGCTGACCCTTTGAAGAGTCTTTGTGGTTTACAGATGCAAATAAAGTCTTCTGGGGCATATCAGCTCTATTCCAAACAGAAAAGGCAAATAAATCCACTTCGGAAACTTTTGGGGGTGCTTGGAGTAGAAGTAACTGAAAAGAAAGCAACTTAAGGGAAGACTGGGGTACAGGGGAGGGAGACCCCAGCTAAGAGGGATGAGGCTGGCAAGTCTGGCTATTTTAATTAATTTCCGGAAGCAGTTGCAACTCTGAATTGATAACTGAGCAGTTTTCTGGGTTTGCCTTTGACTTATTTATTGTTGTTTTGTGAATGAGTCTGTGTAGAAAGTGGTGGGGGAGGGAGCATGCCTGCATTGGAAAGTGTGTCAGTGCTCTGACTCAACTCGGAAAATGCTTCCATTCCCTTTGCCTGAAAGTAATAGTCATCATCTTTGTTCTTCTCTCACCAGTCTCTGTTTGTCCTGACGCAGGGATATTCACAGGTTAGGGACTTTCCTGAGTGCAGCTCAGTGTAGCAGTTACTCCCGTGAAAAACAACGTGAAGCTGAACAGCAAAAGAACTGACAGTGATTCAGCGTGATAACATTTTCTCTTGCTCTGTCTCTACCACAGCCACTTTCACTTGTTTTTTTAAGACACTACTATCCTTCCTCTGAACATTATGGTTCTCAAACGAACGATATTTTGTCTGAGAAGTATGTGTCACTGACCTGCTTATTTACCCTGTAGAGTGAATAAAATTCACGGATACTTTTGTTCCCAGCATCAAGATTAACATTGACTGTTATTCATTCACCTTCTCCGAATTCACCAAAAGGTGCTGCTTAGTGCTTTCATCCGTAGCAGTGCAGTTCTTCAGTGGGTGAATGTCACCAAAAGCAGCAGTCCTGCTCTGGTTATTTAACTCCGGAGAGACTTCTGCCTCATTTTCTGCACCGTCACATAAAAAGCCATAAATGAGAATGGAAGGCTGGAAATTTGTACTATGGCATAAAAAGGCAATAATCGGGTCATCGCACTGATCTACAGCCATGGAATGAGACAAATACTTATACAGGACAGCTGGTGAAAGTGAACTCCCTGGATTATCTCCAGATGTTGGACTGAGCAGAAGTTTAGTCGTAATTTGATTTGAGAACCCACAGTATGGGGAGGTATGAGAAACACAGTCCCTCCTCTGGGAATAGCCAGGCTACCAGCCTTGTCCTAGACCTGAACTTTGAGTGAATATTCATGATGCCTTGGGGACCTGCCCTTGAGTTTGGGCTTGAAGTGCTTGGGAAGTGTTATCTGTAGTGTCTTTATGTCTTCAGCCATTATAAATCAGCACATATTTTTAGGTATGTTAGATAAATGCTGTTAATGCCATGTGTTCTGAAAACATCCATTGCTTCCCCTACAGAAAAAAGCTTTGTTATTTTCTATAGGGCTTTCCAAAAATAAACACTTAAAAACAGTAGAAATTGGATATTTTAACAACTCTTTGTTAGTAAGAAGCAGTGGTTTCATATTTAGTACTGTTTAAAATATGTTGAAAGCCGATTTAGTGGCCAACAAGAAACACAAGTAATTTATTACTGCTTTTCTTCTGCTAATTAGCTGAGATACATTGTGATCTGATTTGTGATGAGATTATAATTTTCCAGTATTTTGACTGTCTCATTAGTTTAATGCTTAAGTAATAGCTTGCTTCAGATAATGTATTTAAGTGTTTTGTCAGTGCAAATATATGAAGAAAATAGTTTGTGTTTGTTAGATGCTGTGATGATATACCGAAAATTATCACTATAAGCAGCAATGTATAAATAGTCTGTGGTGGACTGAACCTGGCTGGATGCCAGATCCCCACCAGGCTTCTCTATCACCTCCTCAACTGGACAAGGGAAAGAAAATATAACGAAGAACAGGGAGAGATCACTCACCAATTACCATCACGGGCAAAACAGACTCAGCTTGGGGAAATGAACTGAGTTTATCACCAATCAGATCAGAGTAGGGCAATGAGAAACTAAACCACATACTAAAAGCACCTTCCACCCACCCCTCTGTTCTTCCTGAGCTCAGCTTCACTCCTCATTTTCTCTGCCTCCTTCCTGCAGTGGTGCAGAGGAACAGGGAATGGGGGCTGCATTCATTTCATCACACACTGTCTGTGCCAGTCCTTCCTCCTCAGTGGGAGGACTCTTCACAGTGTTCCCCTGCTTCAGCACGGAGTCCTTCCTAAGTCTGTTATCCCAGAGGCACTACCACCATTGTGATGGGCTCAGGCTTGGCCAGCAGCAGATCTGTCCTGGAGCTGGCTGGTATTGGCACTATCAGATGTGGGGAAGCTTCTAGCAGCTTCTCACTGAACCCTCCCTGTAGGCCCCCACTACCAAAACTGTACCACTCAAGCCTAGTACACAGTCGAATCAAGCCCTTTAAGTCCAATGAAAATGTGAATATATATTTTCAAGCCCTTTCTAAGTTCTTCACAATTCTATAGTTACTAAATTAGATTAATTTTACGCCATTCTTGTTCAACAAGGCTCATTCTGTTGTCTGAGAATAACATACTTTAGAGATTTTGAGGTTTTACTGCACCTCTAATAAACAAGTTTGAAGTCACTTAACTCAGTGTTCTATGATTTTTTTCAGTCAGAGAGTGTTTGGGGTTGGACAGGGCTAGATGCATCTATAATAGAGATGGGGAAATTGCCTAGAGCACATGGGCTGTGTTGTACTCCCCTCAGCCTCCCCATCAAATCTGTCCTTGTTTGGAGGACAACTCTTGATGTTTAATTCTGAAGCAAAGCATTAATTTATGAACAGATGCCTTTGTCATCCTGCACAAAACTGCGCTTTCTTTATAGAATTCCTTACTGCAAAATATTAAATTATTGCTATTGATTAGTTATAAATTGAACAAATGAGACTATTGCTGTTATCAAACAGATATTTACAGTATTATTACAAGAATATTGAATGACTGTCAGTTTTTCTCTCCACAGAGCAATCTGCTTACAATGTAAATGGCAAATAGCCTTGGAATTTCCGTTTTGATTAGCTAATAATAATTAGCTGAAATAATACTCACTTCTCTCTCTGTCTCTCTGTCTCTCTCCCTCTCTCTGAAAAAAACCCCAAACTCATGTCTTGGTGTGATGAAGAGGAACATTATGGCTATCTCATTATAACAAATCTCATCTGGAGAAAGCCAAAACTGAGTTTGTAGTAACCCTCTAGTCCTCATAAATGAGCAAACCCCACCTAATGTAGTAATAAGGTTGTAACCCTACAAAAATTTGGGCACCTTCCTAACTTTGCTCGCTCTGCTTGGTCCTCTTCACTTTTCACAATGTGTACAAGTTTCCAAAATTGAAGCCTAATACCAGCTTGTAATGCAAAGAGTCTGTCTTGCACCATTTGCAACAGTGTTTATCAACCTCTGGTTTTGGAACCTCTTTTCTAGCTTTTTATACCCATCTTAACATCGCTCTAAATAAAGTATGAACAAATGGCAAGAAGGACATAATGAAGTTGAGTAGCAGGAGCTCAAGGTATTACAGAATAGATGGTGTAATATGGGAAACAATTTTGCTAGAATTTGACTGTTGTTGTTCCCTGTTTTGATCTCTGACCCCTCAAATTAAAAAACAATCAGTCTTTTTTAACTGTGTAACTCTGTCTCTCTCCCTGTCATTAAATAATTACCAATCTAATGTTGTTAGAACATAATTAAAATAGTGTTTCCAGAATTTTTTACTCTTTGGTTAATAATTTTATGAGGACTTGCTGTATGGAGGAAAAAGATGTTCACAGCCAGGGTAGGAGGGAAGAGAGAGGATCAGGGAGAATTTATTTCTAAAGCAAATATTTCTTTTCCATTAGTCTGAAGTAGTTTTTTCAGATACATTTGAGTGAAAATATCATGGAAGGGTAAGTTGATTATTTTGTAGTCTAGTGTTATTAAGGATCTTTTTGCACTGTAAAGTCTTAAAAAAATTGTTTAGTCATCATTCTTTCTGTTCAGCAAGGCATACGATTCAATATAGTTGTACTGCTTTGAAGACGCTTTGGAGTTTAACTGTAATAACCAGAAGATCCTTTCAATATTAATAGGTAGCTGAAAGCCGCACTTTGCCCGGCTTTTTAAATTAAATAAACTGAAATGGTGGCTTATATTCATTCAGCCAGTGTAAGTCTAGCCAAATAAAACTTTACATCTAGTATATCCTCTTTCCCATGATAAGACTCTGAATGAAAGACGACAATCTGCTCACATTCCTTATAATCATATCCTTGTAAGTATTTTCTTTATCTTCTGTTTAACACAACTAGAACTGATTATTTCTCCTGCACAGAGGAGTTTGTAGATCCTGTGTGTTTTGCATTCGTGGCCAATTTGAAGTCTGTCTTTAGTTTCTTCAAGGTGTTACCTTATTATTCTACAGAGCTGTTCTAGAATATGCAGCTGGGTCTTCTATTCCCTGGCCTGGGTGCAACCAAGACATAACTGGGAATTGTACATATCAGAATGTGGAGAATTAAAACACATTGCAAATACAGTACTTGCTTCCTACATGAATCTTGATTTGGAAGCCATATTCAAAAAGGCGGGGAAATAAGATTCACATCTGAGATTAACAAGCTTGAAAAAAAGACTTTGTATTCACTTAAAATGGGTAAATGCACATATGAGATTCAGTCATTTGAATTTGCTCCACTTTAGCAAACTTTTAATGTTAATGTCATGGGAGTGCTCTGCAAGGTCACAGAGGGCGAGACCTGTCAGCCTACAGCCGAAACTCCTGAAGCCTGACCTTAGAGGTGTTTCTGCTTCCATGGGAAGAGAGAATTTAAAATAAATTGTTGTCCTCCCTCTTTTCCCTGTACTCCTTCCCTTTCTTCTTTCTTTCCTCCCTCTTCAGACAATTCCTTGCACCATTTTGGCAAATACGGCACCTGAAATTACTTTGATAACAGCTAAAATCTTGCCCTGTTGTCCTTGTGTGAGGCATGTCATAAATTCTGGGGGAAACGTGAAAACTAGGTCAGAATTAAAAGCCGACCTAAGTTCTTACTCTTTCCCCCCCTCCTTTTTAATTTAACTGGAATTCAGTTTCATACTCTTGTCTATAAGCAAAGTTAACAAAAATTATGGATATGATTATAGCCTGTCCTTGACATCATTTGTAGGTGAAGTAATGGAGTGCAGATCTCCATTGATACAGAAATAAACGGGAGAGGTGTAACGCCAATCCATATTTTTTTAACTGTGCATCCATCTTTCTTAGATTAAAACTTTGGCTGATGAAAGCCAGTATTGTTACTATGAGAGATGCAGAATTCTGTAAGGCTTGACATAGCACTGTCTAACATTTCTGTATAAAAATAATGACACAAGATCAATCTGGCTTTCTAACTGAGTTAGAAATTGGCAAACAAAGGGATGTCAATACACCTGTAAACCAGGCACATTTTCTGTTGGGATCCTGTAGGAGTCAGTTCTTCACTCTGTACTGCATAACATTTTAATCAGTAAGCTGATAGGACTAAAATTACTTGCTCTGTGTACGATTCACACAGGTGATTGGGGGAGTGGTAATGACCAACAAGGGTTATTCTTACAGAACAACATAGATAACCGATAAACTGGATGTTAGCAAGTGAAATATTTACATACTTAACATCATTTTTTGAGGGAACAAGCAAAGGATGTCTTCAGAACTTGAACTTCCAATTCAATCATTTAGATAGTCTAATATCCTTGTTTTAAGTTATTATATGGAAAGGCTAACATCCTCGTGAGTTACTACATGATCAGTTTGTACCTTTGATTCACAGTTGAGGTAGTTTTGGTTGGCTTTTTTTATAGGTTTGGGTTATTGTCAGGAGTGAGTTAAGTTGATGGGGAAACATAGTTGAAGAAATGTTAAATCTGTGTGAAATGTGATTTCTACAGTTAAACACTAATACATACCTTTGGGTAGGCTGCCTGCTATTTATCTCTAGTCAAGGAAGCAATTAGGCTTGTGTAATTTGGAAGACGAAAGTTCAGTTCCACATTCTTTTATAATATAGCCTGTTACTTAGTCTTGGTGTGTTTTAATTGCCTATGTGTAAAATAGGAATTGTATGTTTTCCTATCTTGCAGGGTGGTTGTAAAGATAAACTTCCTGAAATTCTTCATATGCAGCAATGCTAGAACAGTGGAAGCCATATATATTTTCTTCCAATAATATTTCATGTGAAAAAACATTTTCAAATACTTCCCTGTCTGGTTTTTAAAGCCTAGATAACAATAAGATCCTAACAGATTTATGGTTGTGGCTTCTATTTTTTAATTTGTCATCTTTAAGAAGTGAGTTGCCAAGCAAGCAAAATAGCAACTGAAATATTCTACAAGAAAAATTCTACAAGAATGTAGCAGACTTTAGTGGTCACTAGTACATGCAAATATGTGGAAAAATTGCACTACAACTGAAATATGCACTCAATATAATTAAATTTCAATAATTTAGCAGGTTGGTGTAAAGCATAATGTAGAAAAAAGGATTTGGAAGTCTTGAGGGTATTGGGGCTGAAAAATCAAATGCAATGGTAGGAACTTAAAATGTCCAAGAAAGCTTTTTCCCCTTCATTTCCTCACTTTCGTCTCGTGCATCTGTTTTGCTGTGATCATGCATGCAGCACACATCTTAAAAGGAGCATTTGTATTATGGAACTGAATCACAGAAGTGGCTTGCATATGTCAGAGCCTCATTAGTACAAGCAGCTCCACACTGTAAAAAGCTGGGTTCCCATGTACTTCATAACGATGTCTGAGCCCAATGTAGACTTTGTTGTGGCAGTGCAGTTGTACTCTGTGTTGTGTGCCCACTGAACTGTCATCTCAAACCAAACTTGTTACCCGGACCAACTTTCTGTTGTGCTCTTAGGGCACAGAAAATCTATAAATATCTATCTTATTGTGAAACTATTGTGAAGTCGTTGTAGCATTTTCATTAAAGGCTTTTTGATTTGGCTTATTTAACCCTTTTGTAGCCCAGTGAGGAAATTGTAAAACATTTTAACTGGGTTTCTGACAGATCTGTTTAGTGGATTGATGCAATATGGAAGAAACAACTCTGAAGCTCTGAAACCTCTTTTGTTTCTGATAGCATTTTAAAAGTTACAGGAAAAGGTAAGAAATTAAACTACAGTTAAGAGCTGCTGATTATCTAATGTTTGCTGGAGTAATATGTTTTAAATTCGTAGGAAGAAGGAATGTGTGCTAGCTGATGCACAGTACGCTCATTACTGACACGGTGGTAAACATTGTGGATTTGTCTTTCTCAGTGCATGAGGCTTGACTCACGAAGGCCTGAAGCTGCTCCAGGAAAGACAAGAAACCCAGTGCTCTTTTCCCTCAAGATTCATCAAAGGATGAGTCATCTGTTAAAAAACAGAGTAATCATCAGGCTATTCTGCTTTTCTGATGACTATTACTATTAGAACAAAGCCTTTGAGCCAAAAGTTTTTTTTAAAATTAAAAAAGAAGGGAGAAAAAAGAAGACATTACTTTGATCTCATTCATGGGACTCAGGGTGATTTATGCTTTCAAGTTCTGCCACTGTCATAGTTTAAGTCATAAGGTGGAAAATACTGTGCCACCACCAGGCATAGCTCCAGTGGCAAAACCTCTTGGTTTTGGGAAGCAGTTAGGGCTGTGTGGAAGCAGCTCCCTTGCTGATGAGGTGCTGTATCCCATCCAAGACACTGGTGTAAGCTCCAAGGCAAGGAAGCACTTTCCTTTTTCTCCTTGCAGCTTTCTCTTTTAAACCTGCAGCCTTGCAAGTATGCATATACTTTATTTCAGATGGCAGCTTTAATAAAGTGATCAACAGTGAAATTACTAATTTTCACTCAGACAACAACCAAGAAAAAGCATGTGGGAAGTGGGGATGAAGATTCTCCACCAACACTGTCCATGAAAAAAAAAAATCCCTGACTGACCACATGAGGTTCGAGAAAATGTCTGCAAAACCATTCTCTTCAAAAAAGCTTCATCTCACAGAAGAGACAGTGTTCACAACAGGGCCCCTCCAGGCCCCCTGATCCTTATCTGCCAGAAATCCTCCTGCCTGTCTAACAGGCAAAGGAGAGAATTCTTAAGGACGCTCTTGGCATAGTATTGCTTTTACAGAAGGAGAGAAATGCCAGGTTGATATTTTGTGAAGTCCACAGGGGTTTCTTAACACAGGGTACTGAATGAAGTAGATACTAAAACTAAATAATACCGTCAAGTTTTGAAATAAAAGTTCCATTGTTACGAATGAAGGTATTTCACACAACTGTCTCAGAGTACAGCTTAGAAAATCTTTTATGATTGCAGGTGACTTTTCGAATCCTATAAATATGCTGAAAGCCAACATTAGTATTTCTTTCCTATAAATGCTCAGAAGGGCTTCAGCATTGTGCTTAATCCATTTACATTTAAATTTGAAGCATAGATTTCAAACATAGAAGCAGATGAATGTAACAAGGTGAATTTACTTCTGAAAATGGTGTTTATTTAGGTCCCATATTTTAACTGTTGTTTAATCCTTCATTCCTAGTATTGGTATCTGGTATTTTAGACATTGAGATTACTCTCAGTTTTACAAAAATAAACCTTTTAGAAAATGATAATATACCAGAACATTTTCCAGTCTGGTTCTTGAGTGACAGCTGTGGGCTGCCTCCTTGTTAAGTTATAATTTCTCCCATCCTCAACAAGCTTGTCTCTTTTTACTTTCACATTATAATCTTTTGGATGCAAGGAGAGAAATTTTACTTGTTGTGTAGATCCTTTTCTCTGCTCTTCTAGATAGGGTGGCAAAATTACCACTGCCAAAGAGTGATAAATTCAAGTACCATGTCCCCGTGTGCTCCCTTTAATCAAATGAACCAATTCTCCCTTCCTTTATTTAAAAAAAAATCTCTTTATTATGTTCCGCACCGTGGATTCTACTGCCTTTTTGTAAGTAAGTTTTTTGCTATGGGAATGTAAAATTTGACATATCATTCAGAGTGAAAACTGTCTGCTTTTGGGGGAAGATACAAGATTTTTTTAAAGTGGCAAACATAAGATAGTTTTCCCTTAATGGCATCACATACAAATTTCTAACAGAAATTGCTGGTTATATCAACAGTTAGCAAAGACCTGAATGTGATTTCTCTCTTTTATGTACAGTACAGGTTATAATCAGACCCTGTCTCAATACTGTAAGCTAAGAATACAGTGATACAAAACTTTGCACAGAGGTAGGGCAGCATTGTAGTGGCCCCAAGCCTGGATTTCTGCCCGAAGAGTAACTTTCATTAAAGCTTAATTATGAACTTGAAATTAAATTCATGTTCAAAATACTTTCTTATTATTCAGGGTACACTGTTGTTATCTTGGCAGCACAGTTTGTTTCAGCCCTTGAAAGGCTATGTGTGGAAGGATTCCAACTCTGCAATTTCCAAAGCAGTCCTGGTTTTACCCTAATCTAGTGATCATATAAAATAGCTGATCAAGTTGTATAGTTTACCAGATTAGTCAGTCAGTGGATGTTTATTGAGGCTGGAAGGAGGGTAAGAAGTCCATATTAGCATTGTAATGTCCCTTTCCTTGTACTGAGAGCACTTGACAGTCATCACCACTCTCTAACTTGGGCAGCATTAGTCCATGAGCTGCCAGAGAGATTAAGGTCAGGACTCGAATTCAAACACTCTCTCCAGAGAAAATGTTTTTTGTTTGCACCTGCTTTATTTCTTTCTTGCACTCCGCTTCACAAACAAGATGCTTTAAAAATATTTGACTTGAGAAGTATTTTGCTAAACCCTTGTAAATCTTAAAATAGCTTTTACCAAACGAAATTCATCATGGAATTAGAGAATATCCTGCTTTGGAAAGGACCCACAAGGATCACTGAATCTAACCCCTGGCCCTCCACCAGATAGCCCCAAGAATCACATCATGTGCCTGAGAACATTGTCCGAATGCCTCTTGAGCTCTGTCAGGCTGGTGCTGTGACCACTTCCCTGGGGAGCCGGTTCCAGTGCCCAACGACCCTCTGGGTGAAGGACCTTTTCCTAATATGCAACATGAACCTCCCCTGACACAGCTTCAGGCCATTCCCTTGGGTCCTGTCACTGGTCACCAGAGAAAAAAGATCTGGTGCCTGCCCCTCCTCTTCCCCTCAGGAGGAAGTTGTAACTTCAGTGAGGTCTCCCCTCAGTCTTCTCTTCTCGAGGCTGAACAGACCAAGTGACTTCAGCTGCTCTTCATATGTCTTCCTCTCAAGATCCTTCACCATCTTCATAGCCCTATTCAATCTTTTATTCTGATTCTGGTAACAGAAAGGAAGAAAAGAGAAAGAAGAGATCCCTCTTTGCGGGACTGGCTTGTGCACTTAGTTCTGAGAGATAAATGTTAAAAGTTTTGAAGCACTCTCTCATTTTTATTAAAAATCCATCTTGTGCAGAAAAACAAAATGTAACATTGCTCACACTCCAGGCTAGCTATTGTAAATGTGCCCTTCATAATTAACACAACTGTACATCTGAGGTAAAAACAGAATTTGCTATTTAAGTGATCCTTAGGCATTATTGTCCATCTACACCTTGTCTACCCTCCACCCCATTCCCTCAGCTGCACAGGGACTTTCTCTAAGTGTTTTCATGTCTAAGACACAGGCAAATACTAAATGGCTTTGAATTGTAAAGCTGTAGCATTGTAAGTTTGAATGTAAGTTAGGACAACTAAAGAAATACGGGTTAGTTGCTATATAAATTATTATGAAATAGTGCAATTTTTCTTATTATTTCTATGTCATTAATCATGCACAAAAGGGTAAGATGGAGTCTCTCATCACCACTTTCCTCTTCGTGTTTACAGGCGGCTTTTGGCAACATGATTTCGTATAATTTCCTGCAATTTCTACTGAGTTACAGGTGCTCAGATATTCTGATGATGCCAAGCATCCAAGTGATGCAGTGGAGGAGAGGCTGTGGGACATCGCTTTAAGTACATATGTATTAGGGGTTTGAAAGCACACCTCAGATGTTTGTGCTTCTCAGTCCCATCCTAGCCACAGAGGGGCCTGTGCCCTAAGCACAAGGATAAGAGGAGAATTTTGATTAAGATGATAAAGAAAACAGGTTTTTATTGCCCCTCTAGTCAGTGAGGGTCATGAAATAACCGTGCCCAGGACAGAGAGAGGGGTGTTAAACACGTCCCTTTTGCGGGCAGTCGTGCAAGCACACTAGTGTTGGCCACCAGAGGTCTGTGCAAACTGCTGGTGTCTCACTCTAAAACTGCAGGCAGGGTAGGAATCTAAACTGTGACGTCCCAACAAACACAACCATGATCACCAACCCTTCATCAAAGCTGGGATCTGCTTTACTTCTCAGACCCTGGCTAGGTCATCTTAGTGTCTGAATGTCCTGTGCAAATGTTTCTAATTGGTTTTGTACTATCTTATGGATCTCTTAACCACACCTCATTGTTTGAAGCAGACAGGCTTATCTCCCAGTTGAACCCTGAGAACATAAATCAGTGTTGGCATTTCATTTCCCCTACCACCCACTAAAAAAAAAAAAAATCTAACACATGCTTACATGGCTCCTCATACAAGAGGCATTAATTTAGCCCAGGGTGTAAGCAGTGGTGTTCCTGATATTTCCCACTCAGCAACTTGAAAGCCTGTAAAAGCAGCCACCAAGATGATGAAGAAAGGGAATAGCACTGAGCTGAGAAAACCGAGTTGACAAGTTACAGAAATAATGCTGCCTGAGGTTGAGCCATTAATGAGCAGAAGAAAACAAACCTCATCTAGAAGACCGCCTGTCACTTTGAGTGTTATGCTATGAATATTTAAATGAAAATATAGTAAAAGACATACCATTTTTTTCTTCTCAAAATCAGGAACGTTGTGCTGTAGATAAACTGTGTAGAAAGATGGCATGGTTTTAGAGAAGGTGATGTGTTGCTAATTTCAAAGAGGAAAGGACCAAGCCCGGGTGGTACAGAACTTTGTGGACAGTGAGGATCACGATGTCGCAGGAACCCTGAGACAGTGAGAAGAACAGAGGTCTGACTAATTTAATTTTGGTTGTTTTCCATAAGGTAGCAAAAGAAAGAAGAAGTGCTGTTGCTGGCTGCTCTATGGAAGCTTTTCTTGCCCCAATTTTTTCCCCCTTACATGGCTGGCTAGAAATTAATTAAATTGACTAACGTTAGGCAACTGTCTCTACCTCTCACAAAATAAAAAAAATGCAAACATAAAACAAAGACATCTCTGACACTGTACTGAACAATTTTGGCAGCTGAAGCTGTGTTTAATCTATAAAAAGGTTAGTAATATTTAATACTTCAATTTGTATGCTAGGAGATTTTCTTTTGTTCGTAACAATTCTATATTTAAGATTACCAGGGCTTCAGGCAGAACTGTTTGGGTAGTAAAGTGATAAACTGACACCAGAATAAGGAGCAGAAAAAAACCCATTACGCTAACAGCAGCCAACAGCAGTTAATGGTTTTCAGCTGTTGCAGATCTAATTGATCTTGTTGCTATAACAGAAAGCAGTTCTCTGTGATTCATATGCTTTCTTACTGGAACATATTCTGCTCCCTTGCTGTTTTTAAGCCTCACTAACTCTGTTTTTTCCCTTTTCCTAAATGCCATTGCTAACAACACATTCCATTTAAAGCTAATATTAGTCAAATAAAAATTCTGTTTAGTTTGCTGAGCCTTAAATTTTCTCTCTTCATTAAAAAGAAAGGCCAAACTACTTAATTTCAGTTGTGCATTTCTTATACATATTAGTCCCCGTCTTTGAAGTGTCACACCTAGTTCTCTTTATTCTTGATTTATACCTACCTTGAAATCCATGGCTGCCATGAATGTATCAGATGGGACTAAAATGACATAAACATTTGCTGTCAGTTGCAGTGTGATGCCAAAACCCCTTCTCAGTTCTGCATGTGGAGCTTCCATGGATTTCAACGGGATCCAGTGTGTTTTCTGCAGGACGTGGTTCAAGTAGTACAACTGATATAGCTGCCTGTACCATTTGGATTCTAAAAACAATTGTTTTTCTTTTTCCTTTTTTTTTTTCTTCACAGCATGTGGAAACTTCTGATCAATTATTTAAATTTTACAGAAGCATTAATTTGAAGATCTGAAACATTTTACTGGAATTTGAATAGTAGTTATTATATTAGGAGTGTTTTCTTGGTGTGATTTTAATTTTTGTGAAAGAGAAACTGGAAAAAAATAGGAACTGTGTGAAAATCAGTAGAAACTTGGATTTATAGCTGTTATTCTAACTCATAAAAGGAGAGTTTGTTTTCTTATTATAAATATGAGTGCACATCAAGGAGGAATTTTCAGTAGAAGTCCTGGGAATCTCAATGGAAATGCACACTCAATGTTTTGATATTGTTCAGATTACTTCTTCACTTTGTGAGCTGCATGTACTCCTAAGCAGGCAAACTGCTCTACGAAAAGACTTTGCCTACCAGTTTGATGTGAAAAGAATCTTGGCTCTCAGCCTTTGCTGTAGTTGCATTGCTCCCTGTATTATTTAAGTTAAATACCATGTACTAAGAAACTTGAATCATCTTTCTCCAGGGGAAAAAAAATAGTTTTGTAACTGTTTAAGTGTTGGAAAGTCTAATTATACCTCCTGTTCATTCCCTTTTGTTCTTGTAAAGGCATCCATTGCTGCAACAGAAGATAAAGTAACATTTCCAGACAGGAAAGAAATGGGGACGTTTTTTTTTCCTTTCTTCCTTTCTTGTTTCTGTTGCTGCATTGTTCTGGTTTGTTTTTTTAAAGGTTGACACAGAGCCCCCTGAGAATTTTTAACATATGAGAGTAGATAACCTTGTTCTTTTGTTCACTCATCCCTGCCCTGTTCTGATTGCCTGGGGCTGTTTTCTGAATATTCCATTTCATATCCGTTTAACACTTTCTCCATTCTTCTTTCTGCCTTCATTCATCAGTTCAGCATAATGTTACATCCAGTGCATCAGCAGAAAGCATAACATGACCTTCAGACAGAGTCTCATCAGTGCCTCATTGAAGGAACAGTCACTAAGAACAAACCAAGGTTGTATAAATGCAAAGAACTCCACGGCAGGAAAATGCTCAGGTTCAAATTTAGCGTTGCCGTTAATCCTTTTGCTTATCAAAGACTTGGCACTTAAAAGACTCTGCTGTTTTTACCTATGATGAGAAGCTCTTTCTATGCTGCCCTCCCTGGTGTCCAACGCATTTCTCGCAGAATATTGTCCTTGGGGAAGTATGGTAGCAGAGCTCAGAGTAAATACTGGGCTATAAAAAGACAAGAAATTCCAGTACACCTAACTCAAAAGAAGAAGGTTTTCCACATACTTAGTAGCCATCTCCTTTTTTAACCAAAAAAAAACCCCAGCATCTTACCATCCTGGTTAAAGATAAGGACTTGATGAAAAGATTATAAAGGAGCATCTTGGCATACCTGAAGAATAAACATAGCCTCAGAAATTAATTGACATGAAACACAAATTACTTCTGAAGTCACTCCTAACTGTAGTTAAAGCGCAGGTTTAAGAAACACTTCTGGATAGAATACTTTATTTTTCAGTGCAAATATTTTCTCAAAGGGGTGTGAAATCAACAATTACAGTGTGAGACAAGGCAGAGAGAAGAGTAGGTAGGAAAAGTGATGCAAATGTGTGAGTGAACATGCCCTGTTTTCATTAACAATGCACAGGCATTACAGTCACGTATTATACATGAGCTTGGGAAATTTTAACTTTGAGCATTAAAACTTCATTGGTAGTGTTAAAGTTTTTGTTTCTTAGAGGGAAAACTGAAGTGCTTACAAGAAATTAAAAGTAAAATAATCAAACAGACTAATTCATCTTCTTTAGGTTTTAGAAAGAGGTTGGAAGACAATAACAAAATCAAGATTTCAGGAGATGTAAAACTTTAATCAAAAAAAAGTAAAACTTACCCTGCAAATGACACAACAGCAAATTAAGTGTACACTAGAAACCAAAGCCATCTGGCAAATTAAGTGAAAATTAATGATTAAAGAAAATCTCACTGTGTTTGTAGTGTATTTTCATCCATCTGTGCCCAATTATAAAGGAGTTGTCAAAGAAAGCAAGCCACTGGTAGTTAATGCCAAACTAATCCAGAAAGCCTGAAAACGTCCATCAGTGTTTTTCTTACAGTTTCTAATCTCTGCAGGTTTCTGATAAGAGCAGCATTAAACTATGGTGTCATGAATCTTGGCTCTCACGTTTGAAACTAACAGAGATGTACTACCTCTGATCATTTTAGATTAAGGAAATACTATCTTTCAAAAGCACACTACAGATAGAATTTATAAAAGGAAAGAACTGCTCAGATCCATTGCTGTCACCCGCAGCCAGCAGAGCAATTGCAGTTAACAATACCTGGAGTCTGGGAGCGTCAGCTGTGACCCGAGCAGATCCTGCTCGAGAGCTGCATTGTGCTGCCAGAGCAGGCGGTGCTGGGGAGGTGACACGCCTTGCACGGCGCTGTGTCCTCTTGGCTTCACAGGGCTTTGGGCCCCAGGCACAGGAGCTGAGGCTGTGAATTTGCAAATTTCCTGACACCTCGCATTGTACAAGCGCTGCAATTTCACACCCTCAGCTCACAGCCACCTGCATGGGCTTGCTCAGTGCCTGAGATCCACAGAGCAGCCGTACATTGTTCTCTCCGCAGAGAAGAGGCTGTTCTCTATTTCAAGGGGAAGGAGCCCATGATTCCTTTCCTTATTTTGGACCCTAAGATTATTTTGGGGCCCTAAGAATATTTTTAAGTGCTAAGTGTGACATGATTCTAACCTGACTACATTTGCTCCACAACAGAGCACATGCTGACATGGTGATGGGTAGAACTCGTGTAAAACCTTCCTTGGGTAGGTTATGTCTTTCCCTAGAACAAATGAAAAGAAAGATACATTCAAAAGGCGATTTCACAGAGCAGGGGCCTAAATTACTTGTTCTCTTGATGTCCTTAACCACTAGTTGAAAAGTAAACTAGTCACTGTACACTAATATTTATGAAACTCCTCCATTTTTAGACCTAACAGCATTTTAGACCCCGACAGTGGGTACACACCAGAAGAAATTGTGAGGAACAAGTAATTTGCTTTGGGTTCTTTCTTTCCCATATATTTTTTTGGTTTTTTTGGTCAGAGAAGTGAATGACAGAAAGACATTAGATAGTAATGTTAACCACTCTTTTTGTGTGGATTCTTTAGTACCTGGTAGTAAGGCATAAGCTTGCAATTGGGTGGGCTTTTTGGTTTTGTTGGGGTTTGTTTGTTTGTGGAGTTTTTGTTTCTTTGTTTTTGATTGTGTTAGTTTAGTAAAGGGTTTTTTTTCTACCCTGGCTTCTTGCCCACCAAATATAAAGGAGAGCAGTTTGAAACTGTGATCGGGGGGAAAAAAAAAGGAAAAAGTTTTGGGAAAGGTGTCGTTGTTCTCCAGCACTGCACTGTTTACCATCAGCCTCCTAATACTGTCTCTGAAGTCTGGACGTTTTATTCATTCTCGAAGTCTTTGTACAAGTCCTTGTTCCTGGGGTTCTCCTGGCATGGTCTATATTAGAACTCACACAGACTTGAGAAGTTAATATATATGAAACATTTACAGTTGTAAAACTTAAAACTCAGTGACATCTGTTTTCTCGAGTGGACCCATATGAAGTTGTTGTACCCAACCCCTTTAAATAAAGCACTTGAATTAACCCGTTACACTCTTGTCACTGCAGCCACCATAAATCAGTGTTATCAGCTGGCTGGTAATCATAACATTTACAGACCTCTCAACGTCCCTTACATCTAGTACATTAAAATTGTCTGCTCAAATGTAGACCATAGTTTGACATGTAATTGGTTTTGGCTGCAGTTCAGGCTTACACAGTCCTTGTAGTTTCCTGGTTGTGTTGGTAGAAGTATTTGTGCAGCCATGCAGTGAACCAGATCAGGGACCTAAGCCAAGTTACAGGGTAAAAAAAAAACATATTAAGGTTATTTTTGAGCTAGATCAATTCCCTGTACTAGCAAACTGGAGGCACAAACAAAAAAAGCAGGGAAAAATGAGAACTAGTGCCAGCATACCATTGAAATGGAGGCATGTCAGGCCATGTTTTCAGTGTAAACTTCCAGTGCACTGTAAAAGATTGCTCCATCTAAATGCCAACATTAAACAGTAATTCAGGAAACCTCTTTGTTATTGTCAAAGTAGAAATTACTGTCTTGACAAATTAATCTAGAATGCAAAACTATTTTTTAAGCTTGGATTGTCTAATTCTTTGGTAAACATTATTATTGGTGTGGGCGGGGTGGTAAATTGATTGCTATGTTACATAAATGACTGATAATGCTATTTTAATACTGCAAATTAGATTCTGCTTCAAATGAAAAACCCAAACATAGCTACAAGGGGCTAGATTATGCCTCAGTTTATACCTGTGTGTTCCCATTCATCTCAGTGACACTGATTAAAAAGTAATGTAGGGCTAAATTTTGTCTGAAAAAGTTTCAGTTTACTCCTTATATACACAGCATTCATTGTTGTATGTCTTTTAATATAATTTGCACCATCTGTAGCTTCATATATGTATTTTATTGTCAAGTCCTATAAGAATTTATATTGCACATCACATGTATCATTTCCAGACGTGCAGCAGTAGAAGACATTCTGGTGTGGTAGTTTAGAAGTTCTGATATATGATTTCCTTTCCACTTTTTCTCTTCTGCAGGACACTCATTTTGAATGCTGTAGCTATGTGCACCATATGGACACACAAAAATTACCTGGCATATGTCACATGTAACATCATCTACATGAATTGAATTTTGGTTTCACATAACCACACCTCAAAAAATTTGAAAGTACTAATACTAAACCTGATGTTTTGGGAGGTATTTTGCCTGTGTCCTGTCTGAAGGTTCAGCAAGCAGATGTGGCTTGGTGTTGGAATGAAGTATTCTGTACTTTCCACTTGAGGTTTTAATAATCAACCTGAAGTAAGCTCTGCTCAGCTAAACACGGCTAAGAACTTGCAGCTCTAACATTTCTTAAACTTGAGGCCACTTTAGATTGGAGGCCCTGGAGTCGAGGGGTGTCTTCTGTGAAGTATTTTTTTCTTTTTCCTATTGAGAATTAGTGTTAAAACTCTTAAGAAAACTCTTTGCTTGTAAAGCAGGGAAAATATTTGTGTGATGTCAAATATTCCTTGAAGACTAGTTTTTGTAAATTAAATGTTAAATGTCAGGTTTGTCATGTTAGTTTCTCTTTAGCCCACTCTCAGTTTCTGACTTGATGTTCCTAGAGTCAGAAACAGCTGCCATATTTCTGAGATAACTCTCCCCTAAGTGATGTTACCAAGAGCACTGCCTGCAGGAAATTCATCCCTTCTCAAAGCTGTCCCCTTTCCAAAACTTTATGGTGGGAAGGACTACCAAACACTTATTATTCTGTAGTGGAATCACTATCCTTTTAAGACCCATTTTGAAAACGGAGAAATCTGCAAAAATTCTTGGCTTTCATTAAAATTATTAGAGATATGAAAAGCTAATGTTCTGTGAATAAATTCAACATCTGCAAGCATCAGCAGACACTTGACTGGACTCTTTGCATCACCCCACTAACTTATTCAGCTAGAAACATAAGTAAGTCTGTATATTTTAGCTATATTTGTATACCTGAAGAGTTTGGTCTTGCATTTCTTTTTCTTTTTAGAGGGAGTGTAAGGTAAAACAGATCAGTGCTCCCTGAAAAATAAATAAGAAATCATTAAAGCAGTTTTTGAGGTAAAATCAAGCCATAGGCAAACTTGTATCTTGTACAGTAACATGATATTCTCGATGTGTGCCTGTTTAATATCTTTTAAGCCACCCTTGGGCAGGACCCCACTGTAAGCAAGCTGTCGGTTTGACTTGGAACATCCTTTTAAAAATAACACTAATAAATAAACATTCTGTCTTCACACATTTTGCTGCCAGGGATTCTCCACTTCTAAACTTAGAAGTGTAATGATTTTTAAAGGTTTGATGTAATATCTGCAGTCTTCTTTATTTTCATAAATATGAATACTTCACCTTCCATTTGTTTAATATTTTTTAATTAAAACTTCTATTTTATTTTATAATTATATACTGTCATTCTGATAAAAACTTCTATTGAAATCAGCTCTGTCTGTTAAATTCTCTGTCTGGCAGTGTCATAAATCAATAATAGTAATAGTAGGCAATAATAGAAGAGGAATTTGAGTTTCAGATCATTAATAGCTGAGTAACAAGCTGCACAAAGGAAATGGTTTGCAGTGTACAGCAAGATCCGTGCATTAAACAAAAAGTGCGTGCGACACGTGGCCTTGAGTCTCTTCTATGATATTTCATCTGCAAACTGTTTACCTAAACACATCCCTCGGCTCTTCTCTTTGCTGCTTTCATCTCCTCGTAGTTGCTCACTCTCCCCTCCAAGGTTTCGTTGGCTCCTGCATTTGCTGCCGGAGGGCTCTGCGGGAGGTTTGGGATCTCCCTGGATTCTTTTGCATGGAAGATCCTGCGAAGCTAAGTCTGCGGTAAAGAGGTCAGAACTAAAGGGCTCTGGGAGCGCTCTTGTCCTCTGAAAAATCAACTGTATTCCACCACGTTCTGTTTTCATGGGTGGCCAGAAGTTGCCTCTCTTCACAGGTACTTCCATGCAAACTGAGGTCTGCCCCGGATCTTTCCACTTCTGTGAGCTCCAGACACAGAAGAAGCAGGAATTCTGGGTGTGGCATTTCACCACATCTGACTCTGAATTAAAAACATACTTTCTGAATAGCAAGCCCAAAGAGTGCATTCAATTAGGTGAATTTGTGAACAACCTGAGACAATGTTGCTGCAGCATTTGAGAAGAAACACATTTGCTGGACTTGAGAACTGACAGCACTTCACATTATTTGACACTTGATTTGTTACTGATTTAATCTTGCTTGCTACAACTCCTGGCCTGGTTTTTTTAACTTCTTTTTTTTTTTTTTAAGTTCTACTACTATTTAGCTTTATTATACGGTTTACCTTTGGAGAAGATGTGTGCATGTACTGACAATATTGACAAGCCTTGAAGTTTTATTAGGACTCCCATCCTTCTTGTGTGTGTGTGTGCATGTGCAGTGCTTTAGGAGGTGTGCATTCATGTTAAAAAAACTCAGCCTTTACTTGAGAAAAAGATGTCTAATTCCTGTGGTTTTGGAGAAAACCAAAAGAATGTGTGTCTAAAAGTTAGTTATTAAGTTAAATAAATGGATATATGTTATTACTTTATCATTTTTATTTGAGTACTTGGAGTTGGCAATGCTGATTTAGCATTTTTATGTGTTATGCTACACAGAACAAAAGTGCATTTTAAAAGCCATGGGACAACTAGATAGGTTTCTCTCTCAGTAGCATAGTTGACACTGCTGTCAAAATCAATGAAAACTGCAGAAGAATTCAGTGGGTTCTGTGTTACTGTCACTTCACATAAGTATTACTGGCCCCATAATGCTCTTAATTCTTACTGGGTCACAAAAGATCACGGTAGTATGTAAGGTGCTCTGCGTATGAATGGCACAGTGACTGCAGAGTAGTTTCATTGAGAGACCTTTCCATTGTACTGCTGGAAGTTCGAAGGAATTTCATAAGCAGTAAGTAAAGGTCTTTAATGAACATTGTTTCTAAGCTTTTGCTGTTTCATTTTGAAAGATACATAAATACTTTTTTAGAATTAATTGTCTCTGCTCTATTTCTCTGCGTGTGGGATGCAAATGCCGTCTTAGTGTTGAATATTACCATGTTCTTGAAGAATGTTCAGTTCATGGGATATGCTTTGTGCATTTATTGTGTATTTGAAAGTGGAATTTTTGTGACAGGCTGTGGAACCATCAGATAAATTTAATTTACAATGCCTGTTTACCTGCCTCATCTTCATTCTTGTTTCTGTTCATTTTGATTTGGACTCACTGTTATGTGGAAATATCACCCTGTAAAATAGAAATTTATTTTCCCCTGCACCATACACATTTAGAAAAACAGAAGCTAAAATGCTTTTGTCTTATTTTGCCTTACTCAGTGATCTAAGAGACAGTATTTTGTGAGCCACTAAAAGCTTAATCAGTAGAGCTGAAAACTTCTGTTTTCTGATATTGCAAGACATTCCTTTCAATTCACGGTAGGTTGTGAGTTACTGGATGTTAAAACTGTAATACCATGACTTATAGGGAATACATTTTAATAATTTTCATAGATTATTGAAATATATTCCTTATCATTTTATTCTCCCTTTAAGGCCTATAAAGTTGAACTCATGATAATAAAATCAAGTTGAACTCATGATAGTAAAATCAAGTGGCATTACATGCAGATATATGAGATACATTATCAATAAAAAAATAAATCTCTAAAACAGATCTAAAATAGATTGTCTGCAAATAATGTGTTATAAATATGATAAATGGTGGTAAAAAGCAGAATATTATGAGCCCTCTCTTGGGATGATGTACATTAAAATAAGGCAATATCACTGGGCTCATATATGGTAAAATCTTAGCTGTAAAATTCATTGGGTGAGTGTAACAACTTAGAGCCATGAGGATGTGTTACAATCACAAGTGTGTATCTAACATTTTTTATACAACTTAATTTTAATTAAAGGTCTGTTCAGTCCTTAGCCTTCACCGCAACTTCATCAAGCACATTAAGCATTTCTTTTACTTTGGCTTTGGTGAAAATCCCAGATGTTGCAACAATTTCATATTGTTTGGATATAAAAATTGACTTCCAGTACGATGAGTTTGTGTCTTGGGGGTTTTTTTAGGTTTTGTTGGTTTAGGGGTTTAAGAAAAAACAAAATGTTTATTTAGTTCAGTTATCTAATCTTTTTACAGTCTTCATTGCTTCACGGGACTTGATTGGAATTTGACATTAACAACAGTAGGGTGGCAGTGATGTCACATGAAATTTCTGAGGATCTCATTCAACTTGTAGGCAATTTCTCCAAGTCTTTGATTTTCATATTCTGAAGTGCCATTTCTACCTTCTTACCTCCGGCTTCTGCATTTTACAAGAAATCTGACTTCAGTACTTAGGGTATTAAAAGTATGTATTAATAAACCATGCACCTTTGAAAAGAGTTATGGAATATATTCCCTGAGGGCCAGCGATAACCTTGTGGTTCATGGTCCGCAGATAATTTCAATCCTTCAAGCTCAGCATGTGCTTTTATTCAAAGAGTCAGGTACCCAGGCTTCTGAATAGCTTCATGCAGAGCTGCCTAAACAGGTGGTTACATATTTCTCCTCCATGGCCTAATTTATGTATGTTCTCTGGTTCACTAGAAGGAATGGGTAACTTTGTATTAACTTTATGGCCGCTTCACTCTAAAGATTCATGGACTGTTTTTATGGGTTTGGTAGGGGTTTTGGGTTGCTTTTTTTTTAATAGGGAGGAACAGAATTCATATATGTCCATCCAGATGAAAGATGTTAGAAAAAGTTAAAAGGCAGTAAAAGAAAGTAACAGAGAATGAATGGCTAGGTTTTGAAGAAGGTTATTTCAGATGGAGGCTGAACATGGAAAATCTTCAAGAGCCTGAAAGGTACAAATGCTGATCAAAACGAAGCTCGAGCAGGAAGAGAGAAGTGGAATTGAGAGACTTCACAAATGGGGAAAAGTCTCACAGAAAAACTGAGTGTCTTCCTAAAGCACTCGATAGCTCTTACTTACCGAGTGTGAGTAGAAAGAGGGGAAGCTGATTGCTGAGCTCAAGCCAAAGAGGCAGACATAAGAGTAGAAAAAAGAACCCTAACACTGGTGTAAAGGGAGAGAACAAGTTGACACGATAGGCTGCAGAAAAGGCAAGCAGCAGAAAGGCGAGCAGAGTGAAAACTTTAATTTGGAGACACAGAGTTTTGCAAGATTGAAGAGATAGTGCTGCGTTAGATAAGGTAAATTGGATGGAGAAAAGAGTGGAAGTGGAGAAAAAGGCATCTCATGGAGTCTGTGTAAAGAAGATGGGGAAAATCAAAGCCTGCCTCTTTGCTGAGGTGTAAAGGCATGGAAAAGAAAATTTAAAAAATAAAATAAACAGAAACCAAAACAAAGCAAAACCAACCATAAACCAGCAGTTTCTTTTTTTGAGTTGAAGTGATGCTGAGACATTATCAAAGTTTGTTTTTGTTGCATTGATAAAGTGCAGGGTTAATCTGTACATGGCATTGTTTCTTACAGTGGTAAGAACAGTACACCCAGGTAGTTCTGCTTCACCAAGAGAGAATGGGAAATCTGGGTTATGGGCCTTGCTGACTTATGATGAGTATTTTTACTAGTATTGTTTTATTCAAAACAGTTTCCCACTGTCCTCATTCAGTCTATGTATGCTTTAATATTAAGGAGTATTAAATAGCTTATTCAAGTAAATATTTAGGAAACAAAGTACTCAAATCATCACAATTAATTAATTAATTTGGTTTATTTATGTGTTTTGCTCATTTGCAGTGGTTTAATTGGGCATCCTTAGTTTAGCATGCACACTAATACACAGGTAAAGAGAAAAAGAAGTGAAAAAAAGCTTCAGTAAGAAAACAAAATTTACTTTATGATTTAATACTAATCAGCCATTGCTAATGTGCTATAAAATAGTACTTAAGGTAGATACTGATTTCCATTATTAAACTTAATGGCCTTTGTTGCCTCATCTGCCTTATTCCAATGTATTAAGCATGCAGACCCCATAATTTAATTATCACCTGTTAATATTGGTTCTAAATTCATTTTTGTGCTTTTGGGCTGAAGCTGCAATGATGAGCCAATTAAAAACCATTATCTGGCTGCTCAAAGCATCACATTTGTAGTTATGCTCAGTAGTACATGATTCTACAGGGACTTTCAAGATGGAACATGCTGCCCTAATGCCTTTAGGGATTAGCCAAACAAAAGAAAAAATGTAAAGGAAATTTTAAATATTTTCTCTCCTGCAGGATTTTAATTTTCAGATCTCTTGCTTTGCTGTACATCACAGCTTTCCTTGCAGCTAATTTGCATAGCTGTAAAAGTGTAGCATGTAGTTGAATTACAAGAGAGACTCCTGAGACCCTGGGTTTTCTTTAAATCCCAGGGGAGGAATTTGGTTCAAGAATGTACATAAGGTACTAATTGCAAGGATCGTGTTAGATAGCTACTGTTTGAATGAGACTGCTGAACTAATAAAATACAGCACATCATAACCTCGGAGATTTGATAGTGAAAAAAAAGGAGCGTTTAATTTATGTAGATGTTCGCAAAGCAACTCAAAAGAACAATAGCCACACATTGTATCAGCTCCATTACATTGTTTATTAATACGAATGACTCCTTTCCTCTTGTATTATCAGCTTGTTGCTGATATGGAATTTCAAGTGCAGGTGTTTCAAGATGATGAAAATTTGTGCTTTTATAATGGCTGACTGAGAAATGGCTGATGTAGGTGATGCACCATGGAATTTGTTAGAAGGGTAGATACATTTCATTTAACAAACATATTTTCTGTGTGTGTGTGAGTCTGTAGCACTGCATTATAAACTATCGAGCTCTTTGAATAGTATGGATATATAGTAGTCTAGTGCAGAATATAAAAACTACGTTATTTGATCTGCTGTACCTGTATTCATAGAATTGCAGAACACTGAGTGGAAAGGGCCCTCAAGGATCATCTGGTCCAGCCTTTCTTGGCAAAAGCACAGTCTAGACAAGATGTCTCAGGACTTTGTCCACCTGAATCTTAAAATTGTCCAGTGTTGGGGAATTCATCCCTGGAGAGATTATTGCAATGGCTGATCATTCTCATTGTGAAAAATTTTCCACTTGTAATTGGAATCTCCCCTTGTCTTTTCAAAGTGACTCTTTGTAAAAAAGAAGTCTCCACCTTCTTTGTAGCCACCCTTTAAATACTGGAACATGGTGATAAGGTCTCCCCAAAGCCTTCCTTTCTCAAAAAAGTACAGTTCTGTCAGTCTTTCATCATATGGCAGCCTGCCCAGTCCTTTGCTCAGTTGTGGCCTTTCACTGGACCCTTTCCAGCCTGTCCACATTGTTTTTGTAGAGCAGGGACCAAAACTGAACACAGAATTTCAGGTGTGGCCTGACAAGTGCTGAGTGGAGTGGGATAACAACTTCTTTGTTTCTGCTGGTGATGCTCTTGCAGATGCAGCCCAGCATCCTGTTGGCTCTCTGCTGCAGCAGCCCACTGTTCACTCAGATTGAGTTTGTCCACCAGCACCCCCAGACTCTTTTCCACCAAGATGCTCCCTGGCCTGGTAGATCCCTGTGTTTTCTGGTTTGTTTTGTGGTTTTATATTGTACTGCATAAACACGAGAGCAGGATTTGGTTTATAGAGGATGCAGAGAATCTTCCTCTGTAGAGAAATCCTCTCTTCTGGAGCACAGGTGACCTAGGAGCTCTTTTAGGGGTCTTGCTTGCCTGTGGTAGAATGAGAGACTGTCCTTTTGCTTCAAATTGTTTGGAGCACCCCTGTCTTGGGGACTTCAGCTTGACTCTTCTTGGACCAATTCCTCAAGTGAATCAAACATCATTCCTTGGACCACTGCAGAGTTCCCTGGCATCTCTGTGGAAACATCCTGCTATTAGCGACTTAAAACTAATAGAAAGTGAAATTACTGCTGAACATACTTAGCCACGTTTTAGATGAGCTTGGTGCTTTTCAAGGGAACAGAAAGCTGCCAGAGAAAAAGCTAGCCACAGATGAAGCCCACAAGAATTCCCCAGCTGATAGATACGTGCATGTTTGGGTGCTGGTTTGTTTTGTTTTGGTTGGTTTCTGCTTATAATTTTTTCACTATTTTATAATGGGTATGTGTTCTTTTGTCAGTGAGAGCTATTAGGAACAGTACAGGAACCCTGCTGTGCCTTAAAATTAAAATGGGGGAAAAAAAGCTCAGGCAGGAAAAGGAAAAAAATAAGCACAGATAAGAAATAAATGTAAATTAAGTTAGCAGGGTTAAGTAGTTTTGACCACAAATGGCAAAATAAATACAGCATATCATTCTTAGAAATTCTTCTGCTTCTTTGAGTTGGCCTGGATAATTGTAAGCTGTATGTTGTATTTTTCTTATTAAATGAGATGTTCCCTCTTTTTCTGCCTCCCTGTGTGGTCACTAGTCTGTTTTTCAAGTTTCAGGAAAAGCAACAGTTCAACAGAGCTGTTGTTGAGCTTTTCTCACCACTTCTCCCCCCACCCTTCTGTCTAGGGAAGGTCCGCAGGACAAACTTGAAAAAATCGAATTAATTTGTCCCATATTCAATATCTAGCCAATCTGTGCATACATTTGGGTACTTCTGCCCAAAATTATTTGGAGGAAAACTGGTACAAAAGCTGAAAGGTGTGAGCTGGGTGGGTTGAGGATTAGTGAGGAGATGCTGACAGTACTGCATTGAAGCAGAGGGCAGTTGTGGAGGACATCTGCATCTGACAGGACATTAGGTTGTTGTGGCAACAATTTTGGAGGATATAAGACATATCAGGAGGAGGCAAGTTTTCTTTATATTCATTGTTCACATAATATTTGGGGTTTGCGTGGTTTTGAATGTAAAGGGATCCTTTAATGTAGATTGTAACCTTTAAAACAACTTTGAGGTTACTCAGTTTCATAAAAGAAGCTCTGGCTTGCCTGAAGAGACAGAGTAATTTTTCTTGTAAGTAAGCTGAATACTATCAGTATCTTCCTCAATCACTGTGTCAAGTGAATGTATTTCATGTTTGTATTAGTAAGTTGCCAAGACAGTAGGGCAAAAGTGTAATGATTCTAGGATATCACTTGACCCTTGCAACGGCAAAGTAATTTGGAGTTTAGAGTGAACCTCTACTACTTTGAGTTCACAGTTTAATTCTTTATAGGTGGGCATGTATTTAACGTGATCCTGTAGTCTCCTTAGTTAAGCAAATCCAGCAAAGTTAATAGTATTTTGTCCAAAGTAGCAATTCCGTCTCATTATGTGTGAATAAAAATAACGCTTCAGAATCGCAGTTCTCTACACCCCTATGTGTATTAGGAAACTTCACCATTCTAAGTATATAAAAATAATTATATTTTGCACTGGATTGTATACACAACTAGCTGATATTATTTGCCTTCTTTTTTAGGAGACACATGCCTTTAGCTCAGATAGTCACTGAAGGCTTCATCTATTAAGAAATTGCTTATTATTTAGTTATATTTTTAATATTTGCTTAATAATTTAGTATTTTGCAATATTCTACTATGTTCTGATGAATGGAAACATCAGTATGCCAGTTAGAGAGTCACAGGCTGTGTATATGCAGTTCTGTTCTGGGTAAAGCTCCAAATGTTCCTGCCTTCAAAGCGTGTTCTGAAGCTCTGTGATGTGACTTTACATTCTGGAGGTACTGACTGGCTTTGCCTGAATAGCTTCACTTCACATTTATAACAGGAATCAAAGTGTTTTGTGCTGTATGAAAAATGCTGTATCTTCTTCCAACAAAGAGGAATTACTCTTTGAGTAGAGATTAATTTTGTTGAAAATTTACATTTGAATTAATATTAAGAACTCTGTGCTTTTGTGTCATTATTTACTTTATTCTGGCAGGCCTTAATAATGAGATAACAAGCTCTTTCCACAGAGTTAAAATCAGAGTGTTTCCAACATGCTGTTTTAGAAGGAATTATATTGTTGTTACACTAAATTATTGAGCGCTTATCTTCTCCTGTTGTGTTCACGTAAGTGTTGTACAGACAGCACAACAGTTTGAACAACTCTTTTTGCAGAGAAATGTGTCTTGAGAAATTGCTTAGGCTGCCATGAATCTTCTTCCACACGAGGAGGTGGTTCCCTAACCGTGTCTGAATTTGAACATTGACTAACATGCCTTTTAACCATTGTGATGGTAACTCTTCACATCTTTAAACAGTCAGAAGGTTCAGTCAGTATTATGGAAATGCTCGTTTAGAAATCTTGCTTTTACAGGAGGGCATGAGGCTTCTTTCTCCCTCCCATATTATTGCTCCTAACTCAACAACTTTCTCCATTCAACAATTGTGTGAAACTATTTCTAACTTGAGATACCATATTTTATCTGGAACAACTTTTATATGGCAAGAACACAGAAAACCACAAAAAACTATGTTAGTGAGACAAAACCAAGTAGTACAGGAAATTGGCATTCATCAAACTTTAATTATGTAGGGATTGCTTAGCTTGGATTATGGGAGACAGTAAGTGCCCTTGCTGTAACTGCTTAAGCAAGAGTAAATGGATGATAATGATTTAATATGGAATCATTGTTTATAATATATCATGCTAAGAGACTTTTTTTTTTCTCTCACTTTTGGTTTATTTAGTGGCTTTATTTAGTAGACAACTACCTAAATAGAGAATAAATATCCAGAGGTCATTGTCCTAGCTATTAGCATCCTCTGTTGTACAGGTTAAGATAACTTCTTTTTATGGTCCTAATTTTTCCTGAGATAGGCTGGCTGCTTCAAACAAGATATCAGATTTAAAAGCCAAACATGCCCATTGGATAAAAAGCACTTCCAACTTGTTCTCCTTAGACACAGATAGCTTGTGACACCGAATGTGATCTTGAACTGCATCACCATAATTCTGCTGTGGGTACTGAAAATATGACTGGGCAATTGTGCCTCATTAAGGTTTTATGGTTGGTTGTTTTGAAGGATAAATATAGTTCAGAATGAAAAATGCTGTTTAAAATAAATTTCTTCTCTGTATGGACTGTGCTACTTGTATCTGCAGTTAGCTCTTTAGAGACATGAGGGTCTTTCAGCTAGGCCCATAGAAACACTGGATTTTAAGTAACTTTAGAGGTCATGGTGTGCAACACCATGCAACATCATAGTCTTTTTCATAGACTGGTTAGGTTTTACCCATTTCCGCCCCAGATTTTTCTACCCCAGTCTCTCCTTTCAGACTGTTGTTGTAGAGCAACATTCCTGTAATGATGATTACAAACCTTCTCTGAGTTTCCATCCTTTATTTATTCATAACCAGTTTCTATCCATTTGTTCTAACACAAACATTCTCTTAGATTTAGCACATCTTTTGTCCCCAATGCTTTTGCTGCAAGCAGTCATCTTTCTTCCTGGGCTGCATTTTTCAGCATGAAAAAAACAAGCCCCTTCAGTGTCCTCCTATAAGATAGGTTTATGTTTGATCTCTGTAACAGTCCTGTTAAGCACTATTCAAATTTGAAGTCTTTTTTTTGAACATGGGTAACTGAAATGATACAAAATGCTTCAGATGAGGTCTCAGTACAGGCTATACAATGGTATGAATACTCCCTCTTCTTTATGAGAATACCTTGCTTTGCCCTTTTCATGGTAAGATTCAATTGAGTGGCTCATAGTCATCCTGTGACTGATTAAAATAGGCTGCTGTTTCCAACTAATGAGCTCCCAGTATATACCAGGAATTCTTGCTATTAGTCCCATGTGCCCTTTGGACTGTTACTTTCAACCCAGTTCCATTTCTGGGGTCTTCAATATCATGCATTTCTTCCCACAGCACATTCAAATCCTCCTCTAGGAAGACTCTACCTACTGACTTTGTATCCTCAAGAAAATGTGTTAGTGCATCTTTATTTTTATCCAAAGGTCATTACCTAGAACATTAAATAAAGCAAGTCCCAAAGTATAAGCCCAGTACTTTCAGATGAGATTAATCGCTTTCGTGAGGTAATGGAAGTAAGTGGCTCCTAAATGGTGATTTTTTTTTGTTAATAAATATAATATGCATCACTGTGAATCAGTTTTTCCTGTTACCTCAGAGCTCAGTGTTTTATACCCAAATACTCACTACTTGAAACTTAAAAGCTGGTGTTTCAGAAACTGCAAGGTCACGTCTGATACAAAGGCCGTCTTCTCTATGGGCCCAGCAATCTGTCCAGATTTTCACCAAACACCACGCAGGTTAGATAAATGGGCCTCTGTGGATGCAGCATTTGGCAGATTAGATGCCTGTTATCTGTTCTCTCCACCCGCTAACATATTGCTAATTAGGTTTGAGAGTGAGGTGAAATGATTCATCTTAGCGGAACAGTGAGTGTCTTTAGTAAATCCTTACTCTACTTCAATTCCAATCCACTCGAGACACAAAAGAAAATAGAAAGTGAGAAATGCTTCTGGGTTGTACGTGTATTTTTTACGTTTGTTTCTTCCCTGCCCTTATCTCTAAAAGTCCTTAGATTATCATTAAGTCAGTGAATATGAGACATTCATATCAATTAGTGGTAAATGCAGAATAAATTCAGATAACCATGCACTGAAGATGTGAACAAAGAAGTACTTGGGATAATTCTCTTGTGTGTTTGTGTAAATAAAGTGGTGAGACAGGTAGTTTGTCTTTATGCAGTACAGAAGACAACTGCACAATGGGCAGAAAACACAAGTGCACAGAAAACGATAAAACTGACATCCATGATCTTCCAGGCACTTGATTTTTTAACTTAATTAGGATTCTTTGAACACTGGGTGGTTCTTTTTTTGTTTCCTTTTGCCTATATATGATACTTATTACTGGGTTCTTTAGTAGCATCTCCTATGGCTGTTCCTCTTCCCCGATTTCTTCACAGCTACAGTGGTGATGAGTATGTCATATCTAATGATCTGCAGTATTCCAGGCTCTTTTTCCCCTGGAATAATCTGGCAGGTGATCTTCCCATGCATGTCCTGCAGTTTAAGTTAAGAATTGTTCCTCAAACCATGCTGTATGTCCATATTTTAAGGCTGGTGTTTATGAATGCCTATAGCATTGGGAGGGATACCATCCTGCTACAGGATATTGCAGAGCAACGTAAGCAAAGTAAGTAATTACAGTATTTGCCTGAGCTATGAATGGTTGGATTATACACATATTACATTTATATTCAACTAGGAGAACAATGAGATTGATAAATTGTTCCTCACTTGCATAATACAGTATGTGCCGTAACACTTAAAAATGCTCTGTAATTGCTTTAGTCCTTTGTTGATGTGTAAATGGCATATTTGTATGCGTCCGTGTAAGTGCCTCATAGAATTTAACAAGTTGAAGAAACGTGTGACTAAATTAGTAACATTACTCTTTTCATGGAAAAAATCTGTCTGTTCTGTGGATGTACAATGTCTGATGTTTATTGATGCAAGAGGAGAAGTTGTTAGGTAAGTGCCCCTTGGTCTGTAGCTTCACTGGGTAAGTATTGTCTGAATATTAATCTGCCAAGTTGTGCTTGTCTCATGTTGAGAAATATGGCAACATTCTTCCGTTGGTGCTGGGTTTGAGCTGCTTGGATCCAGCTGATGGTTTTTTCTCTATTCAACTGTGTGCAAGGAGCAAAAAATGTGTCCTGCATTAATCTGTTTCATAAAGAGAAGGGGGAAGAGACCCATGAGCTTTATCCTATTTGAGCAACTACTGCAAAGAGTGGGGAGGGAGAAGGTGATTCTCTCCACCTTTTGTAGGTTTGCGTCCTTGTGAAAGAAAGATGCTGCAGAGGTTGAGAGTGGTTCCTCCTACCATTGCATTTTGCTGTGGGAATTTCAGTCCTGGAGTAGTAGGCCACTGGCATCACAAGACCAAGCAATGTATATATCCCCATGAAGCTACTTAGATTAATTTGAGGAGAATGACACTAGCAGCTGCCACCTTTTAAAGATACTTCTGAAGGTGTGGAAGGGAATTGGAAGTGCTTTCTCGGATCTGTGGATCACGAAGGTAAAAGATGCAGCAAGGGGAATCAGGGTTAATTAAGGCAGTCTGAAAACTGGCAATTGCTTATGGCTCTGTTAATCATGCAAGAGCTGCTTGAGACTCTTGATGTCTAAGGCAGGGAGAGTGGCCAAGGATGTCTTTGCATCTGATAGAGCAATAGTCTGCTCTTCTTGGAAAAAGCAGACTTCCTTAAGCAGTTGATCTGCAAAAGAAACCAAGGAAAAGCCAACTTAGTAGTTGAAACTTACCTCCAGCCATAGGTAATAGGTTTTTTTGAATTTATTCTCCTGGCTCATGTAAGGCCCTCTTGCTTGTGCTTTAGTTGGGTTCTCTACAGCATTGAGCTCTGGAATTAGCATCCAGAAAGCTGTAGTCTTGGACTTTTTGTAGATTTGTGTAAATGTAAATGCATGGAATGCAGCTTCCTTGTAAATGAGGGACAAAACCATATTTGGTCATTTACATGAAAATAGTCCTAAACTTGAACTTTAGGATGAAACTTGTAGTTTTTATACTCTGACATGCAGGGAATGCAACCACTCAAAAATGTTTGATGCAGAAGTTAATACAGTGGGAAATCTCATTGGGGATCTGTAATTTCACACCCAAATGAAAAATATTAGTTGGAGAAGAGTTTGGGAAGGCAGAGAGGGAGAAGCTTGAAATGCAAGTTTTCAGATTCTTTTATTTTCTTTTTATTTCCTTTCATTTTTTCTCTAGAAATTTCAAACATTTTCAAAATTGCCCGCATGAATTTGTAAGAAAAGCAAAAAATGAAGGAGTATATGTATAAAAGAGTAAAAAGAACTGGTATTTTTTTCGTCCCTTAAGAGGGAGAAATGCATCCAGATGCAGGAAGGCCTCGTGCAGTTTCCTTTATGGCCTGAGTAGGCTTGAATCCGCACTTTCCTTTTCCTGTGAAGATGCCTGGGGAAATCCTGTGCTGTGGCATATTCCAGGGAAGTGCACTCTTGCTGTGACCTTGGGGAACTGCTTGAATTTGTATAAATAATCACTCCTCAATTGGAGCAGGAAATGGAGCTTTGGCATTTCAGGGTTGTGCTTGCGTGAATTAGCTTGGTGGGGGCAGAAGAACAGTTCTTGTTCTCTCCCTCTCTTCTCTATCAGACATCAGGAACTTTATTACCTCACAGGAATTTCTATTTCCACACAGGGAGCTCAAGAAGAAGATTCTTTGGTGTCAGATTATAACTGAATACAGATCTCGTTTAATCTTTCATTGCAAATTTAAGACATTTCATAGAACCTCTCTCCAAATCTTTGTCACAGCACTCTCTTGATAAAGAAAGGAGAAATTCTCAAATAATAAATACAAAACATGTAGAAGATTTTATTAGCCTTTTAGCACATTATATTAATCTCCTGATAGCTAATATTTTGAGCAAGTCTATGTCTGCAGAGAGTAATAGCAAAGATCTTAGGAATGGAAATAACGTCTTTTTAACTTTCCAAAGAGGATTCAAAGAGCTAGTTGATTGTTATGAAAACTACTGTTCTTAGTGAGCATATAAATTGGTAGAGCACTAATCTGATTATTTGTAAGATGTTGTCCCTTAAGAATGTATTTTACAATGTAGAAAGCTCAATTAAATATATAAGATAAAGCCATGAACAAAAATGAACAGCATTTTTACAAATTAAATATTCTACTGCATCTGGTAGTAAAATTTAGTATCGATAGATACATCATGTTCCACACTGCATCAGTAAAGTGTTGGAATAACATTTAAATTATAAAATTCAGTACAGCTCGTTTTATCAGCTTCATTATAACAGATATTAAGAAATTGTTCTAAATTATTTTTCAGGCATTTCAAATAATATGTTTTATCTTGTTGGGCTTAAAAAGGAAGAAATACTGCAGAAAGAAGTCTTGATTAACAACAAGTCTTCAAAGCCTGAGTCCTGTAAAGCTACAGATATTTAAATACTTGTAAAAGCTTCAGATTATGAGTTGATCTGATATCAGCTTCCTTTCTGTACAGTTACGTGTCACCTTTTCTATTTTTTCTTTCCTGAACAAAACCTAATTTTAATGCACCTTCTCCTGTCTGCCTTTGGTGTCCGCAAGCTGGTGGTTAATGGACTAGAAACTTTGTCATTCCTTTAATAACAGAAAGATTTTCAAAGTCAGCAGAGGAAGGGGAGAAAATGGAAGTGCAAGTCCTAGGGGTTAATTGCTGCTTCTACAAATTTTCTCCAATGCCAGGCTTCGCTTTGTCTAATATTTTCGTAGGGAGAGTACAAATTTTTTTTCAAGACATCTGTGTTTCAATAGATAGAGATGCCTAAAACTTAAGTTGGATATAAATGTAATCCTGGCGTAACAATACTGATTTCGCTTGACTTAATCAGAGACTTAGCTGGGCTTTGTGGTTTCACAGAAGGCTGTTTGTTAACCACACTGTGTGGGTTCCAGGCGCTGCAGCTTGTCGGCAGCTCGCTTCATCTGTTCCCGGAGCAGTGGGGGCTTAAAGCAGCGCTTGAAGGACAACGTGCTAAAAAATTAGCATTCAGCAGTTTTGCAGAGAGACAGTGTGAGCGTAGCAAGGTCAGGTGCATAAGCAAAGCGGGATTTCCAGTTGCCGTTTCATGAATTACAACATCAGATTTACTCATGTGATGTTGTTTGTTTATGTGATGTTGTGCAACTAAAAACATCAACACCTTCACATGTGATTTGTATTAAATACTGTTGATGACATGTTTCATCGTGATAGTTGCCCCCAAATTCAAAGTTTAGCCTGGAACCATCTTTTAATCCCCTGAAATTCATGCGGCTTTAAGGGATTTTCTGTTAGTTCCAAGCCTCAACCCTCACTTCTTGTTTCTGTTATTTGAACCAAGCTCTTACAAGTATTTTACAGTATTTTTCTGGTGTTTTGTGGTTGTTATTTATGCTTTACTGAAACACTTACCCGTATTTTTTACTGCATGTGTTTTAAAGAATGCATCGGTTGTGAGATTCCAGGCACTTGAAACATGTGTGACAACTCATGTGTGTCCAACTCATGGAGATTTGAGTCTTAATTTAGCAAAAATTGCCCATGTAACATTTCAGAGGTCAGAGATACTTCTGATTTTGACTTTAACCTAAAATCAATCAAATTACCACTCTCCAGCTGGGAATGAAATTAGAATTAATTAATCATGTTGGGTCCTGCTTCGTGGGCATTTTCCTTAGTCTCCAACTGTGCCCTCTGAAAGAAAGTGCTAGGATACTGTGGTAGGCAAATGTGGAAAATAAATCAACATAGTAGGAGCTAGTAATGGCTTATACTCAAAATCATCAGGTTTACAAGCCAGTACATTAGCTACCTTCATTTGAAGCTGTCATGCAGATACTTGTGTTCGCCTGGAGCATGTGATTTATCCGTGTTGGCTGGTGCTGTGCAACTCACTGTTGCACACGTTCTCTCACTGGGATCATACTTACCCAGGGATTTCTTCAGCAGCACACATGGATAAGGAGACTCCAGAAACTGGGGCTGAAGAGGATGAGGAATGCTCCCTCTGAAGGTGTAACGAAGGCTTGATTTTTCCCAGATCTGTAGAGGAGGAGGTATCTGGTTCAGATAGGAATTTTCTCACTGAAATAACTCTGTGTGGTCCACATCAAGGGTGTAAAAGAGAGTGCAGTGTGTGTGTAGCTGCTGTAAAGAGCTTGGAACTATTGTAGGATTTCATTTAGATTTGGGAATATTTTACTTGAAATAGCTTTGTATGTAATGCTTATTATATGCTTCACTTCCGCATTTTATCTGCATTTCATTAATGGGAGTGGTTTCTTTACAAGTACATGCCAGGTTAAAAGAAGGATGTGAGAGATTTTGTCCATGTGCAGGAGAAGTGGCAGATCCTGACTAAGTGTCGGAAGGGCTTGGCTGTGTTGGACCACAGTGTCTTTTCAGAAAGTACCAATTCTCCTCTCAGTGTTTGCAGTGGGCTGGGTGCCATAAAACACTGCTAATGACCTATATATCAATATAGCAAAGATTTTTACATGTGTAAAATAGAAGGGCACATACTTAATGTGGTCATTTTTTAAGAACTGAAAAAATACTTACAGTATAATGCCAAAGTTGCATGATGGGAGAGGAGACTGAAAATCCCAAAAAGTACTTAAAAATCTGAAGTATTGCAACTTGTCTCTGCATTTGTCAAGAAATACTGCTCTTTTCTTCAAGAGTCCCCACAGCATAGCCTACACAATTTATTTTGTGAAGTATCAGCTGATTTGAAGCAACCAGTAAGATACATTTTTAGATCATTATATAATGTAAAAACAAATTCTTGGCACATCTGCCAAGAATTGAGAGCTTTGCAGCCACCTGTTGAAAGAGTAGGTAGGTACTCAGTGGGAAGGGTCAGAAGAGGTGGTGGACTCCGCAAAGGCAGACAAGGTTTATGTGAGGGCGTGCATTTTCTAGGCAGCTGGACACTGCTAAATAAAGAAAAAGCAAAGCCAGCAATAAAGATGGAATTATATTTGTAGAACATAGAGTGGTTTGGGTTGGAAGGGGCCTTAAAGGTCGTCTGTTTCCCCATGCCACGAACAGAGACGCCTTCCACTAGACCAGGTGGAAAGCCCCAGCCAGCCTGGCCTGAAACACTTCCAGAGATGAAGTATCCACAACTTCTCTGGAAGTTGTGCCTCACTACGCTCACAGTAAAGAATTCCCTTCTGTATCTAATCTAAATCTGCCTTCTTTTAGTTTAAAGCCATCACCCTTTGTGTTACCACCCCTTGCCCTTGTAAAAAGTCCCGCTCCAGCTCTCTTGTAGCCCCTTTAGGTACTGGAAGATGCTCTAAGGTCTCCCCAGAGCCTTCACTTCTCCAGTCTGAACAACCCCAGCCCTCTCAGTCTGTCTCCATAGGAGAGGTGCTCCTGGCCCTCCTCTGGACTTGGTCCCTATGGAGGTCACAGTGCTCTCTTGAAGCATATGAGAAATCTCAGTTTGTATCTTTTGTTTGACGATCAGTGTAAGCCATTGTTCAGATGAGGAGATATATTGAAAACTGTAGCTGCAATTATAACTGGAGTTTGTGGCTCCTGAGGGCATCCTGCTCAGAGTTAACTAAAAATAACAGAAGTGTAACACTTTATAGTGAAAGATCAGTTACCATGACATGTTTGCACGGGCAGGATAGAGTGACGCAAACTTTTTCACATAACTAAAGTCATTGATTACAGAAGTTTTACCAAAGCTATGGATAACAAGTGTTCATATACTCCAAGGATATCCACCCACCTTTCTCTCTTCCTAGTAGTATTTATGCATGTAGAAAGAGCAAAGTAAAGACAGGATCCTTCCCAGGGAGATACCAAATTTTAAGAGAAATTCATTAAGAGGTGCAAGATGCAATTCATGTTTTGATTTGGCATGTACCAGGGGGCTTACAGGCTCTGTTATATATTAGCTGAAGAAATTGTTTAGCTGCGTGTAACGCTTTCTAAGGACTTGTATAACATTCATTTCAAAGGAGTTGTAATTATAGCTATGTCTTTTGAGAGAATATATTTTCCTCAAAGACAAGCTCTTACTCAGGTGGCAAATGTAATAAAAATGTGGTAAATGTAATAAAATCACAACATTACTGCTCAGGTCATACTCTTACGCATGTGTTAAGCAATTATTTTCTATTACAATTTTTCATATTTCATATTGAAAGATTTTTCCTATAAAGATTTGTAGCTATACAAATGAAGATTTTTAGCTTGAAAGATTTATAGCTATACAAATGAATCTCCAAGGATAAGGAAGGCTGAGTTTTCATGCCATTTATAGGCCAAGAAACTTGAGTTCCAAATTTTCAGTTTCATCTTGTGACAGTTTGTTCTTATTTGTGAGGCTTTCCATTTCTTGTATTGAGACTGTGCAAAAGAGACTGCAGAAGTCATTTGAAGGTTAGAATAAAAGAGCTGAATAAATCAAACAGAGAGATCTCAGTAATATCTAGAAAGCAGAAAGTCCTCTTATCACAGTTATCCCTTAAAAAAACCTCTGTAAGAAAACATCTCTGAATGAGAGCTCCACTTTCTTAAAAATAAAAATAAAAACCCGACAAAAACAAAGACACCCCAAGACCAAAACAGTGCACACAAACCCAAAATATTTATTTCAGTAGGTGTACCCTTCTCTACATTTTGTCACATCTCAGATGAAATCACCCCTTTGATCCCTAGTTTGAAACTTTACTTGCTGCCAGCCTGAGTAAGCCTGAGAAGTGCAGAGCCAATTCCCTTGCATTTGCTATGCCATTTGAATACTGCAGTTTTTAAAAGAATATCATTTTCTTCTCATTGCTATGTTTCTTTGGCTTTGGTAAGTGTGGGAAATTAATGTAGACTTTGGAAGAGTTCCATCAACTCTGAAACAGCCAGCGAGAAAAGAGTCCAAGGCTCAAAATTCCAGCAGCAGTACCTAATCTCGCCCATTATTTAGGATTTATTTTGTTGTTTTCACTTTTCTGTGTTACTTATGCTGTCTTTAACTGCTTAAGTGTGTTTGAGGCTCTGAAGCTCACTTTCAGTAGCTCCACACTCCAAAGAGTTCACAATGGCTGCCCTGACAGAGGAGTTTAAGCAAACTGAAATGAGTTGAAAGGTGAGGTAGAGTGGCACATAACCTGAGAGCACAGGAGCAGGCAAGAAGAAATATGGGACAGATTTTTCTTGTCTTAAGCTGGTTGGTTACATGACCCTAGAGAAGTCAAAGGACCTTGTATTGCTTCGGTTGCCCTCTGCATAATGGTAAGGCATCTCTCAGAAAGCATGGGATCCTTGGATAAAAAATTTTAGACAGCATTGCTTTATGAAGAATGTCAGAGACACAGATATTTGTTGTCCTTGCTGTTCCAGCTGTGCTCTTAGTGATTAGTCTAGCACTGGGATTTTATTTGTGTGCCAACTCTCTTCTATTTTTAATTCTTATTATATCGTTAAAGATTTTTAAATACTTTCTTTTCCCTATCCCATTTTAGCCTTCATCCTCAGCACTGGATATTACATTTCATACAGCTCTTGTCTGTTCTGCTTGAAGGAAAATTAGATATTATTTTGTTTTAGGCAGTGACTGTTTTGACACCTCTGTCTTGCAGTTATTTCTCAAATGACGGAGTAACACTTTCTGTATACGCACACGGCATATTATAAAGGAGAACATGAAGGACTACGGTTATTTCATTACCATTGTATTTTTTCATAGGTGTTACTTGCTCCCCTACTGTTAAATTGACCCACTGAAAAATTGATAAAAAGATGGTGTGAAATTGCCCTACTGTACATTCAGTTTTGAGTTTGCTCTGTGCCATTTACTAACACTAAACAAAGCTACTTTAGTATGCAAAAATTGTATGATTCTTGAATGGTTTTGAAGAACAAAAGAATACCTCAAATGCTTAAATAATAAAATTACACACAACCTCAGAAAAGTTCATTTTAATTTTCAAATTGAGCGTGGTTAAATATAGAAGATTTGTACGCCTTGAGAGTTCCAAACTTTTTTAAAATAGTCTCCTCTTCTATATATGGGGATTTGTGCCTTTTTTTCCCTTGAAATCTGGAACACTTTGTTTTAATCAAGAGATCAATTACTGTGCTGAAAATGCAGCTTGACATATTAGCCAGCTTGAAGAGAATGGAAACTTAAACTATCTTCTCTCCCACCATCAGCCAGATGTTCAGACCTTCACCTTTTGATCCCCTGGGCCAGGGTTCAGGAATTCTGAGCTCTCTGCCAAAGCTACAAATGCAGTGTGCTGACTCTGTAGTAGTGATTTATATGTACTGTCAGTATGGCTATGGATGTCTTTTGACCCTTCTGTTGATACCCTCGTATTTATTTTTAGAATTTCTAATAGGAATTAATCTCTTCAGGATACTACCTGTTATTTACATGGGAAGATACTTCTCCAAAAGTCTCATTTACATAACATTATATCAAAGCATAATAGCACTAAAATACTAGAAAGAAAATTGCCTCAAGTTTTTTCTTTACTGTGTAATACCTCTTCATCCCCTTTGCATATTTCAATGCACACTCACTGCAAGGGATTCTTGCTCCACAAATTTAAAGACAAGAGAGCAAAGCAACCAGTGGCATTCCTTGGGCAATCCCCTTTTTTTCCCTCCATCACCAAAGTGAGAGAGAGTAGTTCAAGTACATACAGTTCTGTGGAGGTGCCTGACATTTGGATCTCTCTGCCAGCCCCAGGCAAGGGAGTGCCTTGAGCAGGTTGCATAGATTAACTCTATACATGTTCAGCATATGCTGGAGGACTTGCTTATTTATATAAAGGCATATGCTGCGTGCCTTGCTGAAGGAATATCTACCATACAAAAAATGATCCAGGATCCCAGTGTCAGTGTGCTCCGTGCCCACTCTGCTCCTTCTGAGGCACAGTTACATCAAAGAACAGAATTACTTTTATAAAACTGACAAAATTAGAATGGTGGAGGATTTAATTAAATGAGATAACTCTGAACAGTGCTGCTTCATCTCTTCAAAGCAAAATGTGATATGTGAGTTTTTAGACTCTGTGGTTCCAGGGTAGCCTGTGTAGCTTCTATGTCGAGTCTGACTTACACTAGCAGCGTTCTTAGTATGTTTCTAGTTTTATGGGTAAGAAACTATAACTTGCTGGTTGTTACAGCTACATGTAAAACAGGAGACAGAAAGACTCTTACTGGAGAAGTATGATGCAGCTCAACCACACTACACCAGTTAATGCCACTGCAGCTTTTGATGTGTCCTTAACTTCCCTGTTATCTGTGTCCACTGACATCTTCCATCTCATTGACATGGCAGTTAGTTTTGGGTTTAATGTGTATGGGTTGCATGGTTCAGATTAAAGGTCTTCTGCAGCCTTGCTGGCTCTGCCCAGAGTAGTTTTCTGGAATACCTGGTCCCAGGTGTGCACGTAATGTCAAGCTGCAGAGACATTTGCTTAGCAGTTGTATAAAATTGAGAGCTTGGGAATAATTAAACGGTGAGGAGGAAAGGGTGGTGTTACACGTTATATTAACCTCTTACCATGTTTCTTGCAAAAGGATTTGTGCATAGTAAAGAGGTACCATTTGCCATGTGTTAATGTTACTGCACTTTTCTTTGATACCTGTCAAAAATTCTTTATTTTTACAGTTTTTGTCTGTATTTTCCTTAGGAGACCAGATGTCTTTGAAAGTGTGAGAAACACTGTTAAGTGTGTCATGAAGGGACTGAAGGGAAAACCTAAAGCAGTTATGTTTCATCAAAATGCTTTCACATATTATTTCTATAAAAGCCTTTGAATCAGTGCTGTTTCAAGTACTGAAATTGAATCCCAGAAATATAACTCTCATGGGTTCAATATTTTTGTAAACATAAATATATAATAGGAGAAATAGGATTAAATTTGTTTCTCTAAGTAGAAAAATGCCGTGTTGAAGAGGTGGGTGAAGGCACTGAAACCAAATATATTTTACAGTATGTGATATAAAATTAAAATATTCCTGAAAGAAAATGTTTATCAGTTGTAAAACAACATTATTTATATTTATAGATTTTTAATCCTATTGCTCAAATGTTTTGCCTTCTAAGTCTAAATTATTTTAACTATCTTTGCTAGAATTTTGAAACTATAATGAAGTTTATTATTTTCAGAGTAAATATCTGCGTAGTATATTAAAACCGAAACATTCAGTGTTCTCTTAGTTTATTAAACCTTCTTGGCTGATGCTTGAATTGAGAATAATATTCTTTATTACTACACAGTGGAACAATTTTAATTGCTCCCTTGAATATTACAACACTTTCAACCATGAAAAAATAGCATAATAGACATGAGAGTAAGTCTGTACTATTTCAGTCACCTTTCCCATTTGACAGTAGAAGTCATATGTTTAAAGAGAGATGCTGCAGTCATGTAAAAATAATTTTTTAAAGCTACTGCTGACATAGTAGGGAATGGAATTAAAGGAATTCCTATGAAGAATATGATCTACTTTGTCCTGCAGAAAGAGAAAAAATCCTAAGCGAATGAGGAAATCATCCAGCAAAATTTTTAAATAGCCTTTAAATGTCATAGAGTGCATCAGTTGCACCAAATACCAGAATATATTCGATATAAAAGGCAGAGTGTTATCAAGAAAATCACCTAAATGACAATTAAACAATGCTTTGTGTTCCGGTTAAGAATGTTACAGGACAAAGGTACCCAACAAAATTGAGAAAGGCTGGATTCAAACTGCCTTGTACTGAACAGGAAAGAATCTGATGAGCTTCAGTGAGCCTTAGATCAGCCTGCTAGGAAAACCACTTGAAAATATGGACAAACTATTTAGACGAAAGTCAGTCCATTTTTTTCCTTTACTAAAGCACTTTAATGGAAGACTCTATTCAGTGTTACACTAGTAAGAAAAAATCCACAGGAATTTCATAAAGGTGTTGTGGGATTTTTTTCTTTTTAAAAGTGAAATTTATTTTTCAGGTCCTGAAATGAGTATGGAAATTCATCTCCCTTTCAGTAAAAAAGTCTCATCTAAATGTTTGTTAACCTGGTGCTTTCAGTTACAGATAAGGTACTTTTAGGGGAACATCAGCATTTCTGACACACAAATCAGCATGCATACCTTTAGGGTAAGGTACATGCACTGCACATCTCACTGTGAATATATGTATAATTATAAGGGTTGTTGAAGCAGCCTGATACAGAGTTTTATGCCCTTCTGGGAAGGAATGGAACCGTTGTTTGGGCATAGCTTTGAGTTCCACTTACTCCTCTGGCTGGCCCGTGATGTCACAGAGTGGTGGCTGCCCCAGTGCCCTCCACTGGCTTGTTCAAAATGGCACTTCGCATCTGAAGTCTCTTGTGCAGTGCTCTCCCTCCTGCTAATCGGTGTGGAAGAGCAGCAGTAAAATTGATGCATAAGATGATGAGTTTACAAGACTCATTAATGTGACTGAAATTCTAATGATCATGTTCTCAGTTCAGGCATATGCGACACTAATCTTTAGATGCTGATCAGAAGAATATTTTTCTAAAAGGACCTTTCTATAGTGTGATAGCCTCAACAACTTTATCTGAAGTGACAAACAGGCAGGCCTTTCAAACAGTGTGCCTAAATAGAACTCTTAATCATACTGCAGTTCCTCCCTCACCTGCTGTGTGACATTGCTTACAGATTTTCTGTGTAATTACTGACCTTTGACTAGCAGTGGAAAAAATAGCTCACTGCTGTATCTGGCTGTTCTTCCTCTCTCTCATTTTGAGTACTTGTTTACCAGTTCTTAGGGCAACTTCATGTTATGCACCCTTGTCACAACTGAGCAATTTAGATTGCCTAAAAAATGACCATTAAAGGTATTAGTAAAAGTGGTTTTAATATGATGTTGTAAAAGTGCAGCTTAGCAAGGTTTGATGGCAAGGTTCACTCTATTACATGGATGAAACATACAGAGGAAAAGCGAGTTAGAGTTGAGGTAGAATTATTTGCATGGAGACCAGAGATGCCAAAGGGTAAGGGAGACCCTCTCAACAAGTCACAGGGTTCAGAATGTGCCCCCTGACTTCCTAAGCTCCTGCTGGAGTTAGGGTGCACCGACTTCCAGTCTTAGTGTCAGACTTGGACAACAGTTTATATCTAATGGATTTAACTACATGTGTTCCATTAATCCAGCACGGTATCAGTCAGTTACTGAGGATCCCTTGGAATAAAAGGTCTCACTGCCTTGGGTAAGGAAGGATCTCTTAGTCTCAGGAAAGGAATCTCATACCGTGAGAGGTGTCCCAGCTCAAGAGGAGAGTCACCTGGCATGCAGTCCAATTGCAGTGTAGGGGCGAACTCCAATTAGACCTATCCAGAAATCTGTGGTACATTGAACAATGTGGTCTTTATTTGTTCCTTGACAAATGAATCTTGGAAAAGCCGCACACTCTTCACGTGTTGATCGCACAATGGGTGTTCCAAGCTCGTGTGTATGCTCACTGTCTCACTCTGCTTCTCTGGGGGTGTCCTGGAGGAGTTCTTGGCCTGGCTGTGGCTCAGACATTTACCTCCTTTGGAGCCTGTACCAAAGTACTGCTGGTTTGGGTAAGGGGCTCACAGTCACTCTGAAATAATTCCCTGGCTCAGTGACCAGTTTGAAGTTAGGTTCTTTTTGCTGATCTAGCAAGTGTAAATGCTGCATACAATCGCTTCACTGCATTAATGATAGGTCTTAAAATCCCCTGAGTTTGCATCAAGTTACCTAAAAATATCAGGGCCCAAATTTCTTATCTCTTCCTGTTTTATGAAGCTTTACAACTGTTTGTAGAATACATTCTCAGTCAGAACACAGAATCCAGGTTGTTACTTTTAGAAGATGTAGTTACCAATTTTAGAGCCAAACTTCATTTTCTTTTTGTGAGCCTGTTCTATTGATCCATTTCTCTCCAGAGGAAAATAGGGTCAATACCTTAAATTATAACTATGAAATGAAAGGATATAGGAGAATATTATGCTGTTGCTGTCTGGTTTTCACTTTTTTAGATTCATAGGGCTTATGACAGATGACACTGAGAGCCAGATATTTACTACTTATATTTACTATCACAGCCCCTCATTTCTACCTTTTCCACAGGACTGATCTCACACTTGGTCCTCCAGAAAGAGATCTTTTCATGACTGAAAGACATCAAAAAAATCTGCCACTTCCTCTGGCAACTGACTCCAATGAATTATCAGTTTCACTACTAAAAATTCTGATCTTAATTCATCTGGTTTTAGCTGCCACAGACATACTGCACTTTGATTTACTAAATAAGCTTTCTTTAGAGTCCAGTATTCAGCAGTTTATCTCTTTCACGACTTTCCAGGCCTTGAGTCCCTGCTTCTTTTCCGTACAGCTCTCCAGATTTTCCAGTATCTCTTGTAAATGCACTGCAGTGTGCTGGGAATGCTTACTGATCCCATTAGGTTTGCATGAGCTTTGGGTTCCTCTGTTACTGTCACTAAGCCTTATGGACAAGCCCTGGTGGCTGCACATTCCTCTAAACATTTTACTTTTCACAAGTCTTTGAGGCATTCTGTGGTTTTATCGGAAATCACCTTTCAGCTTGGTAATGAATGTTGTTGAATAGTATTGATTCTAGAGCTGATTTGTGGAAGAGAGTATTGGAAACACCTATTTAATCAGGAATATATATTCCTCAATCATGGCCATTATGTGAGTGCAAAACCTTTGGTGGAAATTTTGAGATGTTGTTAAATTAACAACTGAACCAGAAGTTTGCACAGATGTAGGACCCATACCTTTAGCCAATTCATTTGAATGTTCTGTTTCAGTGCACTGTCACATCATTTCCATCCTGAGCTTGTCTACTCATGATCTAGAAACTGCCTAGTGCCTTTTGGGGGAATGAATCTATTTTTTTCATAATGCTTTAGGAATTCCTTATTTATTCTGGTTTTACATACTGCTATCCTAAAAGTGCTCAGCAGAATTTGTGGAAATTCTTTAAGTATGAAACTGTATCCAATAGTGATTTGAAAAATATACATTTAAGAATGGTTTTAAATATACATTTTAGAATGGTTTTTACGGGTATTAACTACTTAGACCAATAATAAGGCAGAGTATTTTGACAGGATGTTAAAGTTTGAAACAAGTTTCTGCTACATACAGAGCATTTTCATCATCATTTCTGTGGTGCAGTCCTTCAGCCATGTGAATCCTATGTAATAAATCACAGAGGGAGAAGTAAACTGATGATGTGAAAATACTAATGGCACATGGATGTGGCTGTTGCCAGCAGATGATATGAGAGATTCTAAAATTATCTTAATTGGTAAGTATAACAAGTATTATTCTTGTGTTACAGATTGCAGACAGTTATATATTGCAACTTCTCTGATGGAAAAAGCAGTTTATAATGAAACATTGATGCTTGTGACATCTTGCCATGCTGTGGGGAAGAGGGTGTAATTTGAAAGCAGCCTACATTATCACAAATACCAGGGGTTTTTTTTTATTTAAGTATTGACTTTGACATTCCTGCAATAAATTAAGATTCAGTGCCAGGATTATGAGCTGCTTCCTTCTTATGGTTTCTGCTATATGATACCCATTTATCAAACTTAAGTGGCCAAATCAATAGAGTGTTTCCGTAGCAGGTAGTAATTGCTTTAGACATATTACCTATACTAACAGACTTTGAGTTCTTAACCATCATTCTTCACTGAGCATCCCAAGTTGCTTTTTACAGAAAGAGCTGGGATACCGCTATTTTTCCCTTAATACATGCTAAGTGTGTGAGATTGCTCTGGACGAGCTGATAAACGGGTGGGTTATTTAAACTGACTCTCCACAATGTACAGAGCTACGCAGTAGCCACATTCTCCTGTTGTTTATGCTCAGTCAATGCTGGGAGGTCCCCTGCAGTTCATTTTACATTATTGTTCATTAGAAGAAATGTTGTCCGAGATAATACTTTCCATTGCGCTTACCTTTTACAAGCACTCTGCATTTTCAGATTAACTGAAAGGTTTATTGGTGCTGGTATTAGAAAAATTTAGCTTTTATGGCCAGTGAAATGTGTTTTTCTCTCCTGAGATAATGACTTGTACACCTGGCACTTTTATGGCATCTAATGGATTTTATTTTTAAACAGCTTTAATTAAGCTTGTGGTATCACATGACACAAGCAAGCAATGGGGTTTTTTCCTTATCTCACAAATCAAGGTATTAAAATGGATTAATTAATAGATAACTATGGCCTTAAGATCTTATTAGAAGACTAAATATTTCATAGTTTAAGAACTGGATTATAGGATGCTATAAACTGCAGATGCTGTATCATCTTTAAATACACTGAGCTCACCTGATGCTTTTACAGGCATTTGGCTAATATTTCTTTTACAGCTATATACAGAAATTGCCCTTTCCCTATTCAGATGTATGCCTCATTTACTTGGTTTAGATTGGTGCTACTGCAGAAAAGAGAAAGATCCATCCTGCCAGGGTAGGCAGATAATCTAAAATCCAGAAAGCTGGATGGTTGCTTTATTGATGTTTTCCTTATGCTTGTCATTACCTTATTGCTGTCACTTTGCAGAGGGAGAAATCCCAGGGTGACCTTGTCCAAACTGCACTGTACAGCAACAGGAAAAAAATACTGGGAAACGGTTTGTTTTGCTTTTTTTTCAGGAAGTCTTACTCTACTCAAGAGAAGTAGTATTATTCATTCTCAGTTATCTATCCAGATTTATTTAAGATTATTTGCCCTGAGGGATAGAGGGAAATAGAAGTGACAGAAAGAAAATCACATATGGATATGTAATATTCATACGGACAGGTGGAACATAATGATTTGAGCCCAAACTGTTGGGAGGAAATGTGTGTAGTTCTTAACCCTGAGAGAATCAGTAAAGCCTTAGAAGTCCAATCAAGTACTAAACAAAAGATTTAAATAATACAGCAATGACAGTAAATACAATGGAGGAATGTTTTCATTTTCATAGCTCTTGAAACTTTAATGCCTATTTCATTTTAGCTTCGACTTTTTTCATAAGGATCAGAAAGACCAACCATTAACTTCAAAATGAACCGTAAACCCTGAAAGATGAAGCAATTCATCTTACTTGTGTGCATAGCATCTGCCATGGTGGATTTCCAAGTCAATCTGTAGATACTATTACACAGTAAAAAGCTGAGTGAAAATAATTCAGATTTGTGAACTTGGTGAGCCCTTCTCTATCACAGTATTATTTCAAACATTTAAGGGCACTTATTCTGGATATCTAGTCCTACATGTGTAGAAAGCAAATAAACAGCCATACTGGGAGGACAGTGCTCTGCATTGAAAGATGAATGAAAAAAGGCAGAAGATGGGTATCAGATGAATCGTGTTTCCCTTCTTCTCTGTGCATCTACTTTTTTAAGCCTGTAAAACATTAACTTCCTTGATCTCCAGAGAACAGATCCGCAAGTTAATTCTTGTGTAAAAAATAAATGTGGCATCTACCTGCCATTTTTTGTGTTGTTGTTTTTCCTTACATTGGATATTCCTATGTCATTTATGAAAATTCAGTTATTATAACTTAGGAAAGTTATTTATAGAACTTAAGCTTTAGAAGCTTACCCATGCAGCCTGAACATTTGCCAGGTTTACACTACCACTCTGTCTTGGTTGCCAAAAAAAAGACAACTGAAGATAGCCTAATAAAATAAAGTTTGGAAAGGCAGGAAAGGGGTGAGGCAAGGGTATCGTTTGTAAATGTATAAAAACAGTATTCTACAATTCAGAACGGCCAACTTCTATTTACTTAGAAAATAGTGTAGTCAGTTTATAAACAATTCTTATATTTACTACACCCTTCCCGCGGAGGTTCTCATTTCATCTGAACTGTTTCTGTGGGATGTAGCAGAGAAGATAATAACACTTTAAAGGATTCTCCTCATCTTCATGTTGCTTAGTTCAAAGACATACTGGGGGATGGTTGCCACCTACTTGTTAAAATGTGAGGTGATAATAGTTGTGCTCCTGGTCTCTCATGCCTGTGCTGATGCTGCAGTGCCAATGAATAAAGTGTGGTAAAAAGATTGTAGTCTTGCTGCAAAACTCAATTGACTGTGAACTCGTTCCAAGAGTAAAACACATGAGAAAAACTATTGTTTTGACTTAGTCATTTTTCCAACCACAGTGGTGTCATAACAGCTGTCTTCTTTTGCTGGTTAACAGTTGTTTCATTAAGCAGGCTGAGAAATACTTTCATAGTTTCATGAACTCATAAAAATACATTTTGGGGTAGCTGTTTGGGCCTAATCAAATTCCACCACATGATCAAAGGAAACCACAAAAAGTCCAGTTCTTCAGATTTTGAGAAAAAGGTGTCCATGCCTATGCTCCTGAATTTCAGTTATATTTTGGGAAAAGGAAATCGTAGTTATATCAAAAGTGGTAGTTTCAATTAAAGTAGCGGTGTAATGTTTCATCTGTTTGCCAGGACCTGTCGCCTGTTTACCAAAGGGAAGAAATTACCATAAGGGGAGCCTTAGAGGCACAGGAGTAGCTACTGTTTATATGAAATACAATATGGTCAGGGAAAACTAGTTCCTTTGATATGCATATCATCGTGTTTCCTCTGTGGATGATGTGTGTAGGGGGTAAGACCTTTCAAAGGTTGTCAGAGCAATCCTGTAACTTCATCACGTGTTGCCTTCGTTAGTTTAATGGACTCGTGTAAAGCAGTGCTTAAAGTGCATTTGATACAGTTCCTCTAATCCTTTCTTCCTTGAAATTCTGTTTTCCTTTAAGTACACTGGATTCTTTGGATTTGTTTACACTGAGATTTATTCAGATTAGTATGATTCACTACTTGCTTGTTTAGAAAAATACTGTGTTACCTTTTTTGACTGGGACCGTGTTTTCATTAAATGCAATGACTGTATTACCTAAAGGAACCTTGGTCTTTGATTTGGATCTCTTGCCATTGCTCTGTGAAAAGTAGTAAGCAGCTCTCGTGGATTTGGTGAGATCAGTGTGTTTGGCTCTAGTTACTGGACAGATGAGGTACTAAACCTATTTGACTACCCTGTGATAAGTTGGTGTTAGCAAGAGGATATACGTCATATAAATATTTGGAGTTAGAATCATGGAAATGTCAGTCAGCCCTACTTAGTTGGATGCTTGAGAAACAATCATTCTCAGCAGCACAGAATTTGGAAGCTGAGGGAAACTAGGACTCCCAAGGACTACAAAGACACCCATCTCTGTAGCTTTGTGTGCTTGCCTACCGTGAGAAGGTAAAATACATAACCAGATAGCAATTATGACTTCCATAACAGCTGTGTTCATTAAGAAGTATTGAAAAAGAATAAAAAAGCAATAAAAAAAGAAATTATCAAGGAGACTGGGAGATATAGGCACTAAATCCAGGCATCTTAAACACAGTTACTTACTTCCATGTCTATGCATGCATGAGTTTTGTTTTGTGGGGTTGTTTGTCTTTTTCCTTGTTATGGCTACACATTTTCTTAAGCCATACAATGAACTCTGTTGTTCAGATACTGTAATCCCTTCTCTGAAGTAAGAAGTCATGTTTTAAAAATCTCTAGTCCTGCCACTTTTTAGCCTTGCTAATTTTTTACACAGTATTTTAGCAGCAAAGGTTTGTAGTGTTCAGTGAGGTTGGGCTTGTGTCATTTCTTACATCTTTTTCATTTCTGCATTTGTCATTTTTGAAAACAGATTATTGCTGCTGAAATTACCTTGGTCATCAATGCCTGAATATATTTTAAAAATCCACACCAAGAGCCCTATTGCTTCAATAGCCTGAAAACTTTGTTCTTCAAGCTCTGCTTCAGTTGCAGCTACTACTAAAAGCTTCAGGAAGCTACTGGCTCCATCAGTAGGATGTGAAGTACCTAAATTTCACAAAACAGAGTTTTAAGTTTCTGGCACGCTGGTATTTTGAAGCAATTTCATTTAATAAAGCTTCTTTTTGCAAGAAAGCCTGTACTGTAACTGTTTAATTTCATAAGGATCACCATGTAAAGAAGTTTCTAAGTATCAGGAGAGAAAAGATGATGGGTTTTCAGAAGCAAGCAGGAAGTATGAAGAGAATGGCTGAAATAAATAATTTTTAAAGAGAATAAATTGATACTGAGCTCTGCATTTCTGATCCATTTAACTGAATACATTTACCCAGAAGTGCTAAATGCAATAAGAAACATGTAGAGGACTGTGTTTCATTCTGTGAACCATGACTGCTTTTGTTTCTCACACCAGAAGTATTTCAGTTGTTGCAGTTAGATACTGCAGAAAAAAATACAAATTTCTTAGATGTATTTCTTTTACTATGTTTGGTTATATTCCCATCATTACAGAGAAAGATAAAGAACATTTCCCAAGATACTTAATAAAATGAAATCTTCAAAATTATTGCCCAATTAAGTGCAAACAAAAGTTAATATGGTTTCAGTTTTAGCTGTCAGTAGTTTTGACATCTTTCAGTGTTTATGCTGATTTAGTGTTTTCAGGAGTACAGCGGCCATTTGAGGAAACAGAATATGTTTTAGCCCAGTGTCCCGTGGGTTGAATACTCAGCCTTGTTAGTTCTCTTCTGAGTTCTTTGACTGTGTCTGATGGAGATGCACTCAGGGTCCTACCCAAGGTACCCTACCCATGCCCACTTCGGTACTGAATGATGCACTAAGAAAGGTTTTTTAGTGCTGGATCACTTAGGCCCCACTCTGGTGAAATGCAAACTTATCCTAATTTTTTTTTAAGGAAACATAAGGTTGCATAATATTATAATGACTGTGATAATGTCTCCAAGTGCCAGATTTAGTCATATTCAAATCAATACTTGGTATTACTTTGCAAATGCTACTTAAATTGTTAAAAGACACTTAGCAAGATACCAGTGAGATGAAAGAGCTAGCACCTGTCTAGAGATAGATCTTCATTTTACAATATCTGTGTTGTTCAGGCCTTGATATCATGAGCTAATAAACCATATACTTGCAAAAACAGGGCTTCCTGTAACCTAATGCTTTTTTAGGAAAATTTACCTTCAATGGTATGTTTCATTTTTGAGATTACAACACATTTTTATCACTTCTGATCACTAAAGGAATTGAGGTAGTTTTCCTCATGCTTGCTATATGGGTGGATGTAAAACTTTATTAGCATAGCAGTACACACATATGGAAGAGATCATGATCAATTTAATTACAGTTGTTACCTTTTCACTTATGTAAACTAAGGATGAGAAAAAGAGAAAAAGAGAAAAATACAAACATTTCGTAAGAAATTCTAGTACAGAGTCATCAGGAGGAAACAGTGTCACTAGTTCACACTAACCGCAACCAATTTGGTAACTTGGCATTACAAGAAATTAAGTACAATTACAGTAATACAGAAGTTAGATGCTTTTTATTTTTATAATACCACTGAAATAGCCAAAAAGGAAATTTTAAAACCTACCTCTAAAATAGTTGCATGTTTGTGCCACAAATGAAAATAACCACAGTAAGTTTAAATTACTTCTTTTTTAGGTGATCTTGAAGTAGGAGAAAAAAATGGAGGATATCATAGGAGGTACAAATAAATAATTTAATCTTTTAAGGAGAGATAATCATCAGGCAGCAGAATATTTCCTTTGATCTGATGTCCATGATACTACATAAAAACATTATCTTCATGTTGGAAGAAGTGGGGGGTTTTTATGGTATACTAGTTGAAGGAAGAAACTAAAGCTGATTCATTTAAGACAGTGATATTGTATAACTTAAAGATTGAGAACTGGCTTGTTTCATGGAAAATTAATTTCATTCCTGAAAAGACTGTTAACTCACGCCAGAAATGATAAAAGAGATCTAGATCAAGTGGTTGATGGCAAAGAGTAGCCTTCAGTAAAACTTAAGCAATGGACCTCTTGCTGCAAAAACTTGTTGAGTGCTTGAAATTTCCCAGATCTTAGCTGATGATGAGTGTAATTTTTTTTTACATGTGCCTCTTTTTTTCCATGAAGTTTTCTGTTGTTTGTTTGTTCATTCCTAGATTATTTTAAAATATTTTGGGGACAAATAAAGGATATAAGCTAGGAAAAAGTACTTAACAAATAGACTGAAACAGGATAAAAATGAGATGCAAATAAGACACTTTTCAGGCACAGTTTTTAATTACTTGGTTTCCAGTAATTTTCATTCTATATTAATATAATAATGAGAAGCAATAGATCTGTACATAAAAGCTTATATGAAAATCTTCCACCAAAGTTATATAAAACAGATACAATTTATTACAAATCAAGGTTTTGGGCTTAGGAATGTTTATTTAATTTTACAGAATTTTCAGTTGCAAGAGTCTGAAGCCTTACTGTTGAAATTTCAATTTTACAGGCAAATAAACTGCTTTTTTCTTTATCTCAGCCGTTTTGTTTGCTGTTAACTGAATCCAGATATGTTTGAGCCTCATATGATCCAAGTTACACAAGTTCCTAGCCAGATTCTTTCAGAGGAATAGCTGTCCTCCCTGGTTTTCCCTTCACCTTCCTCCCCTCTCCCATACCTGTATCCTGGCCCCATTCAGTGACTGCAGACCCCTACTCTGTAACCTCACACAAGCTAGAGCTCCACCTTCTGCCTTCACAGCTGGTCTCCACTGTGATACAAACTTCTCAGGATCATTCTCTGTGCTTGCCTGGTGGCTATAACTCAGTTCAGGACACATAAATAATACTGTTTCTGTTGCACTTGAAGTGACATGGGTATCACTGTTCTTGGAGGATTTGTATGAATAACAAGTTTGGGCTGATTACACTGAGTGTCATCTGTTCTCCAGGAAAAATGGAGATGATTGATAAAGATAGTAATTTGTTTTCACTGGGATAAATGCATAAAGAAATGTGTGATGGTGGAAATCTGGGGTCTAGTACTTAGATTAACACAGGCTTAATCTGGTTTCTACTATCTGGACTAGTTTTGGTAACCTTGCATTGTCATGAACAGAAGTTCCTTAGCCCAAGGCAGTGTTTTATTTAAAACAACACAAGCAAAGTAAACTACAAAAGCACTGTAGGTTTTTCTAAACTGTGAAAAAAAACCCAGAAACAAGTTATTGTGGTCCTCCATGGAGGAAAGACAACGTAACAACATTCTCATGTAACTAGCTCGAAGGATTTGGGGAGTTATCTAATGACAATCAGTTTAATTCTAAATATTATGTTAAAATCCTTGTTGCCTTTGCAAATCCTAAGAAATGGGCTTTATTCAGGTGACCTACTTGAAACTGGTGGGAACAGACTTATATCGGATGTGTCTTTGCACTGGTTTTGCTGTCCCAGGAGGAATTAAGTAGTAGTTACTTGACTTCAGTGCAGTTAGGATGTTATATAAATTTGCTATCACATTAGCAGTTCGCATTGTAATTACATTGGATAAAGTATAATTACTCCTGAATTCACAAGTAAGTCATACAGATAAGTAGACTTCCAGTGTATGGCATGTTACAGCCATACAATATGTGTGTATAAAATAATGAAATCAATTAAATGCTGTACAAGTCATCAAAAACTAATAGAGACAGATTCCAAACTGTGATAGCTAAGAGGAAGGTCTTAGTTGGATAGTTGGTTGATTTACAAGAGGTATAGAAACAAACTGTTGATAATTTTTAGAAAGAATAGGTATAATAATGCCTTACTCTAACATATTTTTAATTACATGGGATAAAGACCCTTATATCCAAAACTGATCTATTCTGAGACTTATGCTTCTCCCACTTGCTAGAACTATCTGAGGCTTTTAAAAATAATATTTTTATTTATGTGCAGGAAGGCTCCATTTTGTTTTGGTTTGGTTTTCTTCTGTCATGTAACACATGTAATCCACGGAGTTAATAGTTTAAGTGGATTGGGAATCTGTCTGTGATTTGTCCAGGGTAAATCTCACTGAAATAATCTCATCTCACAACATGGAGCCAGGGAAGCAAACCTGAATGCAGGGTGTTGTATTTTCTAGATCTAAGAAATAAAGGTAATGAGGGTTTTTTCCATGTTTTTGTAAGAAAACAAATTTTTCATTATTTATTCCTTCATTCAGTTAGAATGGGTTTGTTGTTTCAGTTTAATGCCTAATTTGATATTATTTTATTGTATCACTAGAGATTGCAAGAATCCCTACTTCAGTTTCCAAAGGGTCGAATAAAACATTTTAGTAGCATTTTTGATTGTTTTATAACTGTAATGAAATAACACTTTTCTCCAGTTCTAGCTTAATATTATTTGTAAATATAGAACTCAGTTCACTAACATACCTTGTCTAACTCTCATTTCATTTTTCTAGACCCAGGAATATCATTACCAGATGTGTGCAAATAAAATAGTGTTTTCTACTTTTGAAGATAGTTAATAATAATTTATCAACGAATTAACTAGTAGACAGCGTGAAAAGAGGTCTGATTTCATTTGTTGGAATAGGGAGGGTAAAAATAGTTTATGAACAGCCTAAAAATTGGCAGCATTAAATAAAATTGAGGAACTTTTTATAGGGACAGTCTAATTAGCTTTGCTACTTTGTGTTAGTTTCTGTGTACCAGGGAAATTTTAACCCAGCTTTTAAGTATCTGTTTCGTGTTAGAACACCTCTTTCAAATTTTTGTTAGCCTTATGTATGGTGTAAAAGTTTTATTTGATTCCAAATACCTAAAAAAAAAACCCCATAAAATGGTACTACTTGAAATACTTCAATCAGGATACTTTAGGCCATCTTTTAGCATTGTGATTTTCAAGGAGAATGCTCCACTTTAAATCCAGAGCTAGGTAAAATAAGAATCTGGTTTATTACTTGCAGTCGTAGAGGAAGGAGAATTAATAACAGTGGAATTAAGAAACAAGACCTGTGTGTAGTTGAAATTATCTGTATCCTTGAAGACATTTTAGCAAGACATTATGATTCACCATTTCAAGTGTATGTCTTAAGTAATTTGGAATTTTTTTTAAAAGTCCACAGCTGATTTAATAACTAGCAGAAGCTTCACTGAGCTCGTTCCTGAGTGTGATTAAAACCTTTATTATTTTTTCTTGTGTGTATTTTACTGGTGTTAACTAACAACAATCTCAAGCTGTTTAATGAATATTCACAGATCCCATCAAGAGCATCTTTTGAATGTGGAGGAAGAGCTACTTTACGTCACTTTCTCTTTTTAGAGTTTTTTTTCCATTGTTTATAAATGATCCTGCAACATTAGAAGTGGTTCTGATTGTCTATATATCTGAAGCTGCTTTATTTTTCTAAATAGAAGTAGGATTGAAGGATAGGATAATATACCAAGTGGTAAGTCAGTCCTACAGCCTAGAGGAAACTCAGTAGGATGGAAGGAAGGGACCTAACTATCATCTATAAATACTTTCAGAGTAACTGCATAGATGAAGGAAGGAATTATTCCCAGTCTGGGAAGATATCAAGATAAAGAATAATGGCCCAAAGCTATTAGAAACAATTCTTAACCATGGGCTACAGTTGTTGACTGATGCAAATGGTAAATCCCCACTCAAGTCAGACTGAGGAGTTCTCCGTCAGTGCAGTCATTGGAACCAGTCATTCCCAGTGTGCTGATACTGGTGTTTGCAGAGAGGTCGTAGCTCGCTTATTTCAGAGTGAGGTTTTGCCTGGTTTAAATAAAGCCAGCTGTGTGGATAGCTGATGTCACTCTCGCACACCTCTTGTGGCCCGCTGCCGTCCTCCTGCGTTAGTGCTGGTGGCCTCTGGTTTTCAGTCACTCTTCCCACATTCACTTGTGCCTACCAAGCCTGGCCCAGTTGACTCCAGGCTGTACCTGGCACCAGCAGAGCCTCCATCAGCAAGGTGGGAATGATCCTTGCCTCACTCAGGAAAATGACAAAATCAGTTCAGAGTGAAGCAGATTGAACTTCAACTCTGACCTACAGGCCATTCACAGTTTTCTTACAGAGTATTGCCATTTTTATGAATAAAAGACCTACCGGGGAGAACTCCAGATGGGGACACTGTGCCCAGGCCCATGTGCCAGGACCAAGCTTAAAAACAGCAGCCACAGGGCTGGACTACCTGTGAGGCTCGGCAGAGTTTGGATAAATGAGTGACTGCATGTTGATTAAGGCAAGTTAGAGCAGTGTTAACCCAAAGCAGCAACTCACATCCACTTCTCTCTTGACTCTCAGCAGCTGTTGTCTTACTGATGTGTGCCGTGGTGTCCTGGATGGCTGGGATGGGAGGAGTGGGGTAAAGGTGAAAGGGAAAAGCTGTTTCATAAGGATGTGTAAGGTGCGTGGAGAGCTGATCTGATGCTCACCCAACTGGTCATTGTGTGATAAAATCAAGCAAAATAGAAGAAACTTATTCTCAAAAGAAAAGGCACTGTCTGGCACTACCAGTTCTTGCTGAGAGATAAATTTGCCAGCTGTTAAATTACCAAGACCTTTTGAAGTTCCCCCATCCTGAGGTCTTCCCTCATCTTCTAGTATCAGCTGGTATTACTCAGCCAGGTAGGAAGATCACAGCTTTAACAGTTCGGGGTACGTGTTATTTTGTAGGGAAACATAAAGTAACTGCACACAGGGAGGAGGAAACCTGGACAAAAATGCGTGAAGTTTGCAGATGGATTACCAGAACACCAAAAAAATTAGGGATGATGTGCACTAAAGAGCTATAGTTATGTGTGTTGTTTTATAATATTTTTTTGCTACATAAATACATTTTAATCAGTCAAATGGCATATGGTGAATAAAGGTAAGAGACAGAGTTTCTCCTGCCATCTGCTGCTCCAGAGATCATTGCCAGCATATTACAGTTCCCTTTCTGCAGCTCTCCTACAGCTTCAAATCTCAGGCTTTTAATTTCTTAGAATTACATTCTGATTTATAAGTCTATAGGTTGTTTTTTATTTAAAAAATGGGTTTGAAGATATATAGGATGATTGGGTGAAAAAGCTACAAGTTCTCTTGTTTTATCTTCTTACTTTATTGAATGCTTCAGTGCACTCAGCTATTTCCTCTTATATGAATTTCACCTCTTAAACATCCATAGTTTTGTATTCCAAAATGTAGAAATGCTAGGAGAAAAAAAATCACTGTCATCTTCTCAATTACTCTTCTCAGAAACAAAATGAGTAAACCAAAGCACTAAATTTGACCAAAATTTCCAAGAGGTTGCTTTCATTTTAAAAGTCAGATACTCATTATAGAGTACTTTTTGGTAGATTTAATTTAATAGATTATTTCTAAATCTTTTTGGCCTCTATGCAGTGCACTTTAAGGCTATTAGATGAAGAAAAGAAAAAGTGAGATTGTGGTTTTCAAAGGGTATTCATGTATTTGCATTCTGCTAGTCAGGACAGGTGATTCCAAGCACTTTTAATTACTTGAATTTTAAAGAAAATACCTTAAACTTGTCATCCCAGATGCACTCCTGCAATGTCCTGAACATCACTTGAGCTGTAGTTGTTGTGTTGCTCTTCATCAGCCTGTGTGCTGTTTACAGGAGAAACATTTAATTTTAAGGCATTTGGAAAACTGCATCGTACTTTTGTTGCTTTCGTAAACCCCCTGTGGAAGGGAATATACATGTGGAATATACATGGAAGCATGTATCTTTCCATTAGGGCAAATAGATATTTTGGTGACAATCAGACTTTTGAAGATAATTGTTTCATTGGCTCTAATTGGCCAGTTCTTCAACTTGCTCGTATTCTAAGGGGATGAGACTTAAATGGCAGTTTTTTTAGGACTGACATAAGTCTTTCCTAATTTTTGAATTAGGAATATTCAAAAGAATAGTGCTTGCAGGGTAGAATTACCTGACTGACTATCTGTGATGTTAAAGTGAGGAAAAAGATAACCCACAGTGTTTTCCATATTTTTATCCCTCAGAGTGATGAATGATTTTCTGAGAAAGAAATAAGACCACCATAGTGAAAAGGGGATGTGAAAAAAACATTTATTGTAATATTTATTCCAAGAGGGACACATCCTAGCTTTATACCAAAGTAAAATTCCCAAAAAGGAAGAAAATGTGTCAGTAGCTTTCCTAGAAAACAACGCTGTCAAATGTTTTTCTGTTGCCGTGGAAAACTTGCTATGTGAGCTTGTGACAGTAAGACCCCAGAAAGGGGATGTGGCAGCAGGGTTTACACCTGTTCTGTGACAGCACCCCGATGGTGTGACAGTGCACCTGCAGCTCAGCCCAAACCCAAACCCAAACCCACGGCCGCGTGGGAAGCAGAGCTTGCTGGCTGCCAGATGACTCGTCATCTAACAACGTGTAAAATCGAAACACAGCTTTTTGCCATTTTAGTAATATTTACACTTTTTGCCACATAACAGTATTTCAGGAGAAAATTAGTTACCTTTACAATTACTGCTAACAGAAAATGCCATGAAAACGCATCATTTTTCCAGATTTAGGCAGGTAGAGCACAGAGTAAAATATGAGGGCTTTGTTTCATCTCTCTTTCCTCTTTTCTGTCTCCCTCCCCCACTATCCTCCTTTCTCCCTCCCCTTTACTGCCCAATATTTTTTTTTCTTTTTTCTCCCCTTAATTTCAGGGGGGTTTGAATAGCCCTGTAAGGAGAAGAAATATGCTTCAAGGAAAGAGGCACGTGGGTCTCCAGAGTACAATAGGAACATAAAATCTGTCTCAGAGGCGTAATTAGGCTCGCAATTAATTAATATTTGCAAACCACTTTGAGAATCTGGGTGCAAATTATTATTATTTTCATGATGTCACTGCTGAGACAGATGAATAGGAAGTAGAAACAAAAAGATAATCAGTAGATTCGTGAAGAGCTTACACTGCCGCATTAGGATCATTAACAATTGCTTCTTTGTGTGTATCATTATTATCCAATATTAGTTTTCCCACTCTGGTGAAGTAAAAAGTACAAGTTCTCAAAAATTATGAAGTCTTATCAGCTGATGAGGCAAAAAATACAGTAAAAAGTGAGAGGTGGAGGAACAAATATTTTCTTTTCAATGATTCTGAATATCAGGTGGGGAAAGGGAAGAGTTGTTTGTATGAGTAGTGTGTAATTTCATAATTTATTATTATTATTATTATTATTTTGTTTACACCTGGTAAAATCTTAAGTGCTGTCCCCACACAATTTCCTAATTTTGTGAAGCAATTTTATTTTAATACATGTGGGCATAAAGGCTTTAGATAGTCCCCAACTGATTTTCACTGTCTGATAATAATATATTGGACAAAATAGCATTGCTATTTGTGTGGGAGTTAATGCTTTTGAAAACAGCTAATACACTTAACTACAGTGTATTAACAGTGGGCGTTCTGCTTATTTTTATTGCAAGCTTTAGCACTGTGCAATTTTCCTGCAACATGTTAGCAATAATCCACTCCATGCTGGCACTTGAATATTTATTGAGCATTACAGTCAAAAACTTATGGGAAAAAATGGATATTAAGACAACGCACATTACATCCTGGTAAGGCAGGGTGTCCGTAAAAGAAAACAGTGATGAGGAAGTTCGGGGCGGTTGTTTTTAAGATTATCAAAGCCTATTCCAAAAGAAGTATTACATACACATGGCAGGTGTTTTGCACTACCTTTCATAGAATGATAGAATATGCTGAGTAGGAATGGACCCACGAGCATCATCAAATCCAACTCCTGGCCCTGCGCAGGATATCCCAAGAATCACACCGTGTGTCTGAGAGTGTTGTCCATGTGCTTCTTGGACTCTGTCAGGCTTGGTGCTGTAACCATGTCCCTGGGGAGCCTGTTCCAGTGCCCAACCATCCTCTGGGTGAAAAGACTTTCCCTAATGTTCAATCCAAACCTCCCCTGACACAGCTTCGTGCCATTTCCTCAGGTCCTGTCACTGGTCACCACAAAGAAGAGATCAGTGCCTGCCCTTCCACTTCCCTTTGTGAGGCAGTTGTAACTGCAATGAGGTCTTCTCTCAGTCTCCTCCAGGCTGAACAAACCAAGTGACCACATGAACTCACTTCCCTGTAGTGTGCCTCCCTGGATTCCCATGGACTGCTTGGCAATATGGAGGATGGAGGGTCACGGCACATACATGCCTTCCCCATCCCAAGGCCTGGGAGGGTGATGACAGTATTTGGCACCATGGAGAGGGGGAGATCTTCATGGACTACTGGTATTGTAGGTGTCCTTATGTAGTTAGGTATTTCTGGCTGCACATGCTAGTGGTTTTGGTGGTGGGATGAAGCTGTTTGCCAGCATCTTCAAGCAAAGGTTTAATAATGGCCCCAGCAATATCTGAAGTTGTCCGCCTTAAGTAATTGTTTGGAAAAATGTGGTGTAGAGAAACAAATACTCTTACAAGTTCAAGGAATGGGTGAATCCTTACAGCTGAAAAAAGCCTGAATACAGAATTACATGTCTTGGCTGTGATACCAGAAGTGTGCACAGACAGTAGCAGGCAGCCATGTCGCAAGGGGCGTCCTCCATAAAAAGCCTTCCAATTTGTGTAACAGCCATTCATCCCGGCCTATGAAAAATGTTCTACAAGAACGCCACACTGCAGATGGGCAGGTGTGCATGAAACCACACGGGCACGGTAGGACAACAGGGAAGCAACGCTCAGAGTCAAATGCTAAACAGACCAGCTAAGCATGGGGAAGGTTAGGATGGGTTCGTTTCCTTTGAATGATACCACGGAGTCCAGGTATGTGCGGGCAGCGCTCTGGCCGGTGAGACCCCGTGTCACTCTCTGGAGGTTCAGGGGTAATCCATCCAACTCCTAAATGAATCATCCACCGAAATGAAGGGTGTAGAATAGGTAAGTTATATTCTAACTGCGCATTTGGTAGCACAGGTTTGTAAAGGAGAGCATCCTACAGCCATCTGCTGTAATTTGAGCTTTTGAAGCAATTAAATTCCCTAGGAAAGCCATGCGAATCTATCTGCAAACTTGACTGATTATCAGTGGGTTTGTTTATGCAGTTATTCTGATCATCAGGCATTCCTTTTAGTATCCTTGTTGAGCTGTAAAGCAGGACATAATTCTTCTGCAAGTTTCTTAGAGACTGATTTTTTTTCTGTTTTGGTAGGTGGGAATTGACTGTGCAGCATCTTCAGGCACTATTTCTGGGCAGGGCTTTGGTTCCGTCTTAACACAGTTAACTTAATGTTTAGAAGGAGTGCCAAAAGCGTGAATGTTCACCTAGGCTGCTTTATTTATCCACTTGCATGGTGTAAAGAAATTTGGAGCCTTCATATAAAATGTCTTTTGAAAGGTGATTAAGTAACCATGCAACTTTTTTTTTCATTCATTTTTTTCTTGACTGGCTTACACCTGTCACTGATTTTTTATGTGATAGAAAAAACTCTTATTCTACTAATAACGCTGGGTTTTTTTGTCTCACAGATCTTTACTTTATTCTTCATTTAATTTCATTCAAATGAAGATGCATCCACAAGTAAGAACCTGATAAATCTCAGTGCCCCCTACTTTCCAGGGTTCCTCGAAAGATCTGGAGCAGGTGTTTACAGTCAAACATCTGTGTTGTCCTTCATTAAATTTTGTGTAATGATTTATATGCATCAGTAGTGCATATAAATGTGATTTTTTGATCAAATATAAATTTGATATGTGGCAGAATTTATAAATATCAGAGGACAGAAGAACTAAAAGCCTTTTTACCAATCCAGGCACTCCTAAAGAAAACCTCACAAAATATGATATTTGGAGAGGTAGCCACACAAAGGTGGAGAGATATCCTTATCAAATACAGTGTTTCGTTTCTTCCTGGTGTATTCTGTGGGTTCTTTCACTATGTTAAATAACTTTTGGGAAAAAACAGTATTTTCACTTGAAAATGTGGCAAGTCCTTTAGTCCCTGGGCCCCATATGTGCATATGTGGATTGATTTATGTGACCCAAAGTCCAGCATCTCAGTGTATACCACACTGAAATAAGGGCCCAAGTCTGCAGTGCCATGAGCCCATCCCTTAAGTCATCTCATTGTACAATAGCTGTTTAAAATACTGCTTGAACATGTTTGACGTATTTAAACATACGTTTCATCTCATCTCCCTTTAAAGAGCACTTAAGTAACACAATACATATAATCAAACATTTTTTTCTGGATGATTGATTATCACATGTTTCAAGTGCAAGTTTCTTTTAATCTCATCTTTTTCCTGGTCCAAATTAAGGCTTATATTTGAAAGGTATGGAAATGTATAGTGTTTATATGGTAATCATACTTTGCTGTCACCATTTCAAGTCACTTTCCAGACAAAAGAAATATTAGCTGCTGAACGATCTGCCGGCTCCATAATTAACACAGGATTGATCACTCTTCCCCCATCCCCTACATTAACAGGCTGCAGAGCCCAGCCTGCTTATGTCTCTCACACACGTAGAGCCACAATTTCTGTCCTCCCACCAGATGCTATCCAATTTTCTGTGCAACTGAGTATAACCCTGTAACACAGAGCAAAAGCAAGCCAGCTTCTCTTTCGACAACTACTGTGACTTCTCTAAAGAGCAAGCAAATCTCTGGCAACCAGTTTGTGTGGCAGACCTGGCCCCCAAATTCTGATTGTCTTGAAAGCATAAGAAGGACTACCTTAAGAGAATGCAGAACAAAAACTTTGTCCCAACTCTACCTCCATTAAAACTGAGGTGAAAACCTTTGTGTGAGGGATGATGGCTAGAAAATAAAATACAGAAGTGCTGTTAGCTACTATTGTTAGGGATGGAGAGATCATCTCTATCTTCTTGATAATTGTCACAGATCAAGCTCTGTGGTTTGTCTTTATGGCTCTTAGAAGAAATATAATTTCATCTTTTATAAAAATGTTGTATTGGTTAAGTGAAAGTGGAAAATTATGCAAAAACGGTTAGTAATGATTCAATCACAATTCATATTATTCACACTCATGCCATAATTGATGCTGATAAGAGAGCGGAAGCCTTTTGTTCAGTCCCTCAATGCTTAGAACAATACAGTCATGCATTTTATTTTAAACTTTGTAAATTACCTATTTTCTGAAATTGCAAATGACCCATTTCTAAACATAAGCATTTCATGTTGTAATCCTTTCATTTTATTTCAATGTGAACAATGTCATTCACTGGCTCCAAGCGTATAACTAAAGATTTTAAATTTTAACAATGAATATGTTCTATGTTTAATACTTGCAAAAATATTCAATTATATACGGTTATTTATTAAGTGGAGAACTAATTGAATGTCACTGCCAAGCAGTGTGTCCCTGGAATTTAAATAGAAGTGTGAAGAATCCCCAGAGACTGTTACATAGCAAGGGAATAGGAGTATGAGAGTAATGGGAAATATAATTTAAAAAGCAATAGACTTCAAACTTTAGTCCGAAAAGCAACAGACTACTGTAATTTACCTTTTGCTGTAGCTAAGTAAATTGTTTTCATTGCAGCACTGGCACAATTTAGGCAGAAAAGGTCCTTCCTCTCTCCCACCCCTGGGTTTTCCTCAGCATAATAGAGTTGGAACATTCTGCTGGGAAGTAAGAAGTGTAGGTTTGAGCTATGTCAAGCTAGAGAAGGAATTAAAGCAGGAATTAATTCCACATTGTCTGTATTCTGACCCTCCAGCTATATTTAAGGAGTGGGCACCTATTGTGTTTTGGTTGTAAAAGGAGGAAGTGTGGCATCTGAACAAGTTAGGGTGGATTTGGGGCTCTGAAACCCTAGCTGACATAAGCACTGCCTTACAGGCCATTAAAAAAAAAAGATACCTAAGCTGCAAAAGGAGAAGAATTTGAGGCACACCCTTCCCTTAGTGTTTTCCTTGGCTAGTTTCAACAGCTCCTGGCTAAACCTTACTGTCTGCTCTGGATTCCTTTCTGAGGCATCCTATTCTCCCACAGGCAGGGACCTCAGGCACCTAACCCAGTCCTGAGAGGCTGGGTGTGGACTCCAGGCATTTAGGATGAGAAGTAACAACCCTCAGTATTGCTGGACCCATATCCCTTCATACGTGTAGTGCCAAGCACATGCTCATCTCCTGCTGCTGCAGAAGGCATCCTCAGCCACACAGTAATAAACTGGCCTCAAGTTGTGTGTGGCACTGTTCTGTTGTAAGAGGAAAAGCAGGCAAGAGAGACATTGTCCCATCCATTAAAAATGGAAATGGTGTTTGGTTAGGTGGTAATGTAGACTTTGTCGATGTGTAGTGTGGTGTGAAAAATGTAAACAGAGTTACAGTAACAGCCTTACACAGGGTGTGATGTATGGATTGCAAACCATGGACTCTGACTGATAAGAAACAATTCCAGAGAATCCTGTTTCACAGAGAGACTTCATGGGAGAAAAGAAGAAGGAAGAATAATGACACATTGCTGTATGGCCTTGATTCTCCCGTGTAGACTTTAACACTGAGCACTGAAAATGCAGTAATTGTATGAAGTGCTTCAGCATCGGGAAAACCAGAAGTAGCAGTAATTGAAATAGCACATGGTTTTACTGCCTGGTTTTATTATTTTTGTTACAGTGTAAATTATGGCTGGTTATCATTGATTGTTTTTGTGTTATTTACATTATAAAATGTTATCACTTTAATTAAATCCATACATGTATTTAAAACAGATGTCATCATGTAGTTCATTTAGTCTTATACAGAGGTTCCTTATGGTCATGTATTTTTTTGCTTTAGCAAAGGAAATAACTACACTGCTATAGTTATCATTAAAGCCTTATAGTTATGTGCTCACTAAGCCTTTTCCAAGTGGAAATGTCTTGGTACCAAAATAATGCACATGTGAGTGAATTCGTCGCAGTTGTCAGGTTTAGACTGGGCCAGACTCCCAGGCTTACATAGGATTCCACTAAACCTTTTCAAAAATATTGAGCTCACATCCCAAGGTTTTAATACCAGTGATAGACCAATGGGTGCTCTCTGAAATACAGAAGGTTGTAGCCAGGTGTTCCAGCACTACTCATCTCCATACTTCACATGGTCCCATTCTTCCCTCAGGGTCATGATCAGCCAGGCAGAGTGCACTGGAGCACAAGCAAGACCAGTCTTCGTGCTACTCCCCCTTTTTCCAGTACCTGCACTGAAATAACCCTCAGTCATTCCCTTCATGTGGGTGTTCCAGCTCAAAATGCTCTTTTGCATCTGGCTCTGTACCTGCAATGTTTGGGAAATGTAACTGTTCTGGCACTCAGTGTTCTAGTTTTTGCATATACCTCTTTTTATATCCCTGTTACTGCTGAGAAAACCAAACATATTTGTCTCTTGCAGCTTAACCAAGTCCAAATAAATAGATATACAGGCTGAGTCTCCTTAGATTCCTATCTTCAAGTTATTATTGTGTTCTTTGAGTTTGTGGTTTGATACACTGATAGTTAAATGGAAAGATTGCTGACATTACTGGTAATTTACAGCTTCTGTGTTTGATCTGTCAAATGTACTTTCAAAGATTAAACATGGTCTGTTAGTGGTACAATTCCCTCAAACTTTTTAGGCTGCAAATTCAAGAAAGAGGAGGTGCTATTTTCCTTTAAACTCCTGTCTTTCCCTCACAGCCTCTGATACTGTGAGGTTTTACCTTCTGCCCTTGTTAAGGTGCTACTCTGAATTCACATAGCTGGAGGCAGTTTAGAAGGTAATCTTACAGCTATGCTTTCTGTCTTTTATGGAAAGTAATAATTATCATATTTCTTGTGTCTCAGTCATCTCTCAGGCTGCATAATGTGAATGGGAACTCCACGAGCAAAATTAAAAAAAGATTTCATTAGCAGGCTATGATCTTTAGACATCTATTTTTGCAGAGAGCTAAATTGGTGGTGTGGTGTTTCGTTCATACGGACTAGGGCTTCCTTTGAAAATATACTGCATGCATAATTCTTAGCTTTTGAACAAAAAGGTTTTTCATAACACTAAAAATTTAACAGCAAATGGTAATGTAAGTACTAAAAGGTGTCTTACTCTGGCTTCTTTAATATTTACAGTGGTAACATTAAAAAAAAATTAAAACAATATATTTACAAACATTTTTATTTTTACATTAGGAGAATGAATTACAGCTCTCAGATATGTTTACAAACACTATTACCTGAAACAAAACTGTTTTAAAAGCTCTATTTATTGATAGTTTAAATAGCAGTACTGTTCTTTGTGGCAGTACTGTTCTTTGTGGCAGGGCTTGGTTAATCTTTCTACAACTAAAAAAGTTAACCAGGTAAATTAATTTAATAAAAATGGGGAAAGTGTAGGTAGTATATTAATTCAAGCACATCCACCTCAGCCCTAGCCTGGTACTCATGAAGCAGAGAGGTTGCATGGGGGGGAAGAGGGGGCGGTATCTTTTATTCTTTTTTTTTTTATATACTATAATTTTCTGGTTTAGACCATAATGTAGTCTTACAGTTAGCCTTCATTCCAGGCAAGTTGCTTGTGGTCTGCCAGGTTACCAGCCCAATTTATAGAAACGACTGCCAGAGGACAGCCATTCAAGGGCTCCTAAAACCTTCCAGCTGCTGCCGAGCACAGTGGTTGGAGACAGAAAGAAGGGAGGAGGAGGAGGCAAGGCTGAGCTGGCTGCCTGCTCGGCAGCCCGGAGATGCCAGGGTGGGGAGCCCAGCTTCCACACGCCACCAGCACCGTCTGACCCAGCACTGTGCCGGGAGGGAGTCACCAGCACCAGGTGACAGCAGCCGTCCAGCCGTAGTTGCCAGATCGCCGCTTGGACGACCATCGATAGAGGGGGAACCTGCAAGGGATGTGAGAGGTGTGGAGGGGTTGCTGTCTGTCTATACTAGCTCCTGTAACTTGCCCTGGTTCCCTGAGCCACAGGACAAGTTGCTGTGCGAGGTGTAGCAAGAGCACAGATCTTGTGGCGGGCGGCAGCTCGTTCCCTTCCAATTACTCAATGGCACAAAGTGTTATCCCTTTCGTTCTGTGGAAGTGGTCATTCATTAAAGTGTTATGCTGGCAGCATCTGTTAGGCCTGTATGCAAAGACTTCGTGCCTTCATTTTTCACTTGAGCTAATATTTTAAGAACTCTTAAAAGAATAAAAATAAAATTATTTTAGGGTCAGTACTTAAACGAAGAGCCTCAGCTCACTCAAGAGCACCGATTTATTACAGAATGGGGAAGGATAGGGATGGAGAACATTGTTGAGACTTACGTTTAATCAGACCAAGTGCTTTTAATTAGCTGGAGAAGAAGATTGTGAACATTTCTATTTACATGTTCCTGCTCAGAGAAATACTTTCATCATTAGAAAATTATCAGCTCACTTGGCATAAATGAAGAACTCCTTATTGGTGTCTTTTAACTATGTATAAAATACTATGTATTTTTAAATTGCATATTTAATGTAATAACAAGGAAGATGAGGCATCTGATAACTTCTAGCTTTTTTTTCTCTTACTTTATTTTTTTTAAAGCTTGGGTAGTAATTGAAGTATAATTACAGAACTTTCCTAAGATCTGGATCTATTTAATCAATTTAAGCATGACTACACAGAAGATTCATTTCAGTTGTTGGTGCTTTTAAATCACATAAAGACATTGTTCTTACTCTGTTGTTTTTAAACTGCTCATAAAAGAGTATTAGAAATGTAATCAAGACAAGGATGAAGTATCAATGTGGTATTTGCATCATTAAAACTTAAAGTTAAGGATATTGCTGAGTTAGGTTTTGGCATTCAGTAAAATGATACTTTACTTTCTACAACACTTCCGTTGCAAAATATTTTATAAATCTGCAAGGAATATGCAGCCAGTGTCACTAGGGACCCTTTTTTTAAGTACTCACCAGAATCAGAGAAGTAACATTTTCTACTAGGACTAAATATTTATTGTCAAAATAGAATTTAAGGAAAGTAAGCCTTTTCATAATTAAGTATGATATTATCCACATGATGTTTGTATTAAAATCAGTACTCAAAGACACACAGGAGGAGAAAATGTTACAAGTTTTGTAATTGTAATACTGGGGATCCCTTGTAGGAATATTTAGATTGTTCTAGAATGCTTCCCTGGAAAATTTTTTTTTTTTTACAAAAACCACTTTTTTTTTTCCTCATTAAGTCATATGTATGATCCCTTTTACGTCATTAATTTGAGTCAAATAAAACTTTTCCTGACATTATTTGTGGACTTACTATAATGAGTCACCATATATTTTCTGCTAAATAAAAATGCATATTACAAACGGGACATAAGCCAAGCGCATGCGATGCTCTGGTGGTGACTGGCCACGGCCAGAGTCTGCCCCATGGTAAATGTCATTTAGTTTTGTTTTCTCAAGGACAAATTGTCGTGAATATCTTTGTATTTCCTATGTGTGTACAGGCAGTATCTGTGGGAAGTAACTCCTTAACCTTCTGCCTGTGCAAAGATGCTCTCCCCCACCGAAGATAGAAAAGGATCCTCTGGCCTGTGGGGATAAGGCTGAGGAAGTGGTTTCATGATGGATTTAAGCCTATTTAAGTCCCTGGGGTCACTGAAAGAGTGTGTCCCTCGCTCTCCTTTATCCGTCAGCCATTCATTGCTGCCTCTCTCTGTATCAGCACACGGCTTGTCGGTTCAGGGAGCTGCTTTAGCTAAAAAAAAACCTTTTTTTCTGTAGTCAGATTAATTTTCAGTCCAGCTGCGCAGCTGCCCGAGCACTGATGCCAGCACAAACAAGAGAGCTGGAGCACACAATCATGGACAACAGGGAGGGCAGGACTGCTGCTCTCAGTAGCAGTAAATAAGGTGAAGTTATTCAGGAAACTGCAGCCTGTGTGTGGAACAAAGTCTCAATATAATTACAGATTTATTTCTTTCAAATCCTTGTACTTGTGAGTAATCCTAAGAGCAGAACTGGGTGAAATATACCGTTCATTCCTTTTTTTTCATTTTAACTCAAAATACTTTTTCCCAGTAAACCAGGTTATTTTGCTGGAAATATATGTATATATACTGATACCTTTTTTCTCTTAATTAATTAAATTTTGCTTTTGTTTTTTTTTTTAAATTTGTTCATAGGGAAGGATTTCAGTTACTCATTCTTAAATATTTTTCTAAGTGATTGTTCTCCGTCTCCTTCCCCCCTCATAAAGGAGCTTTATATCTTCATGTTACAACTGGAAATGAGACATAATGAAATTAATTGACTCTTCTGCCCTGTTTGATGACCCAGGAGCCTCTGACAGTCGAGAACTGGACCCAGATCTCTCAGATTTCAATACAGACCGGTATGAATACAGCCAGAGACCCTAAAGCCACAATACGACCTTTGAACAGATTACCCCCAGCTTTTTCCAGAAGCTGTCATGGAAAGCTTTTGCAGCAAACTGGCCATGGGTTTCCCTATTGCTTTAATTACAAAGGAAATAGATGTTCCTCCATTCAGTGTTGACCCTATAAGTTTGTTAGGCAATGCAGCTCCTGGAATCAAAACATATTTCCCTTCAGTTTCCCTCACTTGAGAGAATTATGGTCAGTATTATAAAAATTAATTAACAATTCAGGAGGAAATTTCAATTTTAGATGTCACCCACACTGAGGAGAACAAAATTAACTCATTTAATGTCAGATTTTCCATTAATTATATAATTAGCCTCCTGGCATTTGAAAATAATGTAATACAAGTACACATTTTAAGTCCAGAAAATTGTGTATTTTTTTGGGTGAAGTGGGGTCTTCTGCCTCTGTCTTTCTTCCCCCTCTTCTGGGTTGCATGTGAGTTGCAAGGTGCAATTTACTAGAGGCAAGGGCTATCTGAGAATATTTCAATTACAAAAGATTAAGGGAAAAATGGAACAACTGGGGAGATTAAGAAGAGACTCTCAGGCAGGACTTGTGTCTGTTTAGCTTAGTACAAGAAAATAAATAATTCCATTCTTTACTGCAGTATTTTCTCCCATTTCTTTCTTTCTCTCTCTTTTTCTTCCTCTGGTTTCTCTGAGGATAGAATAGACTTATAGGCCTTTAGTGGCTGTGCAGTGTATTCTGGGCAAAGACCCTCTCCTGTGGGCAAGATTATTTCTGTGTACATTTGGATCATGTTGACAATCATCACATGCATGTGTGGCCTGTACAAAGAACCACCTCTTGGGGTTGCCTTGAATATCCTTAACAGAGGCAAAGTGAGCTATGTAGCACAGGTACACTTCTGCTGCTTTAACTGATAGATGCCTATATTACACAAAATTTATGTAGATCAACCCCCCCACATTTACATGAATAGAGCAGATGTGCGTGGTTGCCCATGTGATACTGCTTTTATTTATTCAAACTGAGTGTTGACAACAGAGCTAGTGCTGTCCTGAATTACACCCCTTTAAATCCATTTGAAGCCACAGTCTGTAAGACTCAACACTGGAATTTATTTTACTTCTAAAATATAAGAATAGTTTGACATGTAGCATCAGGGTATTTTGCTTTTTAAACGTGAATTGCGCTGGCCCGTAAAAAAAGCCTTTTAACTTCCTAGGACATCATAGAACATTGTTCTTTTATTTTAAACTACTGTACAGTTGAAGTCTGAGAAAGACGGGTATTTCTCTGAAGTGTTACAAAGCTTTGGCAGAATTCCTACCTGACCAGGATCCTTCTGGCAAGGCTCTGCGAGGCCCGCTTCGCTTACTGGGCTGGAGCAAACGCAGAAAGGGTTTCCTGCGTTGGGTGCCGCCACTTCCGGAGTCTGACTTTGAAGCTCAGAATAACATATATGCATTTGGGTTTAGTAATTAAGCACTTATTAAAGAGGTTTCTTGAATCATGACCTAAGAGTCTAATTTGGGAAGTGCTGGGCAACCACACCTTGGCCTCAAAGGTATTTGTGAGGTCTTCACATAAAAATGTCTAATATAGTTGCTCAAAACCCCAGGCCTCTTAAATAAGAGATTGGTTTGGTAGTTTGAGCCTGAACTTGCTTGTCAGTGACAGCTCATGTATTTGTCAACATTCTTCAGGCCTATCTTTGGAAATCTGAAAAATTTCCCTTTTGCTAGTTCCAGTTAGTTTGATGGCAGCCAGGAACTCTGCTGCATAAAAACACATCTCCTGTCTGACCTTGAGGTGTGTTCCCTTTTTTGGGAGGGAATTTTCCTCACCAGGACTCGCTATTACCAGTGGGGACGTAGCAGAGTGTCATACAGCTGTTCCGGTTCAACTAGATTGGACTCACATAATGGTATTAAGTTTTTTGCCCATGATTTCTCAAGGAGAATACATCAACATCTTATTTTGCTGTAATGCTGAAATTCACTGAATTACATGATGCTTGGGTCTATTCCTGGAATTTTTTGACACACAGAATTTCTGTATTCAAAATAAGTAGGATATTTACACTGTGGAGCTAAAATACTTAGCAGAAGATGTTTTAGTCTGAAATCATTTGAACCTCCTGCTGATTTTTTCTGTCTTTTGGTTAGCTTATATTAAAATGCTAAAAGCCTGAAACGAATATTTGTTTTCCTACTGCTTTTTCCTGGCGCATTCCAGAAGCCCTACTCCCCTTGAAGCTCCTCTGTCTAAAGGCATGTAAATTTGCACCACCTCTTTTTCTTCACATTGTCCTCTCCTTCGTATTGTGACAGCCCCTTCTAGCATAAGAAAATAGTTGAGCTGTACCCCCTCTGCTGGCGAGTGTTGTTGTGCATTCAACTAAACAAAATAACAAAACTAGGTTTGGAAGGAGCTTATTTTTTATTAGAATCAGTATAAAGTTCTTTCCAGTCTTGTTAAAGCAGGATTGGGATGAAAAGTAAGTGTTTTTATTCTCTAAGAGGAGAATCTGAATCCCAGAATATGTTCCAAATATCATACAGTTTACTGGGAGCCTCTACTACCAACCTGCCTGTGTTCAGTGGGAATAATATTCAGCCTTTTGTTGGCATAATAGGGTTTGTAAGAAGAATTTTCCTGCTTCATTTTTTACCATCATAGCCATAATTTCATCTATATCCTGTGGCACAAGGTGAAGAACTGAAGAACTTGTGCATATCAGTAGTCTTTCCACTTTTTCACACCTTTCTTTTTCCCCCAAGAACCATGCTGAAAGACCTGGGTAGAGCCAACTGCTGCAGTAACCTCTGAAATAAAAGGTCTGAATAAGCCTTCCTCCATATGGGTAGAATTGACTCCACACTTACCTAGAATGAGGAAATGAATTGAATTTAAGTGATGGAATTGTACATAACTAAAGGTTTCTCATATCCCATGTTTTGGGATTTTTGGGCTTCTTATTGTTAGACACCCAATAGAGAATATCTGAGCACACGAATCATTTTGTTTCAGCATGGGAAAAGAATTTCAAGGTGTTTCTAGAACTTGGATATCAGGGGATGAGTTTCTAAATAATGTGAAGGAAATTCAGAGTTTGATGAATTGTGACACAGCAATTATTAATAGCGTGAAACTTGGAAAGATTTAGAGTGTATTTCAGTGTCAAGCTCTCAGTTGTTTTCTTTGGTAAACTTCATCAGTTTGAAGGTAAAATCCCAGATCTTAGTTAAACATAATTGGTGCATATATGACATAATTCTGTAAGAGGATAGCAGTTTCAAAGTAGAACATATTTGTAAATCAAGAACTTGGCAGTGTTCCTTTCACAAAGTTAGGACTATCACGCATATATACAAAAACCATGAAACTGCAAAGTCATCATTAATCAGCTTTAACAACTGTGTTTCCTGATTAGATATGGCTTTGTGGATATGTGACAAACTGTATTTCAGATGCAAGATTTTTGTGCTTTAAAGGTCAAATGTTTCAAATATATTGCATTCCTAATCAACGTTGCATTTCATTTGCCAGCTGGAAATTTACTTTGACTTTGTATGTTAGAGAAGGGAAATGGCAGTGAGCTGTTTTTTGGCACAGTACCATAGTTAGGAACAAGTGAAGTAAGAAAGAAGAATGAACTGAGTTATTTCTTGCTCCACAAAATTACTCAGGACAAGAAGATTGTATTTGTCAACTCCTTGGTGTATGTGATAAATGATAAACACTATTAAGTCAGCAAATACACACTTTCAGCAAATAGGTAATTCTAGCTGCTGATTCCTAGGTCATGCATTTGCTTGTCAGCAAGCAGAAACCATTGAAGAGATAATTTGAAATCTTAAATAAAAACCAGGTGCGTCTTCTCTGACAGCCTTTTATTTTTGCTGAAAAGGGTAGCTGTCACAGCATGTGCTCAGTGGCCAGTCCTGCTCACTCCAGAGGTTGCAGTAATTTAGAGGAGCCAATTGGCCATGCTAATATTTATTTAAAGGAAAACATCAGGATACAGAAAACCAAGTTAATCTGAAAAGGAGTCTGCAGCTAGATGTGTTCTGAAGAGGTAATGCATATGGAAGATACAAAATAGCTGTACTGATTTTAGAAACAATATGTGAGAGAAGCTCTCTCCACAGCCACATGTCCATAGCCACAGGTCTGACATGTTTGCTTCAGGATCAGTGTGTGTGTGTGTGAGACCCACTCCCAATATGGGAGAGAGACTCCATTTTAAACTTTAGAATTAAAATTTTAGAAGAGGTTTCTACAAGATACATACTTTTAAAGAACTTAACATGATTTAAGAAATAGTCTAGTCCAAGTATATAATCCATACGTAGACCTTGCCAGCATTCATACTTAGCTGAGTGAATGAATATGATACTGTAAAATCATTTAGCCTAATGAATAAACTTTTTATTTTATAAATTCACATACTAAGTTATTTCCAAGGAAGGTAAATGTGAATATATACTAACAGATCAAATTCAGTCCCTCCTGTATGTTTAGACATGTTGTTCTCTTTAGATGTTTCCATGCCAATACATCACCATATTGCAACTTTTTGGTGGTGACATCTGCACACCAAACGACTGGGAAGCTGAATGAAACTTCCATGCAATAAACAAGGTGTCATCTCCCTATAACTTTTTAGCATGACATTGCTGACAATTTTTTAGAAGTCCTGCCTTGCTATATCCCAGCTCTGCCGTGTCCAGGGCTGTGACCCTCATAGTGTTCAGTGGAACTGTCTTCAGCTGTGTCAGGCAATTAGCCCAGGTAAGCATGACACCACTGTGACATGCCAGTGGCTTAAATGAGGCTTTTTCCTCTTGACTTTCAGAAACTCCATAGCAGTCACCCTTATGGTAGGTGTGTTTGGTTCTATGAGAGCCAGGGTGAATGGTGCCAAGTATCTGCTGAGCTGACTAGATCAGTACACAAGCCATTTCTTGCCAATTTATGAGGTCAGAAAAATCCTTTGCTTTCTACAGATTGACAAAATGCAGACCCAAGGTGTTTGCTGAGATCTAAATAAGTGAGTTGACTGACTTTGATCAGATTTGTCTTCTTCCTTGTAATGAAACATTTTCATTTTCTAACCTTGAATAATGTTTGGAAATGCAGAGCTTTTACTGCCTCTTTTCATTCCCTTCCATTCTGTTGCCTCCTCTGAAGTGAAGAAGCTTTTTATGCAGTTTTCTCTAAGGGGAAAATGTCTTTTGCGTTGAACCTGGGAGAACTTTTATTTTATTCTTTTTTTTCTCTGGTAGTGTGTGTTTCTTTACATTGGATCACATTCTGACAGTGCTGATCTTGGGACAGAGTTTTGCGTAATTATCTTTTTTCAGCTATTTACATTTTTACTCCATTGTGAGCTTCTACAATCCACTTCTATGATTTTAAAAAAATTAATTCTGTAGCCTTTTGTTTTCCTAATGATCTTCCTCAGCCAAGTTTAATCCTCAGTAAGCCAGTACAGCTCTGATTGTATTGTGACAATGTTTGTCCCGTTACTTTAATTTATGAGAGTTTTCTTACATATGCATATGTTAGAAGAGGGGGTTGTTTTTTCATTCTGCTACAAGCAACTCTAGTTGGTACTGACAAACTCTTGAAAGAGTATATTTTCTGATAAGAACACGCTGGGGAACATAAAGAAAAGTAGGTGTTTGTTCTAGTGAAAATGAAGTCGTGGAAACATGTGTGTCCTCATAGAGTATGATGCATTATGATTGGCCAGTGTATTTTTTAATATGATACAACATGATAGGCTCATAGAACCACAGAATAGTTTGGGTTGAAAAGGACCTTTAAAGATCATCTAGTCCAAACAGGTGCATAGGCAGTGCCATCTTTCATCAGATGAGGTTTCTCAGTGCCTCATCCAACTGGACCTTGAACACTTCAGAGATGGGGCATCGGCAGCTTCTCTGAACAACCCATTCCAGGGTCTCAGCACCCTCTTAAAAAGCATTCTGCCTTATATCCGACCTATATGTACCCTCTTTCAGTTTAAAATATTGCCTGTCAAGGCCCCTCTGAATGGCATCCCTTCCCTCAAGCATATCAACTGCACCCCTCAGCTTGGTGCCACCCACAGACCTGCTGAGGGTGCACTCCATTTCACTGTCTGTGTCATTGGTGAAGATATCAAATAGTATTGCAGGTATCAAATAGTGTCCCAGTACAGACCGTCGAGGGACAGGTACTGCCCAATCTGAGGAAGAAGAACAGAGCATAGAAAAGCCTTTTTAAAATAAAAAGAATGAAATTAAATACAATTTCATATTGCCATCTGTTCTGAGGCAAATATGCTCTTTTTTTTTTCCATGGTGCTTTACCTTACTTTCTTGCTTTGGTTGCAATCATCTGGTTACAGAAAACAAGTGTGATCCCCGTGATAATGGATGTGTTATTCTAAGCTCTATTATTAAGAGAATGTATTTTGTGCATCAGTTTTCGTATCTCTTTATACAGGGACAAAAATCACAGACTGGCAGAATCCTTAAATGAAAGATGCTATATTAGTTGTCAAGGGAGAATTGCCAATTAAAGTATGTTACAAATGGTTCCACTCTAAATAGTGTTTATTCGACCCATTGACAGAGATGTTGCTCGCCTATCTTAAAGTAAATAGGTTCCTTATAAACAGTGAATCTGAATATGTGCTGAAATATTCTACTCATTAGAGTTACCACAGTCGGTTTTCTCGTTTTCCTCTCCCTGCAGGATGTATTGCAGTGAGGCTGAACCTACTTCTGTGGTTAAAAAGAGTCAGCTGGGACAGACAGCCACCAGCACGCTAAGGGGTTGTGTGAGGAGGTTGGGTCTCTTCACCTCAAGCTCTAAGACCTGTTTCCCACTGTCGTGTCGTATGGCAGGTACAGGTGTCCAACAGGAGACATCCTGGTTTTGAACTACTGCTGAACAGATGAAAACCTGATTAATAGCATTTCTGTGAGCTGATAACAAGTCCTGTATTCTCTGCCTGCTGTGGGTACTTATCGCACGCTCTATAACCATAAAAAGCAAAAAGACCCACAGAAAATCCAGAACCAAACTCTTAAGGCTTGTTTTGAAATACGCCATCCTTGGATAATTGAGAACTAAATAGGCCTTCCTTATTAGTGGCTTCTGGTAGTGTCCTGACTGGAAAATAATGCTATAAAAGAAATTTATTTCAATTCCTAGAATATAACTCCTCGCTTTGCTGTCAAAAACAGTAAGCTGCTTCTTGGAAGCGTGGGTAGTGAGCATCTTATGTCCTTAAGTAGCTTCATGTGCACAAAATACTGTTGTTCACCTCCGTATGTATTTTTAGTACTAGGTCCTAACATTTGGTAAGACCTGGAGATAATTAATGACTCCTCTTTACAGTACTGTGAATATTTTCATTGGCGTCGCCCCACAGAAAGTATTTACAGCAACGTGTTATTAAGTTTTAAGTACTGTAGAGCAGTGACTGCCAGCTGTGCTACGTGTGACTGCAGAGAAATATCTTCATAAAACTGTTCCTTCACCCCTCAAGTCCAGGTCTTTTTCCTTGTGTGGGAAGCCCACAGCAAAGGACTAGGCGTTGCTCCGAAGCTTTCTCTTTTTTCTTCCATGTGTCTGTATAAGAAATGTTACTGAATGAATGGAGAATGTTTTAAGTGTGGGTTGTTAAAGGATTTGAAAATATATTTGGCAAGGGAACGGCTTCCCGCCCCCACTCCTCAGTCAGGAGTTTCTGGTTCTGGGTCGGTCTCTGATGAGGAGGACTGGTGTGAAGTATTTTAATGAAGCAAAGTACTGTGTTTAAAATGCCAGAAAAATAATTGTGGATGTATATTTGAATATGCATTTTTTTGGATGCTGATTTTTTAGGCATCTGTGGTGGCTAGCATAACACGACCTCCCCTGAAAAAATAATTTCCAATGTATATGTAAATATCTTTTCTGAGATTTGGAGGTAATTATAAACCACAGAGCAAGAATATTGTGGTGAGTTTCACTGCAACTTCCCAAACATGGAGTAAAAAATACAGAGCCACTTCTGCTCATGATGTGATTACGGGGGTAATAAGTTAGTGTCAGCTGAAGCCCCAAACCACTTGGATTTTATTTGATTCATTAGTAGTGTATTAAACTGAGAAATATATTCTGGTATTGAAGTGTACTCTAGGTAGCTATAACAAGTATGCCAAGGCCATATGTAATGAATAACTATAATGTTTTATAGCTGACAAATGAAAAAACTTGAGGCTATTGTAGGAAAACAGATGAAAAGCGAGGTAAAAAAGAACGTGATTTTTTTGAGATATGTCAATGCAAAACTTTTAAGTAACATTGTTGGTGAATCCTAATTTGCCTGAGTTGAAAAACATCAATTTAAATTGTATTTTATGCATTTGCCTCATTAAATCTCTCCTGACATTTTTTTAAAATATGTGGAAGTTCAGACATAAAGTTATTCATACGACAAGGTGTAGGGACATTTTAGATAAGCTCTCCAAAGCTTGAAAGTGAAAAAAAAAGTTGATGTCTGCAGATTTTCCTCAATCTGTGAAGTAAAATGTATTTATTTGGTTTATGAAGCCAAAGTAAGGAATGAAATAAAACAGCAGTTTCAACACAAGAGCAATGGCTGTTGCTAATACTGCTTCATTTGCAAAAAATAAAATTATTTTTAAACCACTTTTACTACCCACTGTTTGTGCTGGTTTGTTTACCACAAAAACCTCTAGACAATGGCAGAGAGATTTTGAAGGACATGCTGTGTGTAATTTCTATTTGTAAATATTATGATTCTGTATTTAAACACAGTATTTACAGTCACATCCAGGGAGACAGCTGACTGCTCTCATTTGGAAGCACCTCTTATTCACACAGTCATATTTTTGGGGAAGATAAATATGCTTTACCTGTCTATTTGCCAGGACCTCAGTTTCCTGATTTTCAACAGAAAGGGTATTTCTTTGCTCTAGATTTTTTTCAGAGGAAGTGAGAGAGGGGCAGGGGTGGGTTTCTATAAGATGGTGTGATTCTTAGACATTCTGTCTATTTGTGTAGTTTCTGCCGCAGTAGCACAGCAAGCTGGAACGTGGAATTGGCATGCGCTTAGAAGTTCAAAACACAGAAAGGGAAAAAAACTTCACTGCAATAAAGAACAGAAAGTTAACTTTGAAACCAGACTGATTATCTTTCCTTCAGTTTACTAATTCATTTTCACCTGACTAGTGCTACTCTGTTTGACCTTTTACTTCTGTAGAGAAAGTATTCATGTAAAAGTGTTTCATTTTTTTATATTGTAGTAAGATTTGAGTCCTGAACCCAACAATAATCCTTATCAGTGATAAAATTACTTGAAAATAAGTGTAAAAATGCAAATGAAAATAGAAATATTCTTTAAGTAGTGAGTATTAGTTTATGAAGAAATGTACACCAAAAATGTAATACATCTAGATTTGTCAAACAAGTTAATAGACTTCCCAAGTTAGTGACTTCTCTTATTTCACACAGGAACAGACATTTCAGTTCTGAATGTCAGAGAATTGTATTTAAATCACTCTGCACAAACACAGACTCCCTCTAAAGTGATGGGAATGGAAGTCAACCAACAAGTTTGGTTCATATTTTCATGTGATTCTGAAATATTGCTGCAACAAAAAAAACTTGATCAAAGCTTGGTGGTTTCAGGGACCAAACCACCATACACTGCTTTTTGATTTTGAAGGTTTGGGGTGGGGTTTTTTTGATCATTTGAGGTTACGGTTTTAGAGTATTTTTCCTAACATGATAAACTGAAAACAATTTAAAGTAGGTCAACATAAATTTGAATCTACAATTGTATACACAAGACTTCTTTCTTCCACAAGACTCGCTAAAAATAGGTGATTTTAAAATTTCAGGCACAACACCATGCACATTTTATGTCCTTATAAGTGGTTTATAAATGGTCTCTTTTATGCATTGTATTGAAGTCAGTGAGAGTTTTATTCCTGGTACCACTGAAACCCAGAGCAACACCTGAGTACACAGAACTGAGCCTTCATTTCCCAGGAAAGTTGTGTGACACTCTCAGCTTCTCTGTTTTGGGGTTGGATACGCCTAGTTCGGTAAATTAACATGTTAATCAATTCAGTTTCATTAGGAAAAACCGAGTAATGTATTTCATAAGGGGAAGAGTTCTCATGTGTTCAGCACTGCTGAGTTGACTTCGTTGTGTACATCATGTTTTGAGGTTATTCAAGATCAGTTGTGGACCCTGTGGTATCTTTTACGCAAGAGTGTGTCTTGATATGAGTTAAAATCTGCAGGAAGTTCCCTGTATTCTGGCCTTTTTCCAGCCACATTTACCACATTTCACAGAGGTGTTTGTTTGTACCTGAGTGCCTTTGGGTGGGTGAGGGGGGTACTTTCCAGAGCACTGCTCCAGTCCTCCATATGCTATACATTTAATTTTAAATGCAGCATTTATGTATTTCAAGGGAACTGCACTAACTTGATAGTGTTGCCTGGGGGAGAAAGAAATGCTTTCATGCAAAGATTGTCACGGGCGGTGGAGTGATAGCTGAAAGTAGCTGGCCTTGTTAAGCAAAGTTCCTGGAGGTGTTTACATGTCTGTGTAGCTGTAAAATAGCCTTTCTTCAGTCCTGAGTTTTTTTCCCTTTCTCCCAGTTCTGTGTTTCAAGTTAATATGTATATTGTTATATGTGAGCTTCTGTTTAGAAAAAGATTGGGAATAAAGACTAAATCCCATTTACTTTACTTATGTGGGTAGCTCTATTGCTTTCAGTGTGTCTACTTGAACAAGTGAAATAAAAACAGATTTAATTCCAAACCCTTTTACTAACCGGCAGGGAAGAATACTCATTGACCATAATAATGACAACTGAGCAGAGTGCTAGATGCCGTCTATAAATGATACACATTTTTTAGTCATTAAGTCACATTAAATAGCACTAAGTTTTGCCCTCAGCATAAGTAGTCTCTCGCAATTGCATCTGTCTCTTCAGTATGCAGAGAACATGAAAGGAAGATTGTGTTTTACCCTATTATCTAAGAAATTGCGAAGCTATGGAAAACAGATTACTATTAATAAACAAAATTTTCTTCAAAAGGCTATGCATACAGTTGTGAGGAAACAGCTGCTCTCCCTTCCAGAATGTACAACTGGCAAGTACATTAATTTTAAAAAAGATTATTTTGAAGGCATCAAAACCAGTAAAAGTGCAGAAACTGTGACAAGAATACATATGCACATTGTTGTGATTCAGTGTGATCTGACAGAGGAACACTTTTTCCTCTTAATATGTATAGTGGTAAATTTTAAGTCTTTCTCGGGCAGCTGGGTTCCTACAAAATTATCACAAGCAGTACAGGTGAACCATTGCTGACTTTGATCATATCCAAGTTATTTAAACAGTAATATGTCTTGAATTTTCTCCACCACACCTTCCCTTTGTGCTAGAAAACAGAGAGCAGGGCATTTTCCTGTTAAAGCTCTTACACCAAGTATGGTGTTTGTGAAGAGTACCTGACCGATCGTGACAGCAATTGGTACAGATACATCCCTAATTAATGGGTGAATAACCAGTAAAGACAGGCATCTGTCTGGCATGTGTTTCCATGGCATTCTCAGGGCCTCAACCAAGACCTGGCACATGTAGCCAGATTATTTCCTCCTCCATCCATTGCCAGCAAGGCTGGAATCAGCAGTGATATTCTTATGACTTGGGATGTTTGTCCACTGAGAGATGGATTTGTAAAAAACCTATCAATAGATGCAGACCACCAAAGAGTCTCCAAGTACAAACAACTTGGACAGGAGCCATCTAGGCTGGGGCTGAACCAGAGACCACAGGATGAACACTTCTGTAGCTCATAGCCATTTGCTCCAGCTGTTTGCTTTGAATACACAAGATTTAAGCAAGCGTGATTAGGATAATAAAGATAAGCAGTAGTGCATGATAAAGATAAGTAATATAACTCTAGTGTTCATAGGTTAAGCCACATGTTATTTTTGCGTTGTGAATTTCTGCATGAGTAGTGTAGTGTTCTGGGGTTCTCCTCGTGGTGGTAGCTCTGACTCAAAGACCAGCTGTTTGTCACTTAGTGCAGACAACCAGTAATATTACGAGTAAATAAACAATGATGAGAGAAGGTATCACCAGCAGCTGAGCCAAGGAGATGAGCTGGAACTGCAAATGGGAAGGAAAACAACACAAATGTAATTTTTATCATGCAAAAAACATCTGTGTGAGTAAGGATTCCAAGTTGTTGTTGCCAAGGAAATGATAATGGCAATTGCAACTGTTGTTGGTAGTTTTTCTTGAGGTAGGGAACATACACAGTGGTTATAAAAAACCCGTCTTACATATGTGATGTTTAATTCTACTATGACAGTCATTGATTATGACTTACAGATGAGAATGCTAGTTCCCTCTGACTAATTAGAATTGTTGATTCTTCATTAGATAAGGTGTCATTTCTAATGTAGATCATGTTTGAGGCCATGAAAGCAGTGAAAGTGTCGCCTGAAACCTTGAGAGGAATTTTACAGAGCTCCGAGTTCCTCAACTCCAGCTCTAAGGTGAAGACTGCTTTCACCAGCAGGTACCTGCACACTGGCTGTTTGCCTTCCCATCCTCAGAACAGAGGCAGAGGACTTCTCCTTCCAGCCATACCCTTTGATTGTGTCCATTATATGACAAACAAGCATCCGCTTCTTAAACCAGTTTTGCCATCATTCCTCCCAGCACCACTTTCCAATCCTGCTTTTGAATACAGGCAGCAACGAAACAAAGCCATTTACAGGGAATGGTTTGGTAATCGAAGGTTCTGATCCATGGAGCACCACGGAGGTGTGTGTACAGGGAAGAATGTAGTCTCGGTTGTCCCAGATGAGCTCCCCTTTAGTGAAAAACACATTGGAACCATCCTGTTCTTATAGTGAAGTCTGTGGCATAACCATTTTTGGGACTGTTGTAGCAAGTTCACTTGGTAACTCCAGGTCTGATTTTGAGAGGCTTCCAGCCACCTCAGAACAGATGACTTGTTCCTATGTAAGCCCGTTACTAACCTTAGCCCTAAAGACTGTCCCAAAAGATCCTAGGAGAAAATGATCCTGATAGAAAAACAAGAAATGATTTTGTAGTTTATTTTCTGTTTGCCCTGTCATTTATCCGGATAAGTCCCCTCACCCCAGAGACATTAAAAAGTCTTAACAATATTCTGTTGACTCAGAAGAAGACACATTCCTGGGTCCCACTCTGAATCTGGCACATCCCTGTTCATTTTGGCTACTCAGTCTAGTGGTGTAAAGTGTTCATACCTTGGACACTGCTAAGAAAACTGCCTGTAAATGGTGGTTTCTTCTGATAAGTCAGAGCGTGGGCTGCAGTGGGGGCAATCAGTGTCAACCAAGGGTTGAGACATTTTATGATTTCTTTCACCTTGGACCTATGGCTGGTCTCCATATTTGAAGTAAGAGAATAATTTCAAATGAAGGGAAAAGGTTGTGAAAACGTATCCATTTGCCAGTAATTTCCAAGTGTGTTTTCTTCTGTTACCAGAGATCTGGAGAAATAAGACAGCCTCTTAACTAAATTGACTAAATAAAAGGAATCTGCTTTTGAAGTATGTGGATTTCAGAATCAAATTTCCTTTTTCTGTGCCTGTTGGCTTTATAGGCTTGTTTACTCAGGAGGAAATGACTTGTTTTATAATGTGTTTAACATCATGTTAGTTAATCTGTGCCATAATAAAGAGTTGTTTCCTTGTGTAAGCAAGCATTTCACGTGTAAGCATGTGTGAATCTCCCACTGAAATGAGGGGGGTCCGTATCTAAGCCTGTTCCTCTGTTTACAAAATGGACACAAGCAGACTTGTTGGTTACACAGCTGTATTGTATGTATGATCCCCTCATTAATATTTTGGAACAGTTTTACAAGCAACCTATGTGTAAAAACTAAAGTCTCTACAAAGTGTCACAAAAGGAAATCTCAGAATCGGGCCCCTTCAGAATAAAAAGTTGCAAAATTATCTTGTCACATAAGGTTTCAAAATTTCTAGGCTCTTATTTAGACATCTGCCTGTAGACAGGACTCTTAAAGATTACAGTCTTGAACAAATCAAACTTCTTTAGGGGCCAGTGGATAAATCATTTGCAAGTTGGGGAAAGATTCAGTGGCGGGTGGACCAGTTGGAAGACCAGCTTTCTGAGGAACAGAGAATACGAAGGCATTGAACAATACTGCTGCCTTGCTTGTAGCATTCATAATAATCGGAAAATGTGGGTGTACATATATTAGAAATAATCTTGTATAAATCATTCTCAGTTACTGAAATGTCTGACTACTGCAGAATATTTTTACACTAATATTTTTTAAAAGTAAGGTAGTGTAAAGATCTTTTTTGGATAAGACTTTAAAAAATTTCTGACATGAAATCAGAAGTCCGTTATCTCAAAGTGAAGGACATGTTAGTTGAAGTTCAGTTGATCCATTCATCACTAATACATTGTCTGTGACTTTTTTGTCATTTTTCATCATTTCTGATAAAAAAGTGAGAATTTGACGTCTTTTTTTTTTATAAGCGATCAAATCAACATATCAAATGCATTTCAAAACCAAAGCTTTCAGTGTGTTCCACCTATTCATGAGAAGTCTTTCTAGTATGTTTGAGCTGCTATGCTTTAGTCCTGTCTGCCTCTCTCTCCTGTATTGCCTCTAAGGTTTCCACAGAAACTAAAAAGTCAGTGCTGTTTTAAAGAATGCTTTCTTCCCTACTACACCTCTTAAATCTTCCAGCTGCTCTGGGGTTTTTGTGTTATCTGTCTGCACTTAGTCACCTCATCCTTTTAAATTAGATTTAAAATTTTAAAAATACGGTGCCTGGTGGTGCCACCCCACTGTTGCATGTCATGGATTCTGATTAACTTAGAGAAGAGATAGTGGTAAATTACAGCTGTTGTCAGCAAAGGTAAATGTTGTGAAATTAAAAAGTAGTTATATTTTGAAAAGTAAATTACAATCCTGGGAAAGAAAAAACTCAAGGTAAAGCAAATTAGGAGTAACATGGAAATATTATCACTTGTCAACTTGCAGGGTTGGAGGTCATGTTAGAAGGTCCCAGGACAGCCTATTCATTCCTCTGTAGTGTTTTTCATTCCTAGTTACTTGTAGTTTTCTCTTTTACTAAAATAGGGCTACAAATCATGCTTGGTATAATTTCCCATAGAGGCAAATCACGCTGAAAAATATTTTATCTTTTTTAAAATATACAGTCAATTTCTGGCGGTTTAAAAGATCTGGAACTTCAGTTACTGGTATTACTTTAAAAGAAAAAGAAACAAAAAATGTGGCAAAAGGGAATTGAACCCATAGACGTGTAATAGGAGGCAAATGATTGTTTCCTACTCTGAGCAAGGCAAGCCTTCTGTGAAGGGTTTTATGTAATTTTCTTCGGCTGAACAAAGCAGAGAATACTTAACAAAATTGCCATTTTTAAAATCTCATTGTGAATACTCAGCATGCTGTGATCATACACTGTGTAATGGTGTTTGCAGTGAATAAATTGCTGTAGACAGTATAATATAAATAACTATTTTGTGCATTAAGAAGCAGTTCTCTTCATGATGGTTTCTGTCTCAGGAATGCTCTGAGGACAGGGCTTTGGAGAATAAAAGCATCAAAGTACTCTTTGAATAATACCAGTCTGCTAAAGCACTAGGATACTTTTAATAATTTTTAGCAATATTATTTAGAAGTGAATAATAAAATCAACTACGTGATACTTACTTTGGTCCTAATCTATTTGTTATTAATACTGTGGCCCAAACTTACTAATTTTAAACACAACACAGCTTCGCAGCTGCAGCCAGTAATTTTTAATGGCTCCCGTGATAGGAAAGTAGATAAAATTTATCACAAGAAAAACGATTTGCCTCATACAGACTTTAAGCACATTGACCTGGTGTGCTGCAGGTTTGTTGCAAGAAAGATCGAGGCAGGAAGCCCCAAAGTTAAACTGCATCTCACTTTGGGTGATAAATGAACCTCTAGAAAAACCTTGCTAAAACTACAGAAGGCTGACAACTAAAAAATGCTGTACTATACTAAATTCCAGCAGTCTCAATAAGCATAGGAAGCAATATCAAGCAATACCCTGTCATACATTATTGCTCCTTTGGCAGCTCGTTGGGATCAGTTTTCCTATATATTCCTCCAGTCAGGTATACCACAAACATATTGATTCCAAAGTGTACATGAAAATGGTAACTGGCTTCAATAAAAAGCACATAATAAGAGCAGGATATAAACACTTTGAAAGAATTGCAGCAGGAGTTAGAAAAATGTCTTAATATCCTCCTTCCCTTACTGCTTGCCTAAAAGTACTTTAAAAGAATAAAATGCTTCTTGGTGAAAGATGGTCTCAATCAGAAAACTGAAAGAGCTGGAAGAAAGTCTAATTCAAATTTTTCAGCTGAATTCTCTCACTGCAATGGAAACAATGTGGTGTAAGTGATTTTTCTGATTTGTGTCTCTCTGCCAAAGCCTTTCTGAGTTTCAAGTGGCCCAGTCATTTCAACCTCAGTTTCCAGTATGAACAATTTAAGTCTAATTAAAGATACCTACTCAAAAATGCTTATCTCATCTAATAATATTGATATTCCAACATATGTAAGACATAAATTCCTATTCATGTTGTAGGGTGACAAAAATACTGGATCTAGCATAGACCCAAATTCAAGTGTTAGGTCATGGTAAGACAAGATTTTTCACTAACTACTGAGTCTATTTAAAGTAAAATTAACAACTCTTTTAAAATGTAAATATGTATCACTAATTTACTTAGAGTTAAGAGTTAATTTACTTAGAGTACTTAGAGTAGATCTCTTGGGCCTCGAATTTAATGCTGAAAAATTTCTAGGTTTGGTCTAGATTATAACTAGTAAGAACCATGAGCATCTTCCAACATTTTAATAATGACACTTCTTTGCACCATCTAGATGAAGGAATCAAGATGATGATAGTTTTAATAAATTAATTCATTGATTAATTGAAAAGGAAGATTTTAGGGGTTTTCAGCAGATTTTTAGGAGGGAAAAAAGACATTAAAAATGTTATGCATTCTAAAAGTGGGGGCTTTATTTCTTGAGGAAAATTTAAGTCATCAATATTGTAGCCCAAGTAAGCACTTATCTCTAATTCTGGAAGGGTTTATTTCTTTAATTGTTCTTTGATTTTACTGCCTGGAGACTAGCCTGCTAATTTTATTCATAGCAGAGGTATTATTCACCATACGACAGTGCCCATTGCCACAGGCAGTCTCAGTGCTCGCTGCTATCTCTTTGTTTTTGTTTTGTAGGAGTGTGTTCTTTTGGCTGCTGTGGCAACTGTTTATTACATACATTTACCAAAGTACCTCCTGATATCGCTGTAGCATCTGGGTAGGCAGCTGTGACTCCCTTTCCCTTCCCTACACCACTGTTGCTGCAGCTCCCACTCTGCTTGCTCTTCATTTTCTGGGGAAGGAAGGAAACAAAATTACTGTACTGTAATAAACCACCCCTGTACCATTTTTCAGCCCCTCCTCACTTCTGGAAAAAGATGAAAAAATAGCAGGGTGTTGTTGATGGCTTTTGATGAGGGAAAAAGAAGCGGGGTGTTAGGATGGGTAGGATCTGCATGTACCTGAAGTGAGCAAGAATCCACCATGATGAAGGAGCACTGAATTGTCATCATACAGAGACAAGGTGGGGGAGAAACCACCCTCAGGCAGAAACTCAAAAATACATGTACTACAAAGAACAATAGTCAGTAACAAGGGGGTAATATAGCTCGAGAGGTGATGGATCAGGTGGGCTTTCAGGTTAAAGAGGAGAGAGAACTGGGACAAGAGCAGAAGAAATTCAGCAGATAACCTGTACTGCTGGCACTGTCTGTATCCTAGTATTGTCTGTATCTATTCCAAAGTTACAGAAACATGGCAGTGGCTCACAGGACTGTGATGCCACTGCTTCTCAAAGGCACTGTTTTTGCATTTTGTTGAATAGGGCTGGGTGGGGTGTGCAGGTGGGTTTGAGTCACCTGGTGATGCATCAGCATGGCTGCTGCTGATTTGCTTCTTCCCAGATTGAGATTATCCAGCAACCACTTCCCCAGCACAGCCCCACTGCTGGTCTCGTGGCTGTCCCCAAACACAGGGTCAACCTCGAGCTGTGGTGCAGACCAAAGCAACACTTTTGCTTAGAACCAGTTTCGGTATTGGCACCGTGTTCAAAACAGAGAGCAGAGGGTATAGTGGGTTTATTTTAATGAGGCTGCATATCTGCTTCTCAAGAGATGTGTCTCATTGAAAGCTGAATCTGCACTCTTCTGGTTTGTCACATCCATCTTCTCCCCTCACCAGCTGTGCTCTTAAATTATTTTGCCAACCTTCCAATGCTTTTGTAACCACTTTGCCCTCTAGGCAAGTGGCTTCCCAGAAGCATACGCAGAAGGCAGCTAGAGGCAGGATCTGCTCCTGCATATCTGTTAGATGTGCAAGAAATGGGATTGCAAGAAACTGTGTTGTAATACTTAGAAATGGAGATCATTCTGTAATGAGCTTCTCTCCTCAGAGGGAAAACTCCTAAACTTTGAAGCCAAGGCTCTGCACAATAAAAGAAAAGGAAGAGAAAGAGCCTTGCATGTATCCTTCTTCCTTCTACTGTCGTAAGTTACCAAGGGACTGCATCCTCCACAGACTGCATGTAGGGCAGGGGAACCCTGGTTCTGATGTGTGTTTCTGTGTGCTAAGGCAGTTCAGATTAGATAACGCAATAATAGGAGTGAATTGCCATAGACAATGCCATGGAAAGTGAGTTCATGGATGTTAGTATGATATCAGGGTTCTGCTTTATTCTTCCCTGTTATAAAAACACACAGTCCACAAGAATCTCTCAATTTCTTCTGAGTTCTGAGGAGTAGGAAGGCCTCCAACCAACGTGCTTCCCTATTTTGTTTGGCCTGATCACTTCCCTGGCATGCACTGTTCATGTATCAGATCTAGACAACAGTTTAAGTTAAAATCCTACATGTTTTGTGCTAGAGGCTTGCCTTTCTCTTGTGTTAAAGAGTATCCAGTTTAATGGTGGATACCAGCAAGATTCAGAGACCAAGAATGGAAGACACTAAAATAGTCTTCATTTTCTACCTCACCAGAAGCGCACTACAAGTTTATGCTACCTCCAGTCATAGACCCTGGGAAAGCATGTGACCCCCCTCATCAAGAAATATAAGTTAGATTAAAAATGATAACATTATTTTGACTAATCTTTTTCATATGACTACTTGATAAACAAGGTAGATATTTCTCTTTTTTTTTGACCTTCTGTATTTTCACCTTTTGTAGATATTCTCTGGAAATCAAGTACATTTGTATACAAATTACAGCTAAAAATCAACTGTACTTTAATACCTTCTCCAGATAGGTTTTTATCTGGCGTATCTCATAGGTGCTGTTGTTTTCATGCAGCTCTCCTAATACGTTATTTTGCATTTAATATTTTAGGATATTTTAAATGCGGAGAAAGCTTGATGTTCATAATGCATTGCACAGGACAAGCAGTTTTTAGCAGCACTACTTTAAAGTGGCTGCCTGCCTAAAACATATTGAGAGAATAGAAAACACTCCATGTGGTAACCATATTTAAAGCAAAATTAATTCAGTTCTAGTAGCATTTAAAGTGTTTTGCTGATAATTGTCTGATGTCCATATATTTCACCTGCAAGTATGTATGTGGGAAGCCATGGCAGAACTGAAATACAGGAGAGGCAAAGGAGAGTGAAATAAAAAGAAGACCATTTTACATGTTTTCACTTCTTTGTCCTGAATTTTATACACTCATACTGATGTTATTCTGGAAGAAAACTGGCTTCATGTCCCCCTGTTCCAGCTCTTCCACTGAGCAAAGCCTCTGCAGTGGGTAAAATACAGTATTCTGTGGAGTATCGCATCAGCTGTAGGGGAATAATGGCAGCAGAGCGCTGGCTCTTGACAAGCCATTGATAACTTCAAGTCTCCAGGGGCTCAGCTGCACCTCCTTGGTCTCCTATGCTGCATATTCCACCTGGGAGGTAACACTGGAAACGCGGGGAACACCAGCTCCAGAGCCATGCTACAGCTTCTTTGCTGGTTCCTTGATGGCCCCCACCCTGCAGAGTCACTGGGATGTCAGCATCTGGGCTCACCCTGGGAGGCTGCACTGCTGGTCTGACAGCAGACCTCTCCTCCTAACCACCTTACAGTTCATCCACTTCCACCTGGAGCTGCCCAGCCACCATTACCTCTCCCTTGGAGCTGACTGCTGTAGCAATAGGTTCGCCGCACGCAGCGCAAGCGTGCCCTGTCCCTGGGTCAGTTGAGTTCAAGACAGATTCAGTCTGCCCTTTGCTGAGAGGCTGCACATCTGAATCCGTCCTTCCAAAGATTGTAGAGCTTCAGGCACTGAGCTGTTTGGTGTACTTTCTTTGAGATCTGTGGTTTGGTTGCCAGTAACTTTAATAGAGCTGGAATATAAATCATACTGAATGTAAAACATTTGGGCTTCAGTGTGTCGGGCAGATATCCATGTAGAGAGAAGGGTAATTAAATCCTCTTGCATGTTAAACCTTATAGAATACAGCTCTGCCTGGGGTCTTGCACATATGGGAATTTTCTCTGGTGAAGCCTGTTCTGGTTGCCGGTAATGCGAATAAATAAAAGGCTTAACAATTAAGAAAGAAGGAAAACAAAAATAATACACCTGTCAAACTTTTTGTATTATTAATGCACAAGTGAAAAACCGTGATGCTTGTGCCTGCTGCTGCCCTTAATACCAGCTGTTGCCTGTGCACATGGGCTGGTATTTCACATGGCTGAACAGCCCTGCTGCCAGCAAGCACTCAAACAGGCAGCGTCGCTAACAGCAGTCTTCCCACACTCCATACAATTTAAGCTATTCTTCAAATTAATAATAATACTTAATAAAGCTTCATCTCTCATTTGCAAAGAAAACCTTCAATTAATGTTAATCAGCATCCTCAGAATGTGATCAGGCTGGGCTTGTAGCTGGACGTGCCGAAACAGTTCAACTGGCAGATGGAGCATTTTTCAACTATTCTAATTAATGACTGCTCATTTCAAATGTTAATGCAATTAAATAAATAGGCAAAACAAATAAAAATAATATACAGTATAAAAGTGCCACTATCAAAGAGAGTTCTGATCAAAAAAGTGAGCCTCACTCAAATCCAGAAAGGGCCCAACCATCCCCTCCTGGCTAAATAAGTTCTGAAAGAGCTATGGGCTAGCTTTTGTTACTTATTTCCAATAATTTCTCTGGGAATTATATTTATATCACTTCCACTTTAACCTGCGGGCATTAACTGAGGCATTGCTTCTTCAAGTGTTAGAACATTTTCCAGCAGAAAATGAGAAGGGATTCCTTTCACATATTATGGGGTTTTTTGGTGTAAGATTTAGACTTGCCTTGCTTCTTTTCTTTTCTATTTGAAATAATTGCCTGATTTTTTTTTTTTAGGAGTGTTATTTTCTGTGAGCATTATATACCATACCACTGATGTAGGACTGCATTTGTTTGGGCTTATAAAGAGTTCAATTAGCCCCTTAATGCCTAGTTCAGTCACAATTAAACCTTCCCTGTTGACTCAGGATTGGTCTTTCTAAAGGCAGTGGAGGTGGTTTTAATTATTCATTCTCTGGTTTGTTTCTTACAGCAGTCTCAGCTGTGCTTTATTATTCAAAGGTTAATGCAAACTGAGAACTGGGTAAATTAAATTTGTTTGGCAGCTAGAAACCTGATGTATTATCGACACTGTGAAATATGGATGGCAACACTTCTGCTATTGTGACACTTAAAAAGCCAGATTTTATCTTTAAAACAATTGCTAGTTTTGTTACTATGGCTGATCGAAAATGAACGTTCCATAATGTTATAGTCTCTGTAACCCATTACTGTTGAGAAAGCAAGGTAGTTTAGAAAGCCAAGAAGCATTAACAGCTATTATAGAAAATGGATGTAGGTACCATGACTAATGAAGTACTCTGCACAGGACTAAGCCATGCAGCTGTATGCAGGGAATCGTGCAGTCAGAAGTTTTAATGAAGGGAGCCCAAGGAATTGCAGGTGAAAGAGGGTTTTATTAACTTTCAGTGAACAAAACGAATAGTTGAGCAGTGAACATGACATGGTGTCATATAATAATTGTATGCCTTGGGTACATTGTGAGGCATGGAGCATAGCCAAGAGCTTTCAGCTGTTCTACACATGGAGTTATTCCACAAACCCCTGCAGAAACCTTTTTGCAAACATAACAAGAGTTGTTTCACAAGAAATGCCTTAAGACAATGCCACATCACTTACTTGAGATATCTACCAGCACTGCCTTCCTCTAAAAAATATTCATCAGATATCTGGAAGTCACCATTCCAATTGATCCTAATTAAAATTCAGGCCCTGTATCAGTGACTGGTATCAGCAGGCTGTGAACGAAAAAGAAGTCTTCATATGCCTTAAGAGGCCATCCTGAGTATAATATGTATTTGTATGGACAGGCATTATGTTGTGTGAAAGGAGGCTGTGTTGGCTTCAGAAGAGTCATGCCCAAGGACTTCTGTTAGTATTTCATTTCTCTTTTTTTCGGCATTCACCATATGGGTGAGAGATTTTTCTTGTTTCATACAGGATTATGTTTTGTACATTTTAAATATTATTTCAGCACTATATTTTTAACCAACGACTTTGAATTAACTTTGAATAATCCAACAGTTTAACCCACTTCCTGTTTATATTTTTTTAAGACACGGCAATGATTGCAGAGTAAAGCAGCCTTCTGTGCTAGTGACTGGAGACCTTAGGTTAGGAACAAATGGAGCTGCAAGGTTGTTTGTACCCTGCTCAGTCTTTAGTACAGTCTGTGCTGTGTGATGTGTGTAATTACACTGCTACTGACTGAGGAGGTAGGTGGATGAGGAGGTAGGTGAAAATAGGATGGCTTGTGAAGCAAGACAGTGACAAGACATCTCAGCAAAGTCTCTATATCCTTGCAACTGTAAATACTTCGTATCTGCCCACTAAAATATTTGAGATAAGACAGTTGGGAATTTTTCTGTGCTTATTTGAATAATTTATGATGTGATTTTAATACTTCTTCCTGGCTGAATATATCACTTCTCTGACAGAGCTTAGGACATCAGATGCATGTTCTACTGGGGACTAAATTAATGAATGTGATACACAATTTTAGTTTCTGGTGTTACAGCAGAACCAGCGGTACTACTGGTAGAGTATAACTGATGCAGTATATCCTTGATTGTACGTGGTTATTATGTTGTATTTTTGTTTTCTATTTTAGTGCTGGACCCAAAGGCGACAACATTTATGAATGGAGGTCAACTATACTGGGGCCTCCAGGGTCTGTATATGAAGGTGGAGTTTTCTTCCTTGACATAACCTTTTCACCGGACTATCCTTTTAAACCACCCAAGGTTAGTAGAAGGATATTCAAAGTCTGACAGGAGTCTTCTCCTTCTTATATTTTTTAATGTGTATGTTGGTATATCATTTTAGGATGAAACCTAAAACTTTCAAAGCAATAAATAATGAATTTTTTAACTTGACTCTTTTGATAGAAAGAATTTAAATAACTGGCTAAAATTTGCTTGCATGCTGCCAGTATAGCTGAATGGATATGGATTTATTTATCATAAGGTTGCATAATTTCCAGTAGCTATTTTTTTAATTTGGATTTGTTTCTAGTATGAAAGCACTTATATTTGAGTTGGCACACTTTATAAGTAGCTGAAGATACTTAATCTTTCCTGTTGACCCATATAATCCACCAGGCATGTATGGCTGGCTGGACAAAAATATGCACCTATTTCACTACCCCGTATAAATTGCCTCTGCAGGTGCAAGATATAAGTAATTGCTTTACATCCGTTTTCGGGAAGAATGTGCAAATATGACACCAAAGTCAAGAAACTGGAGTGACAGAGATTTACAGAATTCCTTAAAGATTCTTTCTATAATGCTGTTTATAATGATACCAACCAGAAAGAGAGAACTGTATCAATAACGTGAAGGTGACAGATCATTACCATGATCAATTTGAAATGTCAAACATGAAAAATCTAGTGGTTAAGAAGACTGAAAAAACAGAAATGAGGTGGAATGTGGCAATTCAGAGTGTCATCTATAACCAATAGTAATAATTGCTGAGGAGGATATCAAAATGGGGCTTTATTGGATGATCACAGGATTATTGCAAACCACCTGCCTAATGCATTTATAAAAAAGGCAAACATCTTCCTAAAATGCATCCTCTGGCCTGCAGAGAGAAGGAATGTGTCAGACACACATGTCAGACACAAGGTACTTGGAAGACCTTATCTGGAAGACTGAGTGCAAATCTTAAGACACACATTCACTAATAGGAATAGAAACCAGGAAAAATTTATCCCACAAAGCTGTTAATAGAATCAAATAAATTGATGGGGCTGTCTTCCATGAAACAAAGTAAAAAGAGGTGAATTGCTCACCTTGCCCCTCTGGAGAGTGTGTTTGCAAGAGCCCCATGAAAGGAGCTATGAGATCAAAAATATTTACCTTCTTTCTGATGCATTTATGAAAGGATAAGTGTGCCACGTTGGTCTATAATAGAAGGATATTGCATTAAAAGAGAGAGAGATGTCGATGTGAATGTAAAGCATTTGTCATTCTGTAAATTGGACTTTCCCAGCCAGTAACCTAAAGATGGGTCAGTATAGCAGTATTAGAGATGGCCTAACTTGGTTTCTCACTTTTAGTGTTCCAGTTTAGAGAAGCCTTGAAGTCACTGAGAGGCCTTAGAGGGGTTGTGCACCTTCATGACTGCACAGTTTAAGATTTAGACAACTGTTGTTACAGCAAAGAAAGAATTTGAAACTTTATCACTTCTCCTTCAGTTAGTTAAAGCTCTGGGCACACTGAGCTGAGGTCAGTCCTGTTGTGTTCTTCCCCCTGTGCTTTTCTTCCTGCCTCCCCCCAGCCCAGCCCACTGGCTGCACAAGGTCTGTTTTAACAGGCCCTATTTATTTATTTCTTTCCTGGGTTTAGTCTGTTTGCGGTAGCTGCCATGCAAGGGTTATGTTCCGTCCCCCCAAAAATTATATTATTTAGGGGATAGAATGTCTATGTGGTATATAAAATAGAGCTTGAAGTTCTCTCAGAGAACTAAAACTTAAGAACTAGCTCTGAAAGACAAGTTACAGGGATGTCTTTTGTCATTCTCTCTGTTGAATCTGTTGAGTCTTGAGGCAGTGTATGCAGTAGACATCCTTTTAAAATAGAAGTTGAAGGTCCAGTTTGCTGTTTCGCCACAAGGTAAAGTCTTTCAATCTGCACTCAGCTGTGCTTGGTGACTGTTATTTTGAGACGTGAGTAATGCAGCTGTGCATTGCTTATTAATGTCATTGCTTATTAATGAAATGTCAAGCAAAGAGGTGGTTCTTGTCCTGCTTCGTAATAGATTTTATTGTCTACCTTTATCTTGATGCCAGTTGTCATTGTAAGAAATGTGTGCATATAAATCATTTGAAAATGTACTGCTTGATAAAGGATAAGAGAATTGATGATGCCGTATTGTATTACTAAAAGGCCAGTATTTATGATGAGGGAAATTGTCATCTGTAAGAAAGTAATGAGTGTGTGTGCACAGGGGACTAATGTCAGACATAACTGTGTCATAAGCATGTGTTGTACACATGGATTCTTACTCTGTTCACTTCAGTCACAGTTCTAAATGACCTCTCTTTTCAGTCCAGCTGTATGACCTCTCAAATTCTTGCTATTTCATTACATTTATTTTCCAAACTGTATGAAACTGATTCATAGGTAAAAACAGTTAGGGAAATCCCTTGAATAAAGCAGCATAGGAAGACCACTGCTTACCATAAGGTAGCTGCTGCCAGTCAGCACTGCTGGGAAAGGGTAGTTAAATATGTTCTCCTCAAGCTGATTTCTAGCAAAAGAAAGGTACTGAGTACGTGGAACATAACACATGGCCTGACGGTATGGTGCTATCTGTGTCACTGGGTGTTGGCATCTCTTCTATTTCACCACAAGATTTGGGATATTTTGTGCTATTCTCAGAATCATGGGTTCTAGGGTTATGGGCACAGATCACCTTAGATTTTTTTTGTAATTTTATTCTAGTTTTTCTAACTCCTTATGGCTCTATTGTCTTAAAAAACCTAGGGATAAAGTACAAGGCTGTGAAATGTACTGAGACAGACATAAAATGTATCCTGAGTGTTGGCAAGATTACCTGCCTGTAAGAACATAGCAGAAAAGGTCTAATTCACATTTTTCACTATGATTGAATTAATAAATTACTCCTGAGATTTCTGTGGGCCGTTTTCATCCCTCATTCACTATGAAGTAAGGAAACATTTAAATGAGCACTGTCAGAATTGATCTTCCGAAAATGTGACCACAAAAAACCTGGGAAGAAACAGAAACTGTATTTCCCAGATGCAATTACTTGACCCAGCCTGAGGTTCCAAAGGCAAATTCCCATGTCACATAACATAGTTACTGTTAAGGGGCCTAATCCATAGTGCGTTAAAATCTGCAGAAAGATCCCTTTTCCTTTTCTATTCTCAGATGTTGTGCACTCTGTTATGCATGTGTATTTCACACATGGATCTTGAGGAGGGTAAAATAATTTTTAAAATAAGAAAAATACATTAAAAATGGATTTTGGATATACATCTTTTATTTTTACTACCATCATTAAAATATATTTGTGGTGTAACCACTGTTTGATTTGTATCACACCAAGTTCTTTATATTTTCTGAGGGATCCAGATTGCTTCTGTAAACACTGTTGGTGGCTGTTCTGATCACTGGGCACCCTGTTGCATGTTGGAAAACATTAATTAAAATAAACAAGAGATACTACATTTGCACAAGAAGTTAAGATGTTCTACCTGTATTTTGGTTTTTCTTTTTAACAAAGTAATTTTCATTTGGTCTTCTAGATAGTTAATCTGCTTTTCTACTTTATCACTTAAAAGAAAGTGAATCACTGTTTCATTCAGGTTCTGTTTAACAAAGAAAACGTGTCTATCCAAACTTTCACTTTTAGGTATTTCGTCAGTTTTTACACCTTTGCAACCTCCAAAAGTCTTGAAATTTTCAAGTGTCGTCTCTATTTTCCACATTAACTCTACTGTGTGGTCCAGTTCACATTTCAAGTTTTGTGTAGCAACACATCACTGTCATCAGGTTTCCCTTCCAGTCTGCACCAAATCTTTTCCCTGTGGTTCCATAGTTTTCCTAACCTGTCAGTGTCTTTCCAAAGTTAAACTATAAGCATAGTATCAAATTCAGTTGCTCTTCACCATTGCAGGATACACCATGTGGTAAGTCAGAGTATAATTTCCTCTCACACTGTTAATTTCTTCCCCTTTGAAGTCAGTCTGTTTCAGTATTTCAGCTTTGCCACATGCCTTGAAACTGGACTCCGAATTTTTTGAGGCAGAGGTCATTGACCTTTTCGGCTCTGCTTTCCTTATAAATCAGTGGCATTTGGCTTCACTCACAATTGCAGCACAGTCATACAGAGGAGGGAGTCGTTCTTCCCCCAAAAAGTTTATCTCTGTGTGACCAATTCAGCTTGAGTAGGCGTGATGGAGGGCCAGCCTAACTCTGATTTAGCTCTACAACCAGAAAACAAGATGTTTAGAACAGTTCATCTGAGAAGTGACAAATTAGCTTTGGCTTTCTGGGAGGCTCTAATCAATTAAAAATATTTCCCTGCCTCCACTGTGAGGAAGCTGCTGTAGCACTGCAGAAATGAGCTGAGCACCTCGTTGGCTGAGTCAGCAAGACAGCAGGCAGGCTGCACAATCGTCATTCTCCTCTCAGCTGCATCTTCTGTGTCACGTTGGTTTTGTGAGATGTCAGATGAGAGGAAGGTATGGAACACACAAAGTGAGGCATAGATGTGGTCATGAGCTCACTTTCTGCTAAAGGCCAGATGCTGCTGAGGCTTCAGTCTCGGTCACAAGGTGAGGTTTCAATTCAGCCCAAAAATACAGCACTTCCCTTGTAGTGTAGAAGGCTGAAAAATAGACAAAGCTGTCCCCTGTTCAGAGCAGAAATGAAAAAGAATGCTTAGATGACCTGCCAAGGAAATAACCTTACATTTTTTTCAGTGACTTAATGACCCCCTCAACCTTTTTTAGAAATACCTTTGAGATTTCTTTTTCCTGCTAACTATCTTCCTTTCATCTTTAATGGATTCAGACAGTTTACCTCTTGGCTTTAACAGAGGAAAGTTCTCTCTCTTGTGCTTCTTCTTTGGGGTATTGAATGGGATTTAGCTGTGCATGGACGTCTCTTGTGGGAGGGTGTGTGTGTATCTGTGGGTGTACATGTATGATTATGTATGTATTCATTTATGTGTATTGGAGTAGGAGGGTATCACATCTTTTAGTCAGCCTGGTCTGACAGAAAGAATTTCAGCTCAATTTCTGTCCTCAGTCCACATAAGAAATCAGTGAATTCCCCAAGTATGCAAGGTTTTGATCTGAGATCCTTTAAAATTTAGCCATCAGTACAGATTTAACACCACAACTTTGTGTACACTACACAGCTGAAGTAAAGGCAATAATTTCATTATCCTGCATGCTGTCCCTCTGGAGCAGGAAGCCTTGACAAATCAGGAAGCCATACTAGTCTTTTGTACAGGTGTTTGTAGAAAAATGAATACTCTTCAAGAGAACTTGCCCCCCAGGAATTGTCACTGCAGTTGTGTCTGCATTTTCATCAAGAATAATCTTTATTAACAACTTCAACTCTCATATTTGACTACGTTCAGTCTGTTACAGTGTCAATTCAATTTAGCAGTGGCTGATACAATATGGATATATCTATCATTATCCTAGTACTCTGCTAGCTTTATTTTTGAATTTGAGTGATTTATAAAATCTCTTAATCCCAACTCTACAATTAATCTTGCTAGGGACTTTAATCTCAGCTGACTGAAAAATGGTTCATAGGACTTGAAAGCTGCAATATGCTAAATCACCTCTAAATCAAAATTAAAATAACAGAAAACTCTGTTTCCTCCATGTAAATCTCCCATGCCTATCGACTGGCTGTAAAACTATTCTCAGCACTTGAAAGCCGAGATGGCTTAAATCAGATGTTGGACTGCAAGGGGGGCCCTTTTCCTTTTTAAATATAATGCACAATGTCTATAGAATCTGATCTTAATGGCAATATTAAACATCTCTTCAGGTTTTTTTATACATAATTGTGATATAGAACTAATTTCAGTGCACTAAATATCCTTATGTGGACTTCTTCTCCTGTGGTAGGCACTTCCTACCTATTTTGTAAGTTCAGCCTCATGTCTGAGGGGCAATTCTTTTTGTTCCTGGCTTCTACTCTACATGTTCGTACTTGTTTTCTGTGTGACTGGCTGTTACGGACACTTCTATGTGCAGTGTAATAGAAAAACAGTGCTTACAAGAGTAGATGCAAAAAAATAAGCATTCCTTGGTATTTCTAACCTAAATTGTTAAAATGAACCTTACAAGGCAGACATGCACTTTAAATTGCATATATCACTATTAACACAATTTACACTCGAAGCTCTGAAACTCCTGAAGTACAGCCCATTTGATCAACCCCTTTTTACCATCTCTGCAACTCTGATGCAGGCAGTCTACCTCCTCTTGCCCCCCTTCCCAGATATTGCCATCATAAGGGTAGCAATGATTTCCTGTCAATCTTATCCCTTACATTCATTTCCCTCGTCATACTTCTCTCATAGCCTCTGTCACATCCTATTAGCTCTCGGTGCCGTGCTGTGCTGCTCACAGCTTTTTTCAGCTGCCTCCTGCCCTCCCCATCCTCCTGCTCCTGATGGTGTGGCGGTGCCTCACCCGATGCATTCCCACAGCACTGCCTCCCACGGCCCCTTTGCTGTGCCTCCGTGCTCCCTTGTTCTTCTCGCCCAGCCTTTCTATTTGCATCTTCTTGCTGAGAGCAGCCCGGGAATCCTTCATCCATGACAATAAATGGAGTTGGCAGGTTTTCCCAGCAAGTGAAGTCTTTGGGTGTTGGCAGGCAGAAATCAGATGCAGGGGAGTGTTTGAGAGGGAGAAATGGACAACCTACCAGCAGCAGACCATTGTCAGAGCCAGCAGGATCAGCCCTGAATCCTGCTCTTCTCGGAGCAGCTCTTCCCAGGTATGTGAGCTGCAGAGTGCAGTTCCCATGCTTGCACCACCTGCAGTGAAGCAGTTTGTTCCACAGGTCACATCCCTGGGATGCCCCACCTCTGGATGTATTGAAGGCCAGGTTGGATAGGGCTTTGAGAAACCTGGTCTAGTGGAAGATGTCCAAGGAGGGTTGGAACCAGATGGTCTTTAAGGTCTCTTCCAACCCAAACCATTCTGTGAGTCTGTGATGTCTTCAGGTAACACTGAACCAGTGTGCAGTGGTACAGGGCTCCGGACAGGTCAAACCCAGGTAGCTGCTTAAGAAACTGTAATGTCTTCCAGAATGACAGAATGAGAGTTTTAAAGTGGAGGACATAGATGTGGGCAGAAATGTGTTAGGCTGAGGGGAGAATCAGCAACTACTTTTGATTGTGAAGAAATGCAAAATATGTATTTGATAAGGCAACGCTATGTAAATCTCTGAATTTCCTTTAAATTCATTAATCTGATAATTCTTCTAGTAATCGGCAAATTGAATTGCCGATGATTCTTCTAATGAATAGCCTCCTTATTCACCCTGTTTATAATACACTAATTTATATCAGTAGCTTCTATTGATTTATTTAATCTTGATGTAAACAGCTCTATCCAACTAAACTCCTCCTGTTTTCCTTCACCAAGACTTAGGTGGTTTATAATTTCTTCCAATTTCCTATGAATACCCAGTACACGAAGCTCTTTAAGAGGGCCTATAGAGGCATCTTATGGGGAATGTCATCTGTCTCACAGCAGTGGTTTCCGTACTGCTTGTCAAATATATTTTGAAAAGACAACTTGTCTATTGGATATTTCAGAAGCTACATAATTCTGCTGTATCAAGCATGTTTTACTACTGCGTAAAATCCATGTGATCCAAAAATACATAATATGTCAATGATGTTTCTTGTCCTCTTTTATGCATACACACAGATAAATGTACATGGATGTGAGAGAAAGAATTTTATGCACATTCTTACTATCAAATGAGAGTGGATGAACTGATCAGGACAAAAAACTACTGGTTTTGGAGTCAGTCTGCCTAGGACTTCTCATATAGGGAGTACCTAAATACCCAAAGGCTGTTGGAATTGGGTGAGGAAGAAAAGGCCCCTGTTTCTTAGAATAAAGTCTAGGAATAAAGTCTCGTGCCTGGAGCACCATGCAGAAGCACTCTGGTGAACTGAGAGAGGTGTACACATAGGACTGTATAGCCTGCATGCTTTAAACTTCAAAAGGGAGGATTTCTTTTAAAAAGTTAAATAACCAGTAAATCTTAAAAAAACTCGCTCTCTATAAGAGAACTTTTTTGCTGACTTTCCATATGGAACTACTAATTGTAAGAAAGACAATGCTGATTATATGAAAATCATTTTATAAAAGCTCATAGCAACTTTGTCAGAGAAAGCTTTTGATGCTTGGCATATTACTATCTTGTTTCTATTCTGAACATCCCTAACCCAAACAGTAATCCATTTCCCTTGTCCTGTCCTTCTCTTCCTTTTTTTTCAGAAAAAAAAAGTTTTCAGTTTAGGATTTTTTTTTATTTGCCCTCTTAGATACATCAAATATTATCAAGGTCCCTTTTTACTTTTCCTGCTGTTAAATCTGTGTGCAAAAGGAGTGCATTTATATAATATAGGTGCTTGGTGCTGCTGTGCTTACTCATTTTTTTCCCCTGCAACAGTGTTCAATGAGACAGTGCAAGTAGTTACTCAGCTCCATAATTACCATGAATATAATGAATAATTACTCACATTGCATACTGATTAATTTTCAGTAATATTAAAGGTTAACTCATGTGGATGCTATTATATCCATTTAAATTGTTACCACTTTTAGCTGCTGATGTCTCGCATGGTGCATTTTGCCAAAGAAGCACAGCACAGTTTGCATATCAGATTTTTCTGTAGGTCAAGCAAAAGTAATCACAGTTTATTATTGCCTGCTAATGCAGATACCATATATTTTCCTTCAATAAAATAAATTATATCTGTTTTTCACCAACTAAAATTAGATGTAAGCTAGTGTTTTGAGAACTGGATGAAGCTCATTTCTTGGTGTGGACTTAAAAAGTATTCTTTAATAGTGAGCATCATATGGTCAGTCATTTATTACACACTTTTTGTGATAAACCATTAAGTATCTCGACAATTGTTCATGTGCACGCTACACGTCTGTACTAAAAACTGGAAATGGTCCAGCCTGTCTTAGAAAGGCAGCCTCACTGCTCGTAGATAAATGAAGTGCACTCTGTAAGAAATTAAAGGGTGCTACTTAATCTAAAGATTATTGCATGAACATTGTGTCATTCAGACCTATGTATTTTTTTCATTTAGATTGGTTTTGAGTATTTTTCTCATATGACTAAAGAGTGTAGGCCCGATCTTGTTGTTATTTTCTCTGTCTGAGCAGACACATGTATTGCTCATAAAGTCTGACAAACTGAGATGGGAACAACTTACTCTCTCCTGAGCTCTATGAACATCATCATAAATGGCATCATTTTTTTTTAATATATATATAACCTTTTCTGTATGCAGTACAACTTCTTCCACTTCAGGTAGTGCCACTGCAGTTTTATTAAAGCAGAACTCCTGGGGAATATTTGAGAAAGACAGAAATTTCATCCCAGGCAGGCACGCAGGATTCCATCCTTGTAAGAAATGAAAGGTCTTAAAAGGAACTTTCCAAAATCGCGGGAATGAGAGCCCTGGGACCTCAGCTCTGCTTCCAGTGTTAGCTGAGCAAAAGGAGGTTGTTTTTGTTTATTCTCCTGTTGTCTCTGGGAATCTTTCCTCTCTCTTTACCCAGTCACCAGGCCCCAGTGACTGAGAAACAGGAGGTGAGGGTTTGAACCCAAACAGGCTGATGAAAGCAGACCCTGAGGGCACACTGTAACCCTTTGCATGTATTTTGTAAAACTGGGGAATCATTTCTTCCTCCTGATATGTTTTTGAAGAAGATTGCAACTGAATTCAGTGGAGTCTGAAAGTGTGTGAGATGTTTGTGGGACCAGCCCTGCCAGAGCCATGGTGCCTTTACTTGCCTCTCCCTGAATCCCACAGCAAAGATTAAGCAATTCATGGATACCAGCAACCATAGTGACTGTTGGGTTCAGACCTCGATGCAAAAGAGAGATAGTAAGTTATTTTAAGACTACATCATGCTGGAAAACTGGTGTTTAAAATCCATCTGAGATACAGAAATTATTTATATTGCCTTCAACCAGTTGCCTCCAATCACTCAACTGAAATCCATCTTAGTTTCCTCTTTCCAGGTTTTATATTTATATTTTAAAAGTCTTTATTCAGTCTTAAAACTTACTCACTGAACAGCCAGCCACAGCTTTACAAGTTTGGCATTCAGCAGTAGATAAACAGATGAGTTTATTATTGTTTATTGTTTACTTCCAAAACTGACTGAGTATGAATTTCTTATCATTACCTTTTGGAAGCTTGTTTGTAGTACTCACAGTTTTCAGAAGCTAGTCCCATTTTTCCTTATTTCCCTAATTCAGATTTTCCTGACCTATACTTTTATTCGACAAAAATTAGGTACACTCTTTTAGTTCCAGAACGAAAGAGAATAATCCATAGAGAACACTTCTTGTTCAAGAACACCCATAAATGGCTTCTCTACCATTCAGTTGTCTGAAGATAAGTTTGCGTGCACACCCACACACTCCCTTGAGCCCCTGCATGGGATTGTTTAGGTGTTTTCATTAGGGGATAAATGGAATTAGAGTGCACCATTTAGAGGAAACATTTAAGTGACATCAAAGGTAAAAATATGACCGTAATAAAGAAAATGCAGTTCCCCTGGAATGGTATTGTCACATGGTTTCTCTCTACACGTGTAATAGAAGGAATCTGCATAACCTTGTAATGCAGGCATGGTAAGCACAACATCTAGAAAGTTACATGTCAGCATTTCCCACATTATCAGCAATTTGAGGCAATACATGGATGAGGAAAGCAATGTCATCCCATTTGTACTCTGCTGCCTTGGGGTAAGAACTCTGTTACCTGGTGCCTTCAGGCCACAGCTTCCAGTGTATTAAGGCTGGCATTAATACAGCTTCTTTTGCAATTCTAAACACTGTGATTCTTTTCGTTAATTAATTGAATTGATTTTTCAATATTAAAATTAATAAAACATAATGTATTGTCATTATAAAATAATTAATATGTTGATTATTTAAATATTTTAAATGCCTCTGTCTTAGGCAGGCATTTTAAAGTGCACTGGCATGTTTGGCGAGTCGGTGACATTGTCAGTGGTAAGCAGCAAGCCTTACCTTGCCTTTCTCAATGTCACAGGTTTAATACGTGCTCATAGTGAAAAAACGCTACGTTTCAAGTCTTAGCATTTTCTAAAAATTGCCTTCCAACTGCAAACAGGTGTAGTCCCACGTACATTTATCCACCAGGTAGCCTGAGGTGGCAGTGGAGTGTTGAACAGCTTACGAAAGACGTGAGCTACCTCCGTTCATCTCAGTGGCTCTGAATCCTGCCAAATTCCCAGCGTCCCTGCTTCAGTGCTTCGGAAGCAGCTGAGGCAGGGGAACGTGGGGCAGTGTCTGTCCTCTCTGCTGGCGGCAAAACAGTTACATGTTAAATACACACTCGGATGGATGACCTTCTCTGAAACAGGTTACAAGCTCAGACTGACCTGTCTATAAATATTTTAGAGGGTATAATTTAATCTGTGCAATGGCTTCAGTGTTTCCCCCGCATTCAGTGAGACCACACATATCTTACTATTCAGTGTATTTAGATGCCACTGAATAAAGTCCTCAAATTTTTCATCTTGGAAGTATAGGGAAGCACCTTTGTTGAGGTAAAAAACTTTATTCCAACAGTGTACTGAGAAGTTACCACACAATAATTAAAATTAAGCAGGTGTTTGCCTGAGTCCTGGGACATCATGCTAGGAAGCAGTCACTGATTAACTTCTAACTGGCATATAAAAGTTCCTGGAGTTAATCTGCCTGGGAAATTAATGAGTACCTACAATTCACGGGATGGTTCTCCACACCATCTCCCTTTCTGGACACTTTTGACATGAGTTTGTGTAAGGTAGTTTATGGCTTTTGTGCATTGGTAACCTTCCTGGTTCAAAATAGCTTCCCTCTGTAGACAAACATTTAATTTTATTACCAAATTGTAATTATTTAAATAAATAACTTACTTGATCTTGCAGAAGACTTCCTTCCCTCCAAATGCTGAATGTGCTTGGGCTTCTAATGAGGGGGAGAAACTAGATCATCTGGCTGTAGCATTTGGATTGATTGAGATCACTGGGCCAGAAGTATTTTAAAATCTCATACAAGTCCCAGAAGTTAAGTACTTAGGCTGGAAAACAATGAGCAAAACCACAAGTGAAGGGGAAAAATGAAAGAACCTACAAATATTTAGGGTATGGAGTGGCAAACTGTCAGATTATCCTATTAATTAGCAATACCTTTAGATATAGATGCATTTAAAAACTGATGAACTTGCTTAGTAGGGTTCTTTGATACAGAACTCACTGGTGCATGACAATGAGCTCCAAAAGCATTTTTTCCGATTTATGTGGAAAAGTACTTACGAGAAAAAGTATTTCTTGTTGAATGCGATGTTTTAATACCATAAATCTACTACCTTTTCTTTCTGTTATTTTGTCAAAGTTTCTTGATTTAATCCAAAGGGGCAGAGTCTCTCAATGTGCTCGAGAATTATTTTTTTAATATCTTTTTAATAGAAGTAAACCAGGTACTGTGTTATTTCACTTGTATTCTTTCTTCTGCTTGCTAAGTGGCCCGATAATCCCACTCAGATCAGTGAGATCTCTGATACTGAAGAAGATGGGAAGAGGAGCGCACCTGTCATCAGTCTGCGTTGCTCTCCAGACACAGGCTTACCTGTGGTAGGGCAGGGATGGGAGTGTGAGCACTCCCAGCTTCCATTAGCACTGTCCAAGTGGGGTGAAGAGCACAGCTTCCCCCCTGAGTCGGGGTGTGCTTTGCCAGCTATTGTCTCCTGCCTGCCCAGCCCCTCTGTTGGCAGGGCTGTTGCTGGTGAGGTAGATTGTCTGAAATTCTAAGTCTTAATTCCAGATTTTATTAACATGTCATTGAAACCATCTGGTTGGACTTGTCATTTGGGTGGAACTGGTGGACCAGTTAGTCCTTGATGAAGTCCATGGGGTGTTTTTTTCACATTGTCCCTTCTTATCCAGTAGCCCCAGTATCCATTTTGAACTATGAAGTGAAGTTTCATAGCTGAGCTTCCTTTAAAATAAAAAGACTGCGTCTTCAGCTTGGAGAAGAAGGACATTATTCTGGGCTAAAAGATCTCCTTGGTTTGTTACCTATAGGATCACCTGAAAGACAATACAAAATGTATAGAGAAATCATCAAAATAAACTACCAAAAAACCCCAAAAATCCTACTGATAAAATCCTACTGATTTTCTAATCCTACTGATAAAAATGTAGCATAAAATTTGGAAATAAAAGCATTTTATCTGAGCAGCCTTTCTCAAAAGTATTTCACTTCAGTTTTTTCAGGAATCACTGCTGTGATGCCTCTGCATTTTTTTTACAGCTTAATCTGTTGTGTCAAATGATGAACAGATGAAGACAGTAGAATCTGTCTTGCTCTGACTCCCTTCAAAGTGTGAAAGAGCTGTGGACCTGAGTTATGAACGTTGTCCAGGTCAGGGGCTGGAATAGCTTTTTTTGGCCATTTACAAAATAATGAGGTTGATGAGACCAAGGCAAGAGGAAGCTCAGTAAATGTGTCCCATTCTCAGCCTGCACAAACCAGTTTCACTGCTGGCCACAGATGCAAGAGGCAGAGTTTATTTCCTTTGTTTTGTCTTGCCCAGTCTTTAACCAGCAGTAGCAGAGTGCTGTCATTTCAGCCTGGAAAGCAGAGTGTTTGTTCCTATGATTTTTCATTGCTTAATAATTGTGTAATTATTGGCTTGAACACTGCTGTACTTAGACACGCTGTCCTTTCCAGGTAACGTTCCGGACAAGGATCTACCACTGTAACATCAACAGCCAAGGCGTCATCTGCCTGGACATTTTAAAAGACAACTGGAGTCCAGCGTTAACCATTTCTAAAGTTCTCCTCTCCATCTGCTCCCTCCTCACAGACTGTAACCCGGGTAAGACAAATTAACTTTCATATCCTCGTTCATTCGTAGTTCACATTTGGTCAGCTCACTAAGATGCGCTCTGGTTTACTGGTACCTACTGAAAAAGTACAAAAATGTAAATTTTAACTGCCATTCATATAAATAGTATGAAAAGAAAGCAGAACTTCAGGAGCTCAAGTGCAGTTTTAGTAGTGGAGAATAATTTTTTTTTTTTAATTCAGGAAGTTTGATCAGTAGAAAATACCTTAGTGTGCACTAATTTGGATATTACAACCAGGATATTACTACCAAGAAATATTAATGAGTTAATAAATATTGAAAAGGAAAGCTTTCATTTAAATATGCTGATAATTTGGTCTCTGAAAAGAATATTAATAGCAGTGACAATGATAGATGCCTAACGCAGACTCTACAAATAATGAAAATTGGTTTAAATGAGGTTTATTCAATATCTTGGGCAGTCAGCATGAGTATTCAGAGCAAGCTGTCATTCTTATTAACTAGCACAGCACTTAACCTCTCCCCTCAGCTCTTCTAGATTTGTTTTATGCCGTTGACCACTAGATCTGTAATTTCCACTTACTCTTTCCCTATTTACCAATGCATAATTATGACTGTAGCGTTGGAAAATCACAGTATATAGAAATTACTGAAGAATCATTGAAGAAAAATTATGTGATCTGTTCATATGTCATGGGGGTTGTTGCTGGTTTGTTTTTTATTCTTCACTCAATATTATTTTTCATTTGCCCAAAGGGCTAAAAATTGCTTTGAAAAGGGCAGAATGTGAGATTCTGGCATAATCAGGGGCTGAATTGAAAGCTGTAATAGAATATTGAAATATTTCAAAACTCAAAATAAGGTGAGAGTGGGCAAAAAAGTGATTGACTGCTTTTATTTTCATGTGGGTTTGTTACTGTATAGAACACTGAAACCTGTGGTGCTCCTTTCAGCTAAGAGCTGGAGTGATAGAGTGTTACCATTTCAGGCACATTTATTTCAGGTGGATTGAATGCTCTCTGCTAACGTCTATGAAAGATTGATTTCTGTTAGTGTTTGGCCAAAAATATGAAGAAGTGTCTGTAGGTAGTCAGGCAGATAGATGACAGAAGGGTAAAAAAACCCAAATTAATGTTTGCTCATGTGTCCTAGAGACCAGGTAAAGAGCTAGACACTGCAAAGCTGTGTAGAGATTGAGAAACAGACGGTAAATACGTGCTCTCTTGGAGTCACCTCTCTTTGGAGGGTTACAGTCATCTTGAAAGCAGGACAATTTCCAGCAGTGATTTGAAGTTTAGCAATTCACTACTTCTGCCCTCTCAATCTTACATCCTTGCAGATGCTGTCAAACAACAGTTTTAGCATATCAAGTGTGCCAGAATAACACTGAAAACACTTATCCGTACTGTGTTACCATGTACCACAAGTTAACATACCAAAAATGGGGAGTTCTTCCATTTAGCCTCTTTCAGTTAGCAGCCATAAGCATTGTCCTGACCATAGTAAATAAAACAATTTTATGATGTTTCATTTGAAAATCTTCTCTTTAATTATGAAGTAGTTTTGGATTTTGTCACTGCTTCATGGTAACGTTTTCCTTTTTTTTGATGAATTAACGCAATTCCTTAATTTGTATCCTGCTCTCACAAGACACTGATGGCAGATATTTTTGAACTGCTGAGTCATTTTCACCTTCCTTGGAAATTGCCTCTTTCATGCTAGATACTCTTTTTATTTAAAAGTGAACTTTGTACAACTTAGTGATGTACAACAGAAGGTTTGCAGAAACATGCAAGTGCTTACTTTTCGTCATATTGCCTAATATGTTGCAGTTGTACTGCCTGTCCCATTATTTTTTGTGACATTTTATCATTAAAAAATTATTGGTTACTTGCCATCGGATGGACGGATGGACAGATAGAGAGAAAGAAAGATATGTCACTGTTACATATATCACTGAAATATATCACATATGTACACATAAGTAGCTGCAGAAACATGCATATACGTATATTCGTCTCTGTCAGCTGCGAGTAATTTTCTAATCCCTCGGTTCTCTCTTCGTCTAACTAGTCTGCCCCTTTCTAAAGGCAGAAACACAACAGGGGTCTCGATTTGATAAGCAACTTTGAACTCTTTTTTCAACATCAGCCAGAAGCAGATCAGGTCAAACGGAAATGCAACATTGAATCTCCCACAAACATAAACACTTAGGATGGGCGAGTCTTCCACCCTGGCCTCTGAAGGGAAGAATCAAGTATCGGTTACCTCCTACTCTTACATTTATGCAAATCTTCATTAGAACAACAAATAGGAGTAAGAATGGCAGCTAATTAACCCTCAGTCATACACAGTGATTAAACGGTGCTGAAGCACAGCTGCAGCTTCATTGGCAAGCGCTGCTATTCTTCTCCAGCAGGCTGAGCAAATGAAAAGAGGTATTTGCTCCTGCCGCTCCTGTCATTCACACAGTAATCTACAAAAGCCACGGAGAGAGTCTCTTTCCTCCCTGGTTATACATCACCGCCCTTTGTTCCCTATCACTCCAGGCAGGAGCAAGTTCGCCCTTTTTAAACAACTAATACAATCCTTTACTCATAAGCTGTCTCAGACCCTTCAGTCCTGATTATTATTAATTGTCTCTGTTTTGCTTGGCAGTATCAGCCAGTAAACTGTGTTAATGAAATGGCTGAATTTTGTAACAGCTGGCTGACTTTCCATGGGGGGAAGGGGTGTCGTAGGTTTTGTGTATGGCTGAACACGTGTGCATTATCTGGGAGTGCAAGAGAGCCAAATGTATCAGAGGGATGGGAGAGATGGTGGGCTACACTAGCATCTAGTCCAGGGATTAGTATTTTTCTTTTAAGTGGCACTCGAGGCCACAGCATACGTCCCTTTCTACAAAGCAGGGCTCCAGTCCTGTAAGTAGTTTGGCATATGCATGAGCAACGCCACGAAACCTGATAGATCATTCACCTGTGTGAAACGGAGCGAGTGCGTGAGTGAGTGAGTGAGTGAGTGAGTGAGTGAGTGAGTGAGTGAGTGAGTGAATGTTTATAGGCTCTATGCTTGAGTGCCGAAAAAGCCTGCTTCCACTGTTAGCTGCTAGGGCTGGCCTATGTGGGCAGTTAGTTATAGAGTAACTCCATGTGTGGACAGTCCCCACTTTGAAAATGTATTAAGTTACGAAAACCTGTCTTGCTTGGAGTAAAAGTCAACTGTAGCTTAAATGTTCAAGCAGAGCCTGGGGAGTGTAAATCCCCACACTGCCTTAATCCAAAGAGCTTTCAAGTGCAGATGGCCCCTGAGATTTTGAATTTTACTGAGTTTGAAGTGCTAAGCAAATTAATTCTTTTTTATAGTTACAGAGCTGGTGATGCTGTGTTTATTTTTCTCAGTTGATCATTGCCATCCTGGCCCTGCCAACGGTTCTCGAGCCCCAGGAAAAATACCATTTACAAATACTTCAGAGAAAATAAATTGTAACACTGCAACACTTTTCTTTGCACAGCTTCCTTCTTCACATTCAAAATCTGAACTTGGCTGGCCTGATTATCCCCGATGTCTGAACAGTCTTAACATCAAATCATGTCTGCTGAATAACACGTAGCTAAGCCTTGATCAGAACATCAGAACAAAGCCTACCTCTCCCCTTCTGGTGTCATCCTCCGGCTCTGGCTCCTTACCCTTTTTCCCACATGCAAGTTCCATGGTCAGTGGGAATTTTATCCCTCAAATGATATTCTGGACCCAAATGCTTTGCTGCTGCTCCTCGCCCTCTTCCCTGCATGGCAGCCCTTTTGCGAGCTCCTGCAATGGGGAAGTGCCGGGGGTGCACACGGAGGATGAGAGTGGCAGACTGAGACATGAGCAGCCACAATACTGCTTTCCCACAAACACTAGGCTGAACACTTGGATGGCAGCTGTATCCACAGTAACTGCTGAAGGGCTCTACAGAGCCTCACTTGCCTTGCTCTTTAGAAACCTCTGCCTGATTCCTAACCTGAACTGATTTACAGGAATTTCATGCCCACTCGTTTCTAAGCAAGTCTTGTCCTATAGCTCAAGTGACCATTTTCCTGGTTTTCACTCCCGGTGTCCTAATGAAGAACCATTCTCTTTTCTCGTTGTCTTTATTTGCTGCACACTACCAGACCTGTGTCTATGAGCCTCCTTCTGTAAGAGAGGCTTTCTGTTCCCCTGCTCATCCTCACTGCACTCACCTTTCCTGAATGCGCCTGACTCTTGGAGTTCACTGGGGCATGAGGCACAGCTAGACAGACTAACCTGCTCATCATCACCGTCATCCGGGTGGAAACATTTACTGCTCCCTGTTGGATGTGCCTATCTCACTTGGCAGCCCCACTGGAGGTTATTTCTGTCTTAGCCCTGTCATTTTCACTGTTTGTCTGCTTTTTAACCCAATTGAGTGAAATGGTGGAGAAAGGAAAAGAGGAAAAGGAAAAGGGGAAAAAAAGAAAGGAAGAGCAAAAGAAAGAAAAAGCTTTTGCTGGAAAAGGGCATTAACCTCTGGCAAAGGAAATGTACAAACAACTCCTGCAGTACCCACTTCACTGGGGTCAGCACTAGTCAAGTTGGTTGCTCTGCTCTCAGATACTTCAGTCACATATTATATCAGCAGTGTAAAGCTGTTTGTCTCATTACCGTTTAAACTCACGGGAAAGTGTGAGGCAGTTTGTTTGGTGTTACATGTAAAGTTTGCTGTGAACTTAGTTTGAGGCTGAAGCATGCGTGGCCTCACAGTAAATGTACTTGTAAGAGTAAATGAGTTGCACAAGTAGCACTGCATTACTTTGGTGTTAGACCCATCAATTTTTATAGTAGTTGCAGTTGCTCAGCACATCTGAAAAGTAGACTGTTGATGTTAAAAAAACTCTGCAACGTACATTGTGGCTTTCAAATATATTGTAGCCCGGTTAGAGGTGGCTGTGCTGTTTTTTACAAGTACTGCCATGAATCATGAATTTACTGGAGGGTTTCATACTTTGTTAACCCACATGAAGTAATGTGGCTGTGCATTTTAATCACTTACATTTATCTAAGCATAGATAAGCAAAGTCAAAGATCCTAAGGTTATGGAGATCTTTTAAGTGTCTCACTAAGGCCCACGAGACATGCTTTTAGGCTTTCTTCATATGAGTCATCCTTACATTTTGCCTATATCTTCCCCAGAAACTTCCTTGTTTTTATCACAGAGTAGGTATAACAGGCAATTTTGAATAACATGCTACTGCTCTTTTTCTGTTGCAATTACAAGTTATCCATGTGGTTTGGCATGATTTAGGTCTGCCTAAATTTTCTGCCAAAAGATATTAACATCCTTACATACACCTGCTTGAAGGTGCTGGTATTTAAGAAACTTTAGAGATGAGATTCAGTTATTACGTTATTTTTTTCTTTTCCTTTCTTTTTTCTTTTTTTTCCCCCTTACCATTTTCTTAAGGGTGTGCAAGGTTCTGTACTCTTGTTGCTGAGGGTATAAAATCCCAGTTCTGTCATCTTTTGCAGAAAAGTATTCAAGAGTGTAATTTAATGCGTATCTTTGATCCTCAATGGGATCTAAAACAGCACTTTGGAGAGTGACTTTTCAACATAAGCTTAAAAGCCCTAAAAGCCTGAACGGTGTTTACCCTGCTACAAAGCTGCTGGAATTGCTGCTGTTTCCAGAACCTTTGCAGAACAGGAGTAGGTGTGGAGATTTAAGTCAGACAACATGCAAGGGAAGGAACTGAATTAGCGATTTCTCAGCCCATTCCCCTTTCAGACAGCAGTATACATTCTTGGAGGGAAGTTGGTGTCCTGCTGCGATGCCACTGCCCTGTCCCTGGGCAGGTTTGCCATCAGCAGCCGTCCCCAAAGCCAGCTTTTGGAATTGCTCTGGCCAGGGCTCGTACCTCAAAGTGCAACGTAGCTAGATCTCCTGTCTAGAAAGTTTTGAGCACCTCCTCATTTTGAATTTGTGTTGGCATTTGGGAAACTTAAGCTTCATCCAAATGTTTGTTTGTAGCAATTCCACAATCTCCGCAAATTTGCATAAGGTATTGACAGGTATTGACAGAAGTACCAGGAATGCCCAATATACAGTACAATACCCATAGAACTGTTGTCTGCACACCCCACACAAAGGGAAGTAGGTTCACTTAAACCCTCTCAGGAGAATGCCTCTCCCACCAGGAGCTGGAGTGAGGCTGCCAGACTTTGATGCCCACTGACACACTGCATGCTCCTGACACTGCTTTGGGCTGATCATCTCTGGCACAGGGGCACCAAGAGCCAGAATTGCCACAAACCGAGTGTGTGCCGATGCATCAGGTTCCACAGGAATAGCTTTGCTTCTTCAGCCAGCAAAGCCCCAGCCATACCAGCATGCATTTTAATACACTAATAGAGGTCCACTGTATCAATAAAAAGAGATCTATTTTCAGAATTACTGAGATACTTGAAAACACTAGCCTGTCCAAAAAAAAATTTTAAAAATAAATCCAAGGCATCTTAATAAAGGAAAATGTAACATAGCTGTAATAATAAAATCTGTTCCATGCTGGAGCATTTGGCTCTGAGTGGGAATTTGGCTGACTTGTGGTCACAGCTCTGCTATTTGGCTTCCATGTTCGAGCTTTAAAATAGCTCCCCAGCCCTGGGTAATGAAGAACAGGTCCGTGCTCCTCACCACTCAGCAGCCTGGATGTATCTTCTTTTCTCTCCGTTATGCCATAAATCCCGATCTAGCAGGAAGCATGCACCGTGTTCCTCCTCATCTGGTGCTTCCCCATAGCAGAGGCTGCTTTCTGTCAGTGCTGGTTCACATCAGATGTTCCTCCTGCAATTTTTTAGACTTCCCAATTATCATTCCTTCTTTTCCCCTCACCCCAGTTGTGAAACGAATTTAGAAACTCTGGATGACAGCAAGTTCAAGGGATGAGCCACTTCTCATTTTCCTCATTCTTGTAATTTTTTTCCTTAAAGCCATAATCTGTACGTTTTGCTGCTATCAGAAACTGCTTCAGAATCCAATCTGAATTTTTTCTTTCTCATTGAACATCTTAGCAGCTTTGTTCAGTTTAACAAAAAGGACTCTTAGGCTTTCGTGTGCCCAAGTGTATGCTGTTGTGGTTTCTAGTGAAAATTTATTTCCTTCTTGAACATTTTTGTCAAGACATATAGAAGACAGGAAAATTATAAGTACTCATTGTAAATACTCATTAAAATTATAAATACTCATTTTTTAATAATCCATATTTGAGTAGATATGTCAAATGTGAGGAATATTCTGGAAAACAACTGAAATACTTTTAAATTGGTAAAATAATTTGTCCAATTTTATGAGGCTGGCTAAGCCCTGCTACTTTGATTCTTTCCTGGCACCCACAGGCTACCAGGTGCAATGTCACAACACAGTACTATCAGACATACAACAAAACAATCTCGTTTTCCCACATATCCTTTTTGTAAGCAGCAGAGGGTCGTGTAAACAACAAAATTGCTCTGTTGTCTGAGATTATTTATATTCTTTAGCTTGGAGCTGTTTTTTCCCTTTTCTTCAGAGTTTGTATACTGTACTCTGTCAGGAAGTGGGCAAGTTTCTGGGCTGTTTCAGCACAATGGAAAATGCTTTCTTTGTATCTGAAGCAGGAAAATACTCTATGCCGTGTCACTCAAGCATGGCAGCAAGTAACACGCAATAAATGAAAGTTAAAGCAGCAAGGAATAGATTCAGGGGGTAATGTTTCTTGGTTGCAACATAACCTTTCTGCTCCTTTTTACATCTCTGCCGTGAGTTGTCTCCAAATGAGATGAGCTCTTAGCAAAGACAGAGTGTAGCGTGTGGTTGCTCGGCTGCCTCGGTGCTGCTGGGCTGGGAGCAGAGCAAATGGGTGTTGTGCATAAAGGCCATCCTAGTAAGTTGTCCTAAGGGAGCACGAAAGGAAAATGCAGCGTAAAACTGATGGGGTTTGTTCTGCTCTCAGTGAGCGTGGAATGACTTCGTCGAAGGTGGGGTTGTCGTGGGAAAAACATGAGCAAAGCGATCCCATCAATTGTGACAAAGTTCTTTCTGCAAGAAAGCACTTGTTTATCTACAAATACTGTATGTTCCCCTCCCTGTTCTGCAGAACCTGCTACATATGTAAATGCACATATTTGCACTGATCATATCATGGAATCTAGAGCCGATATTTACAAATCCTTGGTAGTTTATCAGTGCTTTCTCTTCCCATTCCCTTTAAAAGATCCTGTGCTATACCAGTTATGCTGTAGTGTGTATACAACACTAACTTCTATTCTATAGTTTGAATCCCTTACAGCTTCTCACATTCTGAACTGAGCACACAGTACCAATATGTTAAAGGCATTTAGGCACCTAAAGCTGCTGGCTGACAGCTGGCAGGGTTTTCAGTACTTCCCATGGGATTTAAACATCTGAAGTCTCACTAGGAGCCTCTCAGCACTGCCAGGAAGAGACTTGCTATACATCTGGTCTTTAAATATTTGCAGGCATGTACACCTATATGTCTTAAACTCTGTGGACATGATCTATAAACATGAAGTGAAACAGATGTAAATGCAAGAAATGCAGCAGCACTTTATGAAAATTGCATATAGATAAGCACTGAAATAGAATTAATTTCCTTTGCCATGGAAAGCTGATGAAACTGTTACAAGCTTTGTTCTTATCAGTTGACTAAGTCCCCTCAACATGAACTCATGACTGTGGGGATTATTATAACAGCAGGAAAAACATTTGTGAACTGTCATCCCTTTAGTAGTTCTCAGGAAAATATGTCTTGGAATATCTCCTAATTATGTGTGCAGGGGGAGGAGGCTTGGATCAGGATTACTATTGATGTTGGCCTAAATCATTGCTCTTTTCAGCTGTACTTTGACAACACCTTATGGGTAGAAGACCATTATTTGAGAGCATAGAGGCTTTTAGTGTGTTTAGATTTAGGCTATTCAAAGCTCACAAGACATCATTAAAAAGATTAACACAACTATAGAAGGAAGATTGTTTAGAAATACTTAGTTTTAAACCCCCCATTACGGTTTCAGAAGTCTACAGTCTGTTTAAATAATTTTTTTTTCTGAAAAGTGTCTGGAAATATTTACAGAAGAAAATTGGTGGGTTTATGTAATTTAGAAAGCGAATGGTAGAGATTACTTTTTAAGAATAAAATCTGGATTTTGTGGTATCCAAGGCATGATGCAGTCATTAGCTATAGCTCCAGATGCCAGTCACACACGCACTTACCCTGTTCCTTTTTTTTTTCTGATGTATCTGGAACTCTGCAAAGAATAATGACTAGAAGGAGTACAGTCGTTCTCTAGCAGAAACCAGTTCTCCTCATTGAGTCAGGTACATTGCCTGCAACTGCTCATCCCTCAGTGGTTCTGAGAAGAGTGTAAAAATCCCTCAAAGCACTTTACTCACACAGTAATACACAGGAGAGGAAATTCCCTCCTAGCCACAGCTAACAATCAGATTTTGTGCTGAAGCATGAGGAGTACAGCCTTTGCAGTGGTAGCTCAGCTGGTGCATGGCTACTGACTCTTCTAGTTCTTTTTTGAGTTTCCTAAATCACCTTCTAGTATTCCTCCACTGTGGTTTTGTGTGTGCTTACCAATTTGGTGTAGGAAGCATCTCCTTCCTTTTAACTTTTGCTAAATGTGTCGGGGTTTTATTTGTGTTCCTTTCTTACTATGGAAAAGATAAGCAAGACCACTTTTTTTTTTTTTTTAATCTTCTTTGCCAAATTACGTGTCACGTCTTATTTTGTGGGTTTTTTTCATCTCAAAGAAATCACCTTAGGTTTCAACCATTCCTTAAATGGAAAAGGTCTGACCATGCTGTTAATGATTTCTTGTCTTTTTCAATAATGTTTCTGCTCCTAATTTTTTTTTGCTTAAGGAGATGGAGAAAAATTGAACTTCAGACCTAATAATACCCAACCATCAGTTTATTAAATGGCATCTGATTAAATCAGAGGTTGACTAAAATCCAAATCAGTAAAGAGGCTTTGTACATCTGTGACAAGAAATGAGTGTAAAGGGATGTAACTGGCACTCATAAGAAAAAGGAGTCTTGTCACAATACTTAAATGTTCCTCATTTTTATTATTCCTCAAAAAGGGCTTCTAGAACATATAAAATACAGTCTTATCACAAAATGGAAGTAAAGCTGGAAAAATATACACTTGACTTTTGGGGTTGGTTTTTTTTTGCATGAAACTCATAAAAACTATATGATAAATACACAGACCGGGCTTTAAAAAGTTTGTTGATTTCTGCTCAAGAAACACAGAGTTTCTTTAAGCTTAGGCTCAACCATCATTAAATTAAGAGTTCTTGAGAAAATGCATGAGTGATGGATGCTACAGATACAAAAGGTTACAATTCATTTTCTTTCCAATAAACATGTGTAATTTAAAATACTACCAGTGGTGGTTTCCTATGCCCATTACCTCAGAGAGAAGACAGGTAATTTAGTGCATACACATAATAAATCTTTGTGTGAACCGAGACCAAAATAAGTCATCAACATTAAATGTTTAACAATGTGAAGTATTTAAATAAAGCTCTTAGCTATTTCTCCTGTATAATATATAGATTTCTAGCTTAATTTGAATGAGTTCCAAGATAGAAAGTAAGCTGCCTTTCAAAATACACTCTAATATTTTACAGTCATTAAATGTATTTTCTTTGTTTCATGCAGGTTTTGTCTGCCAATACAGACATGTCCTTAATTTCATTGGTATCTCTTTTTTTGTATGAAGTAGATGTATCACTTCTAGGCTTAACCCATTCTACTGGATATATTTTTCTCACTAATAGAATTGTATCTATTTAAAGGAAAAATAAATAGAAAATTAAAAAATCTAGACATCACATTAATTTTCTAATCTCAGAATAATTTAATCTAATATTCATTATTCCCAGTTAGTACAAATAGCTCAAATCTCAGATGGAGTAAACTGGCATCAGTCCTGCTGAGCTTTTGTACTCCAGATTTTTCATTTAGACTTTGTTCCATTTTATGAAGTGAGGTTTTGTTTTGTGTGTTTGTTGGTTTTTTTTTTTTCCTGTGTACCTTTTTTAACATGAAGGCAAAAACAGATTTTCAAATTTCTTGCCATACGTTTCTAACTGCCTAAGAACCACCCTCAGGACCCTAATTAGCACAACTATTTTTAAGACTGATTCTTCCTGTTCTTAAAATATAATTATTTTTGTTTCACCATAGAAATCACACTGCTCCACATTCTTTAAGCTCCTGAAAAGAAGCCTGCTACGTTTGGCTAACAGATTCCCAGTAAGAATGTGGAGTCAGTCCTGAAAAGCAAAATTTATAATCCTGGATATGTTAGCTATTAAATCATTTAGTCTCTCAATTTCTTGAGTACGATTTCGGAAATTAGTATTCCTGAGTCATTCAGATTCTACCTTCAGAGGTGATTTACACCACTGCAAGACATGTCTCTCATATTTTGCATGACTAATTTTCTACATTATTCAGCAGGGGAGGAGGAAACAGTTGTTTGTTTTTTACAGTTTTGCAGATCTATCAAAGGCAACAAATAAAACAAATTATATGCAGTGTGTGTTTCAGAATCCCTATTTTCACAGCAAATTAAGTTCAGGTGCATTAGATGGAGTCATAGACAGCTACTTAAATGCCAAAATGTATGGTGCAATTGTCCCAAATTTAAGGGTGGGCTGTACTGTAAAACTTCACATTCATGTGGGATACAAAAATAGAGCTTTGATTAGTAAATTGTTTGTAGAATTTTCCATCCGTACAAGGCTTAGAAAAAGGCCCTTCTGTGTGTTGAGTGAAGCATTTGCAACTCCAAGATGAATTAGATTTCAGAAAATTCTCAAGGGCTGGAATCCTCACTGCTTGGGTTTTTATAATATTGATTAGATAAAGTGGCTGTATAAAGTGGCATGAAAGTAGAACTTACTGTAAGACATAATATTATACTAGTAAAAGGAATTCCTTCATGACCTTCCGTGTCTTTTTCATCTCAACCTTGTATAGCTTTTTTCTGCGGCTCAGTCTTAGGACTCTTTATGCCGGTGCCTGAAATCATTTTGCAAAGTGATTATCATTTAGTCAGGCATGCCGGTGGAGTCAATGTGACCCCTCAGGCAGGAAAGATAAGATTTCCAAATAAAGTTATTTTAACTGCTACTAAATATGAAATTATTGCTGTAAAATATCACAAATTCAATCTTTTTTCAGTATTGCCATGTAACTTCATTGCAACTAATCCAGGAGCAAAACTTGCCTACATGCTGAGTGCTAATTATTTGTTTTCCTTTCAGTCCTATTAGAACCTGGTCATAATTAGGCATAATTATGTTCATGTTCTGAAGTTGATCTAGAAGTGGGTCGTCCTGTTGGTTGCTAAAATGGGGTTATTTTCTCACTCACCTGCTGATTCCTCAGTCACTGCCTGTATAGACGGGGAATGGAGAGGCCTGACTGGTTTTTCTGTTATGGGGTAACAGTAAGAGGTGTGTTCATGCAAGGCACATCTAAGTTTCTATTCCTGTTCCAATGGATGTTCAACTTGCCAAGAGATTTCAGGCCCTGGGCTATGAAAGAGTTTTATTTAGTAGGCCTTTAGAAGGGATAAAATTCTTCACTAACCCTGCCTTTTGTAAATAAAGGCCTCTTGTATTCTTCTGACATTTTTATGGGATTCTTAGTAGCAGTTTTGGATTTAAATTTGACAAATTAATAATGAGATTTAATAAGATGAGAAGGGGAAAAATCAGATTAAACCAAAATGAGCAGCATTCATAACATATGTAGGCTCTTCTATTTTCTAAAGATGAATTGCAATAAAGGCAAAAAGGGATAGATTTAAGAGCAGGATTCAGATGACTCCTGCATCTGAAATACGCAGGGGTATGTTTAAGTTGAAAATTTTTGATATTGCTCACATTTAAACACTCTTCTAAGAGTGATGATGGCTTTAGGACTCATTTTTCTCAGTGTCTAAAAGACCAGACCATGCAGTAACACCTCCTCCCCTCCCTGTCCTCTGAGAATCCACACAGTAAGGGGATCCCATAGGACCTCCTGGTTTTCTTGCTGAGCAATCTGCCTTTGGTACATGTGATTATAGGATGTCTAACACCGCACAAAGCGTGGTCACAGAGGAGATCTTTAGCCACAGTTGCTTAGGGGTTAAACTGTTCAGGATGTGTAAGACCCATAGGTCAATGCTTTGCCAGAGGAGGTGATTAGTGGGAAATAAGGAGGGGAAAATCCGAAAGAAAACTGGTTCCGTTATCTTTAGATGGAAGAAGTGCCAAACACACGAGCATTCCTACAGAATAGCTATCCCTCCCTTAGTGAGTCTTCAGACACACCAAAAAAATCACATCCATGGTGCTTTTCTGAAAATACAGTTATGACCCTATGGATAAAAGCCAGTTCAATTATGGGTCTCAGCATTTTGGTTTCTTGACAGCATGCTGAGATCGGAGGGCTGTGATTTTCTTATTATCCACTCACAGCTATATTCCACAAGGTAAATGCATATTGCTGTAACTTCTTCAAATTTTATCAAACCACATGCCATGTAATGTCTCTCAGATTAAGTTCTACAGTTGCTAACATCTTTTTATCAATTTTTTTTTCTAATAACGACTGCTTCTCAATTGAGTTCGTTAGGATGAACAGACACATTGCTAATGTATCTGTGCTTTTAATATTGAGATGCATCCAAGCATCAAAGTGAAGTGTGTTATTTCAGAATTTTAATTGTTCCAGCATACTGGCACTTCTAATAGGTGCGTGTTCTTCCTTAATTAAAGACAACTCTTCAAGATCAGTACACTGTGCCTCGCTGATCCGTGATTGCCTCAGCTAACTCCCAGTCAGCCAGTGAAGTTTATAGAAATCCTGCTAAAAACTGAAGACTGAAAAAAAATCTTTCTCTTTAAACAAGAATGATTTCCCTTGGCAAGATACAGACATGAATCACTGCCAACACTTTCCTTTAAGAGCTGCGTTAATAAAATTGGGCCAGATAATACTCCTTATTTCTGAAACATCTTTTTCTTAGGCAGCCTCATATTTCACAAAGGTCTGTGGTAGGTAGCCTGACAGCAATCAAACACAAGTCTAGAGAGAGGAATGAATTTCTCCCTCCGTGCTTACAAAATGGATATTTTAGTAAATGGATGTTTCCTAAACTAGATTTGCAGAGCTCTTTTATTTTTGAAGATAGGTAACATTTTTTCTCCAGGTAACATTTTTTCTCCAGGGAACAGTTTGGACAGTGTAATCAAGTCACATATGCCTTAATATTTGTGTAGTCATGTGCAATCATGGTGCAAACTTAACATGTGCAATCATGGTGCAAACTTAACAGAAGTCAAACGTGTTTCTGGCAGTTCTGCAGAGCTCAAAATTTAGAGTCAAGTCATGGATAGCAGTCTTTTTGCGATTTACATCTGTACAGGCACATTTATGAAAGTGTCCAGATACCTTGCAGTTTTTAGCCTGGGTGATGGAAAAGCTTTAGTCCAGCTTCACAGATGGGAAGCTAAGGCACCACTGTTAAGACCACTTGACTTTCTTTCTATATATATTAGAATGTTTCTATTGAATGTTGAGAAGTGACCAGACATACCTGCAAAACTGATTCCTGAAATGAGAAGCAGACTTCATTGTATGTCATATTGTATGGTTTCTACTGTGAATTACAATTTCTAAAATTAATACTAGCTTCACTGATGTTTTTCCTAGTAGACATTTCATCTTTATAGAATTTGCTCCTTTCTCCTCTAGTGACAACCATTTTTCTTTACTGAAACAATTAATTTTATTTGTTCTCTTTTTTTAATACAGTGTTTTATTGATCACTTTACCATTCTTCTGTATGGCTTTCGAAGAGCCCCGCAGATGGTTAAATACGTTCTATGTGGATAGTTGAAACTGTGATTTTGTGAAAGTCAGGAATAAATTGTAGTTCGGCTTGTAGGCTGTGTAAAGCAATTCAGAGCCCTGCTACCACCCTTTGTTCTGCCTTGAATCACGCTGTTGTTCCAGTTTGTGCGCGTGTGTTGATCAGGCTCCCAACCGCGAGCTCGTTTTATTGCCACACAAACAGGGATTAGCGCTGCCGCACTCCATTTCACTCGTGCCCTGGGTTTGAGCACTCTTTTCGAAGGTGAAAGGTTAGTAGAGTAATTCAGTGTGCCACTTCACCTGTCTCTGCTTCCAAAGAATTACTTAGTCTGTGCATTATTGTTAATGATAGCAAAAGACAGCAACAGTGCTGCTCTAAGATCACTATGATGCATTTCACATATCTCATTTCTACTACGTCTCAAGACTCACAGTATCCTTAGCATGGTCTTCTAGGAGTTCACTGAGTTTGAAACAGGTGATATGTGGCTAACTATGAAAACTTCCTGAGGCAAAGTGACACTATAAATAAAATTACTCACAAACAATTCATCTTCTCTTAATCCCTTCCTCTTGGAGTACTAAATTGTTCTGTGACATATTTGGTATAGCATGTCTCACACTGCCTTTGCAGTTTTCACTGGCTGGTCTTTCTTTTTATAACACTAGCCTGGATACCACTGAAAACAACATAAGAAAGTATAATTATATATTAAATAATTTTAAAATTAAGTTTAAGGGTGGTTTTGGTGTGAATCAAGCTGTCAGCATTTGCTGTTAAGAAAACTGGTGTTTCGGTAAAGTATTCGTTTCTGCTGTTGTCCCAGTCCTAAATTTTTTTTTTTTTTTTTTAGTTTGCTTTTTGGGACTTAAACGTTGGTACAATATTAAAACCAACAACAATTGGATTCAGAAATCTTGGCTTTCACTGCAAGCCAATATGGGAATATATTCTGTCCTGCACTGCTATTTGCAATGAAACCACCAAAGAAAATGTAGTTATTGAAAATATAAACTTTTATTCTGGGGAGGTTTGGTTTTGGGGTGCCTGTACTGCTGTATAAAGATGACTCCAAGGTGGGTATCCTGTAGATGACATACAGAGCACATTGACTTTTCCTTAAAAAAAAAGCTCAAGCACTCCACATTTTTTAATTGAAAAACAAACACAGCATATCTGGAAAGAGAGGCTGTCGTAAAAGAAACACACAAAAAAAAGTAGTGTTCCCTAAACCAAAAACTCTTCTAAATGTGTAACTGAAGTTAAAATAACAAGAAAATTACGTACTTGTTTCATGTCACACATCCTGTCCAAAGAATAGGAAACATTTAATTTTTGCTGGCTGATGTTTTAGTACAGGTAGTTCTGTAGAGCCTCTCAATGGGATGCTCTCACAGCTAGGAGCAGGGAGTTGTTTAGTTCAGGAGAAGGAATGAGACCTTTCAAGTTACATCTAACCTTCGGAAATTCTTCCACTTCAGTTCTGCTCTTCAGCTGGAGCCCAACTCCTTACAACCTGATACAGAGCTGAATCTAAACCTGGACCAAGAAAAAAAGTACATTCTAAATATTTGGCTGAAGAAACTGTAAGATTTTTATTGAGCTGTGGGTTTTTTTAGGTTTTAAGGTACTCCAGAAATCTTTCTGAGAACCCACTTGTGGTGGTGTAATAACTGGCTCCATCAGCTGTTCTCTATTAAAACTGCAAAATACTGCAATGGAAATATAATTCTACTTTATAAATGCTCATAAAAATATATAAAATGCATACAAACACCCGTAATGTACGTTTTAAGTCTAAATGTGTGTCTCTTTAACCATGTTGGCATTACCAATTGGAATTTCACTGCATATTGTGTGGTTGATGGGGAAGGCACATTGAAATCAAGCTGTTAAACACACCACTCCATTTTTTATTTCACTGGAGTATGTTTGCTGTATTTTTAAAAGAGCATTGCAAAGCCCAGGAGATGAATTCTGCTCTGAAATTGCTATCTGCTGACATAGAAATAGCTGTAAAAATACAAGCTGAGAAAAATACAGTGTAGCAATATGTTTTCATTTGTTTGGGGGAAAAGTAGTTTTAAAGAAGAATTATAGTCTTCTGAATGATAAAGCAGTTTAACTAGCATTAAACACAGCTGAAATTTTGTAATGACCAAACCTCAGCTCATCCAAATCCCCAATAGCATTAACTCCCTAGAATTGAACTGTAAATTTGATTAGCCTTGCAACAGACATGAGACACAAATGTTCTTCCTTATACAGTCATATTAAGTGGCTGCAAAAGAAGATGACAAGGTATTGTAGAGCAGTGCATCCAACCTTTTTAAGCTAGGAACAAGCTCCAGCTCACCCAGCTTTCAAAACCACATAAATACAGGGCAATTTCATGAATTCTGATATAACATGAGGATTACGTATGGTGAGGTGAGGAGGGATTTAGCAGCTGCAGTCTTCCTATAAATCATCCTGAAGATTTTTTCATAGTCTAGTTCTTTTGATTGACATTTTCCTTGTAAACTACATCGCTGAACCATAGCTTCTGTCCTTGCCTGGATAATATGGTGCCTTTTTTATATATTTTCATTACTCATGCACTGTCCTCTAACGTGATATTTGATGCTGTATTTCCTGGTGTGTTAATATTTTGCATGGAGTTAATCAAAGTATGGGATAAAAAAGTTCCTTTGCACAAGTTAAAGGCTATAGAGGCGTCCTAGGGCGGGTTTTTAGAAGTTTGGAGTCTGAGATTGGAAGGAACAGTAAATTACAAAGCCTTAAAGATTTCCAGGTCCGCAGAGTTGCAGGAGCTCCTCCGGTGAGCTGAGGGCGTGTGCCAGAGCAGGATTTCCAGTGCTCCCTCCAGTGCTATCACAGCCAGTGCCACCTGCAAACCTGCTCCCTGGATCCCGTGCTGCTGAGTGCCACACAGGATCACAGGTCACCCTGCCTCATCCTGGCTGGCACAGCCACCAGCACCCCAAAGGCTGGGAAGCCTATTCCTGCCCACAGGACGGGGAAGGAGTTGTGCACAGAGGGTGCCATCCCAGCTCTCAAGCCAGCCACCGTGCATCTGGTGATCCAAGAGTACATTTCTCCTGCCAGGACACAAGTTGCATAGATATGCTGTTTTTATTAATTTATTGTGGGTTTATTTTAATTTCTTTCTCTCGATTGTTTCGGTAACACATTTCTGGCATAGCTTTATACTCTTATCCCCTGGTTATTGTTGTCATTTGGACACAGTCCCATTTAGAGTCAAATTCTGAAATGAATCCTGATTCATTGATGAATCATGCTACTTCTTTAATGAAAAAAAAAAAAAGAAAACTAGAGCAGTTTACAGAAACAAATTTCTAGCATCAAGAATAAAACCACAGATATATACAAATGGAAAATAAGAAACAGTCTTCTGGTAGTGAGAAATGGAAACAAGGGGAAAATGTTGTTATGAATTTTGAGATCTGGTTTTCCTTTTCATCTCTTAATTAGACAGTTTATGCAGCAGTTGTTTTATAAATACATATTTGGCCTTACTAATGGATATTTCACAATACCCCTTAAACAGTGCAGCCCAGCTGAGCACCAGGTGGTGCTCGGTCATGTGCTACATAGCTTAGGGGGGTAAATGGGGACCATTATTTCTTCCTCATATTTGGTATTTTGTAGGATTTGGATACTATAAAAAAGGCTTGTGCATGTTGGGGGTTAAATCTTTTAATTGTTTTAATTAAGATGCTTCAATTTATCTTGTAATCTCAATGTTATGGCCCATCACGGCGAATTACATAGCAGTGGTGACTTGTGACTCATGAAGTGTTGAGAGATGTGTCTCCTTGGGCCTGCTGGCTGGCTGGAGCTGCCCACACAGATGCAGGGAGACCCCAGTGGCAATTCTGGAGCTAACACACTGTCCTTACATCCTGTGGCACAAATGCAACATGCTGCTTCAAACTGGCCAGTGTGCCCCTGGTTGGGTGGCTCTGGTCTGAAGTTTAAATGTCCCTCCTCACCAGCTGTCCTGGCTTCCCAAACAAAGCAGTTGTGCCTCCTGATGGCTTTATGGCTTCACAGCAACTGCTAAAATAAGCCAGTTCTTCAAACACCTACTGAAGTGTCCTTTTTGAAGTCCTCATAAATATCTACGTGTAACACACCTCCAGACCCTCTGACAGAGATGTGAAATAGCTGAGCATCGCTGTCAATAACTATTTTTCTGTTCCTTCAGTTTGCAGCCTCAAATGAGCAAGTGGCTTTCCCAAACTGTGGGTGTGGTTTTTTTATTCAATATTGTTATAACCAATAAAACATACAGCCAAATTGAAAAAAAATCAATGTCATTTCTGTACTTACTGAGAGTATCTTTCAGTAGCATTCTCTTGGCAGCTGCCTGTGGGTGCAACTGGTCCTGCTCATGCTACAGCAAGCAAGGACCTCTCTTTGCTACCACAGTCCTGCTTCATACAGGCAGATAGCAATGGGAGGAGGCACTGGCTTGGGGGATGCACCTGAGATGACTGATAGTTGATTCTCGGGTCACTCAGCAGGAATTTACACACCTACAAAGCTTTATAGACCTCAGACATCTCACAGGCCGTCACCTTCACTCTTGCAACTGCCAAACAAAACACTGCAGAGACAAAGGCTTGAACATGTGGATAAATAAACAGCCCAGTTCTCTGTATTACTGGACTTGAACAGATTTCCATACCTGACTGAGAACTCCTCTCACGGATTCTCACCCCAAAGGAAGAAGACACAGTCCCATGCTGGGAAGAGGTGGGGGGAAGAGCGTGTACCTTCCAAAGCCTTGTAAAGATGTATGTTGTTCAAATGTGTTCTTGCTCCTAAAAGGAGATATAGATGGAACCCCACACTAGGAAACCAAACATCCTAATTATCATCCAGGATTGGGGATGATTATGTGATCCTCAGTATCCTTGTAGTTTATCAAGGAAGTTAATTTACAGCTCTCAGTGTGAAAGACGTGCTTTGGCAGAAACATTTAGCCTGCACATAAAAAACCTTTGAGATTTGAACTAGATAAACTTTTACTACAGCACATCACTGTTCACTCACTCATACAAGGTTTTATAAAGGTCTCAGAGGCATCACTTTAAATACACACTAAACTCAATAAGGGCTTGCCGCATTCCAGATGGCAATGCCGTGATATTCTTGCAGCCCTTCCCAGCCAGATGCCTCAGAGGCCAAACCCCACCTTCCCCAACAAGCATGAAAACCAGGATATGCTTCAAATTTGGCTTCAAAGATTCCTTTAAAGTTCAACCCTTAGTCTCCATTTCTCCACGAGTCTGTGGAAGTGTTTCTTTGCACAGGGGAATTGTGTCCGAGGAGGGTGTGGGAATTTGCAGCAGTGCTCTCAGGCTCATCCCCAAGTTACCATAACACTATGACAAGGTTTCCCTGATGCTATTTAAGGAAATCTTTTGTGAAGAGAAATGTTGCCCTTTCCCATTGCCTAGGTTCCCCATTTACCCTGCAGTGCTTCTCAAATCTCATTCCAGCCACAAATAACTTTTTGCTACTTAAGTGCCTGTAGACTGTTAACCTCCTTTTTGCACAGGACAAAATCCCTCAGGTAATCCCCTACATAGTTTTTCTCCTTGGCTGAAGAGTTAAAGGTGATATACTTTCTAGTCTACAACTTCTAAAATGTATCTTAGACCAGATATGCTTCTTTTATACTCATGCATGTAAAATAACCAAGTCCAGGCCTCAGTGACCTCCTCTGGATATATTAAGATATTAAAAGTAAGCACATGCAGTAAGTGTTTGCAGGACTGAGACTACAGGAGCATAGTACACTGCAGTCACAGCAATAACTTGTCTTACTAATTTAGCAGGTGCAAACTTAACATTCAAATCACAGGCTCTTCCTGAAAGTGCAGGTTTATGCATGGAAAGCAAAAGAATTTTTTTCATGAGATATTACTCGCTAATATTCGGTGGGGTTGGCAGTTGGCCAATCAAATGATTTTTGGCTAAGCCAACATATTTCCCCTATCATAAACTCTTATCATCAACAACCAACCAAAAAAAAAATGGATTTACTCTGCTTGACAGAAGGCCTGACATCTTCTCCCGAGAATTCCAGTGGTTAATAGCGGAAGCACCACGCTCAGATTACAACTGTACCAGGAAAGCTAATGTTCATATTGTTCAGTGGCACCATCTTCAGACAAATACAAAGCTGATTATTACCTGGCTTTCACAAGAATTCGTATTCATCTGTCCTAAGTCAGGGAAAAGTGTGGTATCAGTGCCTCTGGCCTTGCATGGTACAATCTCAGAAAGTTGCAGCAGATATATCAAGAGTATGGGTTCCCCTCAAGAAAGGGAAAACCTCTATACATTTTGTCTGCTTAAACTGAGTAGAGAAAAATGTTGTCTGAAACAGAAAAGTGTTGATGAAATAGTCACTTAGGGGAGTGTCTTGTCTTGGATTGTTTTTGTTAGGGGACTGATTGGTTTAGATTAATTATTTGTGAAGTAATTCATAGATCCAGATCACATCATGCAGCATTTTGGCCATATAAATGCTCAGAAAGATCCCATAAATTAAATAACAATTCCCAAAATTTGGAATTAACTTCTGTTGCTTTGAAAATAGTACTTACTGCCCTAAATCCTTAAATTTCTTTATGCTTTGAAACTAAAAGTATTTTAAAAAAAACAAAACAACATTGAACCTGATGATAGAATTAGATCTCATCTAATTAATCACGTCTTCTTAGGTAAGAATATGAATATTTGTGGGAGTCTAATACCATAAATAAATTACATCACCTGAAGGTGAAATTTAGCTCAAAATAAAATTATCAGAACATTTTTTTGTGAGGTAGAACTTTGGAAAATTGTTTCAGTTGTATGTTTACCAGACATGTATCGCTAACTACCATCCATCTCCCCCCATCTTCTTCCTCCCATGCTTTGAAAACAAGGCTCGTGTATGTAGGCACCTTGTTCTTGCACTTAGACCTAAGAGAGCTGAACAAATGTGGATCTAAAAATAGCTTTTTCATCCTCCCGAGGCTGGCGCGCGTTTCACGGTTTGTGTTTCCTTTTCAGCTGACCCCCTGGTTGGAAGCATTGCCACTCAGTACATGACTAACAGAGCAGAGCACGACAGAATGGCCAGACAGTGGACCAAGCGATACGCCACATAGGAACCTCCTCTAGGATTTGCTGGACCTGTGCAAGCACATTCACTAAGTGCATCAATAGCCCTTCCCTTCATTCTTATTTTTTATTAAATTTTGAACCATTTTGTGACAAAAGGTTGTCCTTACTTTCCTTTTTTTGTTTGTTTGATTGTTTTGTTTTTATTTTTATTTGTTCTGGGTTTTTTTGTTCTGTTAACTTGAAAGTTGTTTCCCTCAAATGTAGACAGGGAATTTTGGTTATCAGTGCAAAGAATGTTGGATCTGTAATAGTATAGAGCTTTATCACAAAGCTTTGTATTAATGTGTGGGGTTGGTTTTTTTTTTCTTTCATGTGGTTTTGGGGAAAACAAACAAATTCAGAATTATATCTCGTTTCTACTTAAATGTAGTGTTTAGGGTTATTTTTTTGTACTGAAGTCTTTAATGGTGGGTGCATGCTACTGGGAACAAGTTTTGTATAAAAGCTTAAAATCAAGAATCACTGTGCATTACTAAGACTGTGTTTATCACTAGCCTTCTGTTTCCCACACAAAAGGCTATTGCATTGAACAAATTAATATGTATTTTGATTTACTTAAAAAACAACAAAAAAAAAAGTGCTTGTAAATTTCTTAGGGACCTGCCACTTTTGACTGTGGATCAGTTGATGTACACTTGTATTATTAAAGCACTCAATAAAACACTGTGGCTGATAAATGCACTTCTTGCAAGACAGTGCTTTTGCGTTCATGCAGCATAGGCTGCTTAGTCCTCACATGATACAACTGCAGGTTAAAAATCTATTTTTAGACCTGAACTATACACTTCTCAGCAAAGCATTTCTTAACTTGGAATTCTTCATTGTGTCTGTCTTCAAATACAAACATCTTCCAAATTTCAAGACCTTTCTTTCACATGTCTGTGAGCAGCCTTGCTATTCAGAAGCTTCTTGCTGCATCTTTTACACGGTGGCTTCACTATATCCATCTTGTTACATTTAAAATAGTTTGCTGTAAAAATAGCCTTGCAGTGAAAGCAGAATATTGATGATGATTTTATACAGCAGGCCTCGTTTTGCCTTTCTCCAAGCTCTTTGACTGTAAAAGCAAGTGTTATTTAAAAAAATAAATGAAGGTTTTCGATAGGAAAATTGAGCCCATTGCACCAATCATTCCCAGCACATTCAATGGTAAGGGTATTTCTATTCAGATTTGACCTTCAGGCTAATTTTAGATATGCAGCCATGGAGGGAAAACTTCTACTTGGCTAAGGAAATGTGTGGGTGTTGTGATTTAGAAAATATATACTGTGATGCTGATAGCTGAATGTTCTTTGTGTTGCAAGGCATACTGGAAAATCCCTGTCTCGTATAATTAAAGTTACAGATGCTATATACAGTGCTTGCCTGCCCTCTCCCCTCTCTCCTTGCCTCTTATGTTTAAAGAAGATCTTATCTTAAAGAAGATACATTGCAGCAGGGTCACTGTAAACATACAGGGAGACCCAATCCCATCACACTCCAACCAGTTCAATAATCATGAAATCTAAAGCAGTCAAGGTGACACCACAGGGCCTCTACACCCACCACTGCATTGCTCAGCATTTCCAGACTCTTCTGTTTTTCACTCGGCCATTTGCTAATAAACTGAGTAGACATGCAGCTTCAGTCTGCTGGTGAGTTGCCCTCTGCATGAGGAAAAGCTGAACTTTGATGTAGTTGTAGATGGTCTAAAGCTACCACCCCAAGAACCACGGGGATCTCAAAAAAATAATCAGACTCTCTTGATCAAAGCAAATAGAGAGTCGTCTGGTGTCTGTAGAAACCAAGTGTTTACAAGCCCAGCCATACAACATTTCGAGGCCAACAGGTCCTGAATACAGACATGAAAGGACAATGACATTTCAAAAACAAAACAAAACACAGAACCCAGACTTCTCTGAGCCAAAAGTTCTTACGGTTCAAAAGCTGTGCAGTTTGAATTTGCAGGTAAGTTGCCCTTTCTGTGAAGCTGTACAGTCATATTGTCCTGGATAATATAATATTGCCTTAAGAACCATGAGGATCTCAAAGAAATAATCAGCAAGGATCAAACCACATTGATTAAAGCAGATGCAGAGTCTTCTGGCATCTGCAGAAGCCAAATCTTTGCAAGTCTGGCCATAAAACATTCTCCTCTATTTGCAAATCTGCTCTATTTGCCTCCCAAGTAATTACTTTTCTTCATCTGCTAAACCTGGGAAATATAAAGCATTATTTAAAACCCGCTGTTGTTGCTGAGGAGAAATGAGCCATCCCCAACACAATTCAGTCTGCCAATAGAGGCCCAGTAAAAATAATGCATTGGCATAATTTCTTTTTCTCCTTTTTTCTCCCTGGGTCTAGGAAATATTGCACACTATTTTGTCTCACCTTTGCTCTTCAGATCCTATCTAAATTTAGCTGATTCCTGCTTCTTCTTTTATGATAAATAATCTAATTTCTTCTAGTTGGTGAAGTCTGCCTGCTGTTTTCAGACATCTGGGGATGAAGATCTTCAAATCACTTGCACATACTAAAACATTGTAGAGCATACAGTTGGCCTAAAACCACATACAAAGGCCATCAGTTCAGCAAATCTCAGTATTTTCTCAGGGACACACAAATGCTAAAGCTGGGGCTCGTTCTTTAAAGACATCTTACAGCTGTTCTGAATTCAAGTGCAATATCAAGTAAACAATGTTTAATTTCCAGTAACCCCAGCTAAATGTCACTGTTCCATACCATTTGAGTTCAACTCAGATGAAGCAGAAATCAGGGAGCTCTCCCAAGTGCATTCCCCCTTCACGGATTGCTGAAGTGGTGTTCACATCCCCCTGTCCAACTGACCAGCTGATTTCCCTCTTCAGAAAATCACAGAACAACAATGCTTAAACCAAGGTTCCCAAAACCGTCCTGTATTTTCAGAGATAGCATTTCCAGGCTGCTGCAGGAGTGAGCAGGGCCATAACCCTTTTGATTGCATGCATTGTGGGTGATTGCAGCCAAACAGTTAAAATTCATTACAACCAGCTGCTGTGCCATGAATAAGGCAGGAGTAATTCCTCTTGAAAGATCTTTGTTCAGGTTTTCATATTGTGAGCTGCAGATGGATGGTCATATCCCATGCCTGGGCAATGGGCAGCAGCTCACAGCCCTTCTTCCCTGCTACCCTGTGCAATGATAGCAGGAGAGTATAAAACACCAGGGGCGTTAGGACCCATAAACCTCAGAACTGGGTTCCTTCTCCAAGCCTTAACCTTTTAAATTCTGTCCTGACACATCCTCTGGGGGCAGTGCATGCTCTAGACGCTCTTCTGGCATGCTGGAACGGTGTGCCTTAATCCCTCTGATTTACCTCCCTCACTCACCCAATCCTTCTTTCTGGATCCTTTCTTCTGCTTGATGGATTTATTACGCTAAGCCGAGAGGCCACACAAGACACTGATCCCGGTTCAAAAAGCTCTTCCTGAAGCTGCCTGAGCATAGTAGCCCCTTTGACCCTGGCAGCAGATGCCAAGGATCTGCCCCCAGGCCCCTCTCCAATCCCCCTTGCCTGAGGCAATGTCCATCAGAACAGGAAAGCAGAGGTGACTCCAGTGGAGTAGGAAGATGCCTTCAGGCAGTGCAGCAACTTCCAGCTACTCCCAGGTCCAGTGTTGTCCTGGGGTGCCTTTTCTCCTTTCCAGTTCTCAGAAACTTGTCTCTGAAGATGAACAGCCTACCCCAGGCCCAAAGTGCTTGCCTGCATTTTGAGTAGTGAAAACTATACCAGACTCAGTTGAAAATTCTATCACCTCCAAAGTTCAAATGTCCATCCTTGGCAGCCACAATTCCTGCACAGCCAGTTTTCCCTGCTGGTTTTTTCCATCCTCCGTTGGTCTTTCTTCTCTTCTACTTTTCATTCCCTTTGATTTCTCCTGCTATCCTTTCCTCCATGACATCAATACTGCATCTTGATGCTTCCTTCTCCCTCCTTTCCTTGCCTCAGTCACAGCTCTGTTCATGGTCATGAAGACACCACGTGTGTGACCCTGGAGATGCTTTAAATCCCCTGATTTTTAGGTCTTAGAAGCAAGAAAGAGCTTTGCATGAATTAAGTACTTCCTCATTGTGCCATGCCTGGCACTGGCTATAAACTAAATCACGTCTCCCACACACATCATTAGCAGTAATGAAATCCGGGCTGGTCTCCTTAGCATGGCATCCATATGCAAATGAATTTCCTCAGCTCAAAGGACCTGCAGAGCGCCAATGCATGGCTGCTTGGGGTGCCTCCAGCAGCCTCTCTCAGGTCACAACTGGAATATATTTGGGGACTACTACTTACCAGGAAGAGTTTTATGATACCTTTAAATCCATCATTCTGCACCCTAATGCCATCATGAACTTTAATAGGGACTTACAGATCTCTGGAATAATGAAAAGAGCAAAGCAAAACATCCCTTTCATGTCTACTTTGATTGTGAAAGAAAGTAGTCATGGACTAATGGAAGGTTAAAACAAAGACAGGGTTACTAAGACACTCTAATCCCTTGCCAGTCCTAAATTAGAAAAATCCCACTTCCTGGAACAGCTGAATAAAAGACGTATTTACTTCTATAAACTTTGCAGAGTGAAATCCAAAAACTTCATTATCCAGGTGTCCTGATTGTATATGTGGATGGTCAGATCATGCATTTCAGGAGAGGTTTTCAAAGGAAGTGCATCCGCTAGGAAGAGCTTTCCAGCACCCTGATCTCCTCACCTCAGCCAGGCTGCACTCAGGACGCCCTCCTTGACAGTCCCTTGGGAAACAAGGGCTGGAAACAAGAACCTCGGGTCATTCCTTTTTGTCACTGCTCCTCAAATACACTCACTCACAACAGGCATTTGTTGCTGCAGAATCAGTGCTGGGGTCCCCTTTTGTGTCACTGAGGACCTTGGGGTCAGGCAAAACAAAGGGTCACACTTCAGTTTCTGTGAAATGCCTCCTTTCTTTGCAGTTGACTCATACCCTTTGTGAGGCCCTGAATGGAGCCTCTTCACATGAATGGGGCTCCTACCACACGTATTTCAATACAGCCCTGCTCCTTTCTTCACTTGTCATAAATGTGGCAAAGGAAGTGCTTTGCTCATCAGCTTTGGAAACACCATGCTGATAGCACAGCTGAACTGTCCGCTTGCCCACCTTCAAACTCTCCCGTTTAGATTTCTCAGACACCTCTCAATTATATGAGCATTTCTCCAGTAATCACTGCTCAGTGCCAAGGATCTGCAAAAATCCTTCTTCCTTTGTCCTTTGGACCACGTGCAGCCTCCATCCCTGCTCCTCTCTGCTGCTCCCTGTTTGCTAAATCTGCTTCTTCACTCAGGCTTCAGGCACCCAAATCCCCTGTTTAGCCCAGCAAACACCAGTCACCTCTGCTCCAAGCTCCTTTCGGCCCAGCACTCTCTCAGTGAGGTGCTCCAGCATCTTGCTGAAGAAGGGAAAAGTCCACCCCAGCACTAGAGATTGCTGCCATCTTTGCAAAACGAGAGATGAAAACCTGCCTTATTCTCCTTTGTGTGGAAGAGCATGCAATCTAAGGTACAAATCCTCCCTCTGCAGATCTCCTGATCTCAAAGTTCACAGCAGCACTCTCCTTTGGTCTTCCAGTATTGCAAGTAGTAGCAAAACAGTTTGTATTAAATGCCCTGAATGTTGAATATCTAATAAACTGAATGAAACTTCCCCCCAAAAATCGGTATGGTGGTAAGTTCATCATCTTTTACACAGGAAACGAATTGAGTAAATTAAAAAGTCGCCTCTGTTTCCTGTTCTGCTTCATTACGTATTGTCCACCCATTACCTCTTGCTGCTGTTTCAAAAGAAAATCTTCCTGAAATCTACTTAGAATTTAAATCCTTATTGCAAAGCATCAAAGAATAATCACAATGTGTTTTGTCATATCAAGGTAATCTAATCAGAAAGTCTCTTAGAATTATTTATATACATACACTTTAATGATAATTTAATAATTGATTGGCTTAAAGAAATAATCTCATTCTCTTCTACTTCATAATATACATCATTAAATACTATATTTCATTACTATGTACATCTGCCATTTTATCTACTTAAAATAAATGCAGATTTGAACAAATTTGATCAATAATTTTCTAGAGGAAGAAGAAGACTATTCCTTTTGCAGTGTAGCATGTGTGAACTTATTTGTCTTAAAAACGTAATGCTATTTGTAACTTCTTCCTTTCAATTTGAATAAAAAATTGAGTGAAGTCTGTAAACAAATAGTGCCAGTAGTCACTTGAGCCCCGCTAATGTGCTGGTTGGAGCTGTGAGGTGTAACCACTCTGTCTAATTTTCAGAGGTGGCACTGAAGTGCTGGAGGCAGAAGGACAAGAGATGCAGTCAGATGTCGAGAAGAAACAAAAAGTAATTACAGAAATAAACACTGCGCTCATGCACTACAAATGTCCTCCAGCAACGTATGCATCCTTTCCTCTCCTCTTCCCTCTGCCTCTCCCCCGCCGAGCCCCCAGGAGCAGATACGTGTGTGTATTGTTGCATTTTTAACACCCATATCCCTGCTCTGGACACACGCTGGCACCTCCAAGGCCAAAGAGGGTTTGGTTAAACCTCCAAGTGCCCCAACAACGTGGTGTTGGGTGAAAGCACAACCACCTCCAGCGCTGCCCACAAGGGTGGTTCCATCAGTGCAGAAGGTGAAATAAAAATATAACGCTAATAGGAACCTAATGGTGAGGCACTTAGGGATTCAAAAAGGGGGAAATGTCAGTGGAAGTTTTCTGTAGGTCTAGCAGAAGTAAACTTGTTTGAATAAGTGAATTAAGGATCAAAATGTCACCTTCAAGTCATAAATGCTTATCCCAAAGTACAGAGCAGCTTTTCCCTGTCTAGTGTTGCACTACACCATGGTAAAATGGGAACAAGCCACTTCCACCTAGTACATAGCCTTGAAATTTATGGCCTTGTCCAGTGAGAGAGAAACATCTTGAAATGTTAGTTGCCTAATTTGTATGTGCTATTATACAGTCAAGTAAGAACAATTAAATTTATTAGAAATATATAAATCTGCTAAAGTAAAATCACTCCTCAGGCTGAACTTCCTAACACTAAGTACTTGTCTTTTAAAGACCTGTTCCTCCAAATAAACATTCCTGCTCCCAGAAAAGCAGCAAAGCCCATCAGCAAGGAGAAAAAAAATATCTCCAGGTCTTCATTAAATCATTTGGGAAAAGTAAAATATATTAGAGTTGGTCATTCTCCTGGGAAGTGGTAGGGTGCTAAGTAGTGGTTGAAATTACTTCCCTTTTCCCTGCAGCAGCTACCACACTGCTCCACCCTTCCTGAGCAGGAGGGACAGACCACAAACCCATGCACAGTCTCAAACCGTCCGCTCCACGGTTAAATTCATGCACTGTGAGTTACAGACAACCTGTAGAGCTGCACAGCCATCCTTGATCTACAAAGCTCAGCATGTGAAGATGTTTTTCACAAACAAGACCTTTTATATGGTAGGTGGTTTTGCCCGGGGGGAAGATGTCAATGGTATTTTGTATCAATTCTAATATAAAACTCATCAGAAAAAAAAAGTTATTAACTACTTATCTGTGTCACCAGTCCTCCAAATATTTATAAATGTAACTGTATTTCTTGCGTATGTATGAGATCTCTCTAACCAATCTGCTTCCGTTGGCCAGTTAACTTTTCTCCTTTATATTGTTTTTCCTTCATATTAACTAGTTTTTTAAGTATTTTGCTTGTAAAAGTGTTTACTCTCAGTATGGGTTTACTTTAATTTCACAGAAGTACTTAAAAAACAGTCCTGCACAGATTTGCCACACGAAATGTTCCAACACTGAAAATCTGAATATAAAACACCATGTTAACCTAAATTAAATTGCCCTACAGGAATTGATTTTTATTGTCTCAGCTGATAGAAAAACAAAATGTAAAAAACACACTGAAAAGTAAATTCAATTAAGTGCTAGTAATCTGGGGTGTCATTAGTAGCATAAGCAAAGAGAGGTGTTGATTTACTACGTGTTGTGTTCAGCCTGGCTCTGGTGCTCTAAGCAGCTGTGCTCTGCCAGGAGGAGGAGATCTGGAAGTGGAGGAGTGAGCTCCAGAGATTTTCTGTGGCCTGTCCTCTGGGTCTGATGGCCACAACAGGCAGCCCTGGAGCTGGAAGCTGGATGGAAAGTGAGTAAGGGGTGAAGACTTTCCGTGCTGACCAGGTCATGCATGGGAGACTACCAAAAAAGTTGGTTGCTGAGGCAGGGTAAATAGGACTTTTTCTTGAGGTTAGAGGGAGCTGCCTAATGGCATGATTCCATTTCTATTTATTGAAATTTGGCTGCAATTTTTTTTTTGTTTCATTTTTGGGTTTTTTAGGCTGGTTCTCTGAGCTTAAATGTGTCCCTGTTCTTCCTGAGTTGACTCCAGCTAAAACCACATATTCTCAATGTGTATGTAGAAAACAGTGTCATCTGAGGTTGTGGACTGGAGGTACCAATGCTTCTGACCTCTCGTGTCACATGAGGGAAAAAAAACAGAAAGGATTATGAGTATTTTTAAGTATGAGCCTTTTTGCAAAACGAAACGCTGTTTTCTTTCAGCAACTGAAGCCACGGGAGGTGCCTCAGTTCTTAGATGACAGTTGATAAAACCGTGGAATGTATTTTCTGTTTCAGGTGAAAGCTTACTGTAAATGGGAGGGATTTGCCTGCAGCTTAAAGGACACCCACAGAAAGTATGAGAGACCTGCAAAGCACCATAGCTTTTAAATCTGAATTGAAAGAGAGAGGATCACTGGGAGGTAATGGTGGCCTTGAATCAACTTCAGTTCTTGTGCAAATGATCCTCTGCCTCTACACTTCTAATTCACTCATGGTGAACTCAGATGGGCTACACTGTCAGTCTTGTAACTTTCGTTTTCTCATGTCTTTCACAGACTTCACACATCATTGTTTTGTCCGACTCCAGATATAAAGTATACCACTACAGCTGTGGAGCTATATACATTGTTCATATTAAACTTTTTTTTCCTTTTTTTCCTTCTTTTGTTTAGCCTGACAAGGCTAAAAAGAAAAATAAAGGAACCACTTGAATAAAACCAGAAAAAGCATCTTCTTGATTAACTCGTGGCATCCAGTGAGAGCTTTCAGACCAAGCAGTAAAAGCTGACAAAGTGAAGCAAGTGATAATACAGTATTTAAGTCCTAAGTGTTGCACAACTTCAGTAGGGGAAGCAGCCTACCTGGCCTTGAAATGCCTGCATGTGATAATTCTGCCTTGGAGAAGCTGATTCATTACCATTCTTTCTCTCTCCATAATCTCCTTCCACAATGAATCAAGCATTTCTCATAACTATGCCATTTTCAAAGCTGATGAGAATTAATTGACATTGACTAAAAGAGCAAACTTGGAGGCTTTAACTTTACTCTTAGGAAAGTCAAACCAAGTTTTGCTATTTGTTTGAGCCCTAACAGGGTGAGAGAAGGAACTGCTTTTTATAAATCTTGTGGTTTTCAATGTAACCCTGGCTGGTTCAGATTTAGCTTGGCCTTTAAACAACTGCACTCTGAGTTTTACAGTTAAGTGTAGTTGTGGAGAGAACTAAGAAGTGGTGCTGATGCTAACCAGTGTGGAGCTTCCTTTGAGTTCTGCTTAGCCCTTCCTAGTGAAAATAGCCATAAAGTTCCAGGGAGGCTGAGACTGAACTCTCCACATTTTCCGAAAGGCAAGTCAAAACATGCCCTTGGCCCAAAGTACTGGGCTCTGCTAGAACTCTGCTAGACCCAAGAATTAAACCTCAGTTTCCCCGTCCCTTAGATGTGGCACTGATTTTTCCTATCAAAAGGCTTACTTTTGTCTATTCACTATGGGCTCCTGGCCCATAAACAACAATTTTCTTTCAGTTTAATTAAAACACTTTTGTCTGCCAGGATGCCATCAAATCTATCTTTAATTGTATTGCCAGTCACAGCTCATTAGCCCCGTAGGCACAGTGGTCAAGCTGAAATACTAAACAAGTAAACACTGATGAGAACAAGTTGTGAAGATATTTCATCAGTTCATAAAATGCGTGAGAATGAAGATTTTTCTTCCTTTTTGATGAAAAAAAAAAAAACCAGCAATGCAGAGGTGACACATTCTGAAAAAGGAAAGCAATTAGCAGTTCTAGCCCCTATCTCTTTCAGGCTGAGAGTTGGGGTTTGACTCTGGATTTGGCCTCAGCATTGCAGGGATCTTCTTCCTCCCAGTGCTGCCCAGCAGACCTGCTCTAGCCTGTTCTCCCTACTTAAGCCATGCCATTTTGTGCAGTACTCCAGTTTTAAGCACACAAGGATTCTTTTTGGTCTTTTAGCTTCTTCACGAGATTACTTGGTCTTTTGTTTGTTATGCAGCAAACCCATCGGTTTGCTGTCTTTTCTCTCATCGTTTTGCTTTTCCACATGTTTTTGTACTATTTCCGGCACTGGTTTGCCCGATGCTGGCTAACCAAGGCCCTGTGGAGTTTGCATGCTCTGGTGAGGCACACTACTTCCTTTGCTTATTTCCTTTCCTTTACCACATCATCAGAGGTTGTAATATATGATAATGTACATGAGACATCATTTCTATTTATAGGTACAGACATATATATGAAGTGTGGAAGAGACAGTGCTGCATAATGTATGAGAAAACTTCTTTACAGATGAGCATTTATCTTCCTATTTAAGGCTCTGTCTGTGTCATCCAGACTGGGTGAAGGGTATCCTGTCAGAAATCTCATCTGTCTTCTTGCTGTAGGGCTTTGCTTTTCCTTGCCTTTTTCTTTTTCTTTGCCTTTTTCTTTCTTTTTATTTTTCTTTTTCTTTTTCTTTTTCTTCATTTTCTTTTTTTTTTTTTTTTCTTTTTCTTTTTCTTTTTCTTTTTCTTTTTCTTTTTCTTTTTTCTATTTTTTTCTCTTTTTTCTTTTTTTTTTTCTTTTTTTTCCCCTTTCCATTTATTTTTATTAGGTTCCGGCTACTTCAGCATCTTTGAATTTCCTGTAAATTGACTTACATCTCCTCCAGAAAGATCTGACTTAGTCCTTGGTATCCTGATCTTAAAACAGGGCTATTAGAATGACCAGGTAGAACAGCTGCTACAAGGAGGAACAGCCGAAGTTGCGGGAGCCTTCCCTGGGTAGCACGGTTCTTGCTCAGCTCCTCGATTCTCTTCAGCTTAAAGCTTTGTCTCTAATTCTGTGGCCCGGATTTTAGGGTAACAGGGATTCAAATGCATGCAAAAGCCTGAGGATATGACTTGACAGCACCGCTTAGATCATCTAATGGCTCCCTGGTGTTGAAACGGAGAAGCCCTTCTCACCTCCAGTCATGCATTTCCATGCTGGTAAGGACTCTTGCTGAGCTCAGTGAATTTACTGACCTCGCAGAAGCCCTGTGTGTGTGTGTGTGTGTGTGTGTGTGTGTATCTAGGGAGGAGGGTCAAATTAAACTTTGGATAATTTAGCACGGGATGGGATTAAACGGCCGGGGCAGAGGTGGAGGGAGCAAGACTACAGGGATGAGATGTCATATTTCTGAACCTTGCAGTCCCACCCTGCCTCAACTGAGCAATTCCACGCCTTTCTTTTCACTGGCTCTTCTGTGCATCTGACCTGGAGTCGAGTCACTCCAGCATGCTAAATCATGAAAAACCGTAGAAAACCAGTGGGTTTTAGGGTGTCGAGGGTGTGTATCTGGCTTGCATGCCCAAATGGCTCAGACCAGGGTTAGACAAGCATGAGAGTTGGCGTAGAAGGGAGATGGGGAATGTGCAACCAGGGGTGGGAAGTCGGGTGGGATTGCAGCAAACAGCAATTAAATTGGTTTAAGCTGTTGTTTTGTGGCAGCCTGAGCCAAATTTAGGGGTGGCTTAAACCCAAGTGTAAGGATACAGTTAAGTACCAAATGAAAATATTTTCTTCAGTAAATCTAAATATGAGCATTGTATAGCTGTTTTCCTTGACTTCACAAACACTCATATTAAGCATTATTAAACGTTGAAAGTATTTATAGTCAAGGAGGCAGCTCTTTGAGAACTGTGTCCCATTGACTGCTCGTCACTCCTGTGGCTGCGGGAGCAGTGCCCCTTGCTAAGAGGTTTCTGCTGAAATCCCTTTGATTGCCTCCCCGTTTGGATCACGGTTATGCCAAAACGGAGACCATGTCTTCTGGAGAGCTGGCAATGGAAACCGAGTTTTCTCTCGCAAATGTGCATTGGTAAAAATTCTTGTCACTAGCCTTTCTCTGTGTGTTGCTTTGTCTGTACCCCGTTGCTGTAGAAAGAAGGCATCCCTCCCTAACTGCATCTGAGTGCTGGTGTCCATCAGCTCTCTGCAGAGCCTGGAGCAAGCAGGTCGGCTGTGATAGCGTTCGTGGGGTGCATGTGTCAGGGGATGCTCGTATTAGGGGATGCTGAAAAATACAGCACCCTTCTGCGGCTCTGCAGTTGCTCTTGGAGCAGCCTGGCTGCTGTAATCTCTGAAGTCCAGCGTCACGGGTCCCTCTTATCTCTCTTGCCAGTGTGAATTGATCTCTGGGCAAATCTGCAAATGAATGGCTGCAGATGGGAAAAACAACCGGGGATAAATGCTTCCTTTGTGCCTGTAACTACCACAAACGCCATTAAGGGACATGCCAAAACCTTAATGAAATAGTGCTGGGTACTTTCTCCCTGTCTCTGGGGCAAGCCAAAATGGATGGGAGCATGATGCCTTGCCTTGTTTCACCCAGGGTCTCCATCCAAAAAACAGTCATTCTCTCCTTACGCAGCGCTCCAAAAACAGTGGAAATGGCCTCAGCATCCTGCCAGGTCATTTTGCCTTGGAATCTGTTGGCCCACAAAAGCTGCTAAACACAATTACGAAGTCCCCAAACCAAACATTAATAAAGGAAGCAGCAACATCCGAGGTGCTTCATTTAGGGGTTGATTTAAAAACAGAATCCAAAACTGTAAGTGGGAATGTTTTGTTGTTTTCAGTATGCCGTGGGCCTGGATGTTGTCACGTGTTGTGGGAAAATTCGTACACATGACTTCCGAGCTGCATGCAGCAGCAGTGCCGGGGGAAGCTTGGAGTGTCTGGGGCTCTTGTTATAGCAGGAGGAAAGCAGTGCCACAGGAATGAAAGCAATCCATTCTCTGACTACTCACAAATCTATGCCATATATTTCTCCTTTTGGTACACTATAACTGAGCACATTGAGCTATAATGAGGAACTGACTGGACAGACAGGTAAAGTAGTGCAGTTGCATGAGATCTCACCCTGCAGCTCATTATATCGAGCTTGTGCAGAATGTGATGTGTTGGCACCACGGGGATACTTGGATCTGGATTCACTCTTCACCCTGTCTTCCCCATGGCAGCTGCAGATAGGCTATTGATCTTTCTCCTCATTAATCAGAATAATTTTGAAGAAGAAATAAGGGACTCATTTCCTATCCATTCTTCCCCTCAGTTCTTTAATTTACAAACAGCTTTATTTTGAGCTTTTCCTGTTTCCTGCCTCCTTTATGAGGCACCATTCAATGACTGCAACTTATTTGGTAGTGATATGTGACTCACAAAGTGTCTGGAGTTTTGCTTTGTAAAGCATTAAGATGTGAGTAAAAAGAGGAAGAGAAGGGCCTTGTTTTCAAACAGGATTTTTTGTGCTGTAACTTGATCAAACTCCAGGTAAATGGATTCAATTGTCCGGGGTGGAGGAGGGAAACCTGTACAGATACAGTCATCTTTTGGGTTTACATTTTTAAACGAAAATGAATGCATCTATCTAGGGAACATATACATCTCCCTTTACTCCAACCTTAGAATCTTTAATTACCTTCACAGGCCTGCTGTGCAGCAATACAATGCTATTATCCTCACTTACTTCAGCAATTTTGTTTATTTTAATTGAAATTCCTTTTGCAGACAGGAACTGAATACTTAATGTGCATTTTGCAGACATGGTTTAGTGGTGGACTTGACAGTGATGGGTTTACAGTTGGACTCAATGGTCTCAGAGGTCTTTTCCAACCTAAATGATTCTATGGTTTGTTTCTTACCCTCAGATAAGGGAAGAAGGCAAGGGAAGTAAAGGACTAGCAGAACCCAGACCCAAGCCAAGAGGTTTACAGCCCTGCTAGAGCAGATGGAGACTTGGTGTCTAAGCAAACTGCAGCAAATCTGCGTGCTGAATGGAGAATTTTCTACTTTGCCAACAAAAAATGTGAAACAGAGAAGGATTTTGCTGCCTGAATCAAAGACACATGGAAGAACTCCTATCCTCTTTGGATTGAGTTCGCATTTAGTTTCTAAGGAGAGGAGTCATATCCAGTTATTTAACAAAATTATTTGGGCTCATGATGATCTTGCAAAGGACCCCCCAAGTAGGCGGAGGAATGACGGAAGCACAGGAAGGGGTTTGGGTGTAAGGAAGACACTGACCAAACTGATGCAGTGAGCACTTAGGGACTTCTGGGGATCTGTGGAACTCAAATATCTAAATAGCAGTTTAAACCAATTTAAATAGCAGTTAAACCCAAAAAGCTTCAAGTGCCTTTTGATTTTTAAACTCCCTTAGAGCTGACAGCTGAACACATGTGCTGCGGCTTAGGCGATGTTCTAAACGTGGACTTGCAGTTCACGTCCACCACCCAAGGCTGGTAATTTCCCACCATGTTTGATTATTTGGCTTGTTCTCATTTTTTCCTTAAGTTCTCTCTTTTTTTTTTCACTCCCCCTATTAATGAACTCCTATGAAATGTTAAAAAAAGTCCCTTTTTAATGCAAATTAAGCAAGAGATCTGAATGGATCACTGCTTTTAAGGTAGGCTAGGTAGGTGCAAGGATCAGTTGCTAAACTCCCTAATATGATACAGCAGGGGTTTTATATATATATATATATATATTTGGAAGTGTCCAAGAGGCATGTGAATGTGACACTTGGGGACACGGTTTAGTGGTGAACACATTGGTGCTGGGATAATGGCTGAACTCCATGATCCCTAAGGTCTTTTCCAACCTAAATGTTTCTATTATTTTATGTGTGTGTGTATATGTGTATATATATATATATATCTATATCTATATCTATGTCTGCACACTACAGAGGGAAGAGAAATAGTACTGATTTCGGGTTTGTTTGGAGCCTTCTCTGAGTTTTTTCTTTATTAAGCAGTGCCTCAAAAGGTGGTAGGAGTAACGGCCATACACTTTGACTCTTAAAAACGACATACTTTTAACTACATATACAGTATTCCTAAAACACCCAGGAATGTGGAATGAGCCATAGACCACAAAGCAGAGTGGGAGGGTGTTATTTAGGAGGAAGTTGTCAAGCTATTTGCTGCTGTCATATCGATGAGGCTTCTTGGACAGGTTGCATTAGGACAGCATGACAGGAAATGAAAACTCTCTTACTTGATGCTTGGGGAACTAGATGTGAGATTCCTAAGAACCTACCCAGAGGAAAGCAAATGGCTGCTGCCAGGAAGCAGGTGTTGCACCTGGTTCTCAAACTACGTAGCAGATTTGTAAGGCACTGTTGAGGTCATGGGCATTGTTAGGAGGTGGTGGAGAGCTGTGTGATTTTGATTCCCCTTATCAAAAGGGATCTGGGGTTATTGCAGGAGTTCTGACAGCTCAGCTGTGTTTGCTGCCTTATTGTGCCTACTGCAAAAGGTCAGTCTACCCTGGCTCAGGGAAAGGCTTTGTAGCCAGAGTCCTCCTGACAATAAAGTATAAATGTTTTGTCTATCAGAAGGTGATGATAGCTTGGTATTGCGCTCTTTTCCTGTGCTACTGGAAGTCTTCTTTTTTACATAGATGCCTCTGTCTCCAGGATTTATCAGCCTGATGGCAATTATAGACAAGACCCCACGGGCTTAGGACTTTCTCTGAATGTCTTCAAAGAAATGTTAAAACGTGTTGGGTTTTCTCACTGAAGAATCACAGCTTATTATTCTGAGCTCATGAGAAAAAAAAGTGGCATGAATTTAAAATTGAAATCTGCCTCTACCATTAAAAGTGAAGGGCGTTCTCCCGTGGGTGATCCCAGGGGATGGACACCCATCTCCGCAGCGCTGCTGCATGCAGCTCTCTAGCAGAAAGGTGCACACATTCCCTGCCAGAGAGAGGCCTGGGGCACCAGAGAGGGGACCCACACACTTCTGCCTGGACAACTTCTTCACTGATTCTTCTTTGGCAGCAAGAGCGAAGGGGAAATCTTCGATTTCCACAGCCTTAGTCTATTTATATATCCAAAACTGAAGGCTGTAAATATGGGGTCTCTTAGTCAGACTGGTGCTGGAGCTTTGTTATGACATCGTCCTCAGCATATCCAGTAGCTCCAGCAGCTAATAAAAGGATATTTGCACTGTGGGGTAGTGAGAAAATCCAACTGCTAATATGCTGGAGCCTGTGTAGAATACTCATACCAAGCAGTTGAAAGGTGTTCTCCAAGGGGCTCAAGGAGAGAGTGGGAAGTGTGCAGAGCTGCCAGCTGAGGTGGTGATGTCATGGAACCAGGGTACCATAATCGTGCAACAAGCTAAAGTACTCCAACCAAATCCATTGCCAGGCAAAATCCTGCCAGTGTTACGTGCTTTGCTAGCACCAAAGCACCAAATGCACGAAATCCGTGATACTCTGAAGAGGTGAACAGGCTCAGGTGTGGATATGGGTTGTGGAGGAGAGCTGAAGAGCAATTTGTGTTCGCACTCATTGCCCTAATCAGTGAGGAGATGGGGATTGCTGCTCCTTTCTGCTTAGCTGCAACTCTGTGAGTCCTTGTTCATTGCCACACAGTGCTAGACTATCAAGAGAAGGATACCCTGTCCTTGTTCCCACCTATTCCTTAAATTTCTAGGAGGCATGGGTCTAACTCCTTTCTGAATTTGAAGGGAGATGAGCCCAAATCCCTGTGTATCTCAAATCATTGTCTTAAGTGGAAGGCCGTCATGTTAAAGGCTAAAGGAGAGTTTCTGTGTCTTCCACATAGGTGCCTTGGGACTATGAAACTCAAACAAGCAGAAGTGAACCTTCCTTCAGCCGACCTCCAATGCTCAAGTTTGGGGTTGGGAAAGGATTTTGGAGCCCACTTTCGTTCATATGTTCTGTGGGATCATTCTGGCAGCTCCATGGTGTACAGGCAGGGGCCCTGGATGTCTTGAGGGGTGTTTTAAATCCCATTTTAGACATACAGCCTCGTGTTACACCTATGTGAGCTGTTCCTGGAAGGGATGATCCAGCTCTTCCTGTGCCTGAGCCCCAGATTCCAGCTCATCACTTTTTGCCTCAAATCTCACTCCTATACAACCATAGGCAAACTTGCTAACCTGATGTCAAGAGGTTTCTGGGGCATGTCTGGAAAGAGCAGTTTTCTGAGAAATGAACCCGGGAAAACTTGAAATGGAGCAGCACTGGTTGCCAGATCACAAAATCCAGATAATATGGTGAGGACACCTCCCTGCAGGCAGCCAGTGTTAGAGAGGAATTCAGGACTGACTCTTCTGGCAGTGCCCTACCATGGTGCTGGATGAGGAGGGGCAGCAAACGCCAGCCCCAGCAATGCCCTTTACTCACTGGTTTCAGGTGGTTCCAGAGATGGACCGTGGAGCACATAACTGTAAGCACAGTCTGATCATAGCCGTGCAGTTTCTGACCCCATAAAGTGCAAATTATCCTATGTGTGGTGGAAAGTGCCTCCAATTCATCCTGCAGGGAGTATTTTCAAGATCTGGCCCTAATATACTGGAGGATTTTTTGCTGCATCTAAAGGGCATGATTTCGATGAACTGGATGTTGGTGAGTGTACTTAAGTATTTCTAACAATTCCTTCCCTGTGCTTGTGGAGAATGATTGTTCTTCTCCATCCGCTTAAATTCCATTTTTCTTTCCATCTGTTTCTGTTTCTAGTTTAGATAAAATGACACAATTTTTTTTTTGCCTTAACACTTTTCTCAAAAGGTAGAAAATAAAATGCTCCAGCTCCAAATAAATAATTTTTTTTCTGCCCTCCTTCCCCCAGCCCATTAAGTTTTGAGTGGAATGGCATACGTTGTCAGATACACAGCAAAAGAAGAAGTACATAACCCAGAACCTAATAAAACAACAAATCTACTGTGCCCTCCTGGTCTGCAATCCTTCAACAGGCTCCCTTCATTAAACATAAAGCCATGTGTTTCTTAAAACAGATCACATCCCTGGTGCCACAGTGTGGTATGTGTTGCTCTCACTGCATTTCATGAGGATTTTCTAATTTATAGCAGCACAGTTTTTATCCTTACAATGCTGGTTTTTTTTTAAAAAGTACTCCCTCGCCTCCCCAAAAAAGGGCAATACTGATATCTGTGAAAGATGTAAACTATTTTAAATCGATTGAAGTAGCAGTACTTGCAACTAACCTTGACAGCTCAGCTTTATTCCTGGCAGCATCTGCAGCAGTCCAGCTACGTCGTACTCTTCAGGTATTGTGGTTGCCCAGATGAAAATCCCAGTTAAGTCCGGTGGCTCTGTTGGTGTTGTTCTGGATTTACACCAGGCTACCCATGAGCAGAATTTAGCTGTGGGCTTCCATGTGCTTCTGCTGCCTGGACTGCGTTTCCATGGCACAAGCAGTGATGGAGCACCCGGGAGGACTGACAAGTCACAGAGATCTTCCATTTGTATTCTGTCAGCTTGCCCCAGCTCCTCTGTTTCTGTTTCACTATTGTTTTAAAGCAAAGGCTAAGGAGGTTATGGCCATATGCCTTTAGCTGGTGCTCAGGCTTTGGGTAACTAACAGCCCTGGTGAGAAGAGGACACTGGTGGAGTTTCTTTGTATTTGATTAAAGAATTGATTATTGCAAGCAGGGGGAGAAAACAAAGCTCTCTTGCAGAACATGTTTGTATCTTGCCATTTGGATATTTTTAACAATAAAAACAGCTCTTCAGAAACAAGTGTGGTGGATTATATGTACTAAAATTGCTCTCTTTTTTCTTTTTTTTTTTCTTTTTTTTTTTTAAGGTAAAAACATCATATAAAGCTTCACATGTAATTCAGGGAGGGATGAGAGATAAAATACGTTGCTCTTCATTAGAAAGGTTGCTTTTCATTTACAAGCACATGAAAATGGCTTTTTACTAGCTGAACTCTTTCTGGTTTTCTATGCATAGCTCTCCTAATAGGATCTCTGTGGGCCAAAATTTCCACTGAATTAAATGATCGCAGCCAGACTGACTCAAATGGTGTCTTGATCTTTTGCACAAATAGAACTTTTGCCCCGCTGTTACAAAAATATCTGCAGTGTTTATTAATCTAATAAATTTTTGAATTAAAAATCCCACATAAATGAAAAGGGTTGCTAATTAACCACAGAGCTGAAAACTTAAAGTAGTTACTGCAGACCAAGGCTCAGTTATGCTGACTTAAACGTGAAGTAATTTTCCTGAAGTCCATGCTGTTACCTCAGACTTTCCCCTCTGTTTGTAAGCAGAATTTTGTTCAGTCTGCCTAATTATCTTCTATCTGGGCTTAGTTTCAGCTCCGTAACACATCTCCACCTTGCAACCAATCCTTTGGCTGTTGTGAAAGTCTTTTTTGTTGAGAACAGTGCCATTTTGGTTTCCATTTAAAGAGAATTAAAGATCCAATTATGCAAATTAATTTTAAAAGCTTTATCGCCAGTCTTTTGGGAGAAAGGTTGTTGCACAGACTTAAAACAAGGGCTCTTTTGCTTTGAAATGCATCCTGGCATGACACCCGCCTCTGCCTCCTGTCACTTGGCTGGCAGCTGAGTGGGAGACTTTGGGCACTTGAGAGATCTGACCTGGAGGAGTTCTGTGGGGCTGCCAGCACCAGGCAGGGCACCCCTATTCTCCTGGGGAAAAAAAAAAAATCTGTGTTTGACTCATGACAGTGGAGTGGAAAGGGACAGAGGAAGGCAGAGAGATGTATTGAGGTGTGATACAGGAGCCCCCGGAGCCCCCAGGCACATGGGGGTGACCTCTGGGCTTTGTGTCTTGGCTGTGAGACTTGGAGGTTGAACCTGTGCCCTGTTCTCCTGAGGATTTAACAAGGGGAACTGAGATGAAGGAATTACTTAGGTACAGGGTGGAGTTTAGCTCAGAAAAAGCAAGTTCAATCACAAGCCTATGTTATTTAGGTTTTAAAAATTATCTACTGCAAATATTAGGGCAAGACAGGGAAGAGCAGGGACACGTTAAAATAATATTTGCAAGTACCCTGTGCTCAGTGTGATGTGCAGGGTTAGCTACCTTTCCTCTCATTTCTGTCTGACAGGGAAAAATGTTCACATGGAAATGCAAAGCTCAGAAGCCACCTGGAAGAAAGCTCAGGGGCTGTCAAATAAGCTCCCAACTTCCTTGTGCCTCCTTCTGTGTATACAGCTTCTTCCTCACAGTATGCAAAAGCTGCTCAAGTAGCACTAGAGTTGCTTCTCACTCATTCTAGCAGGGTATGGAAAATCATAGGTTACAGAGGACAAATGGACATCGGCATTATGCATCCATACCACGGAAACGACAAAAATATTTCCATGTTGTTGCTGAAAGAAGGAAACTGAAGGTGGGCAGGCCCAGCTGTGAGTAGCACACTGACGATGTGCAGCCTCTTGCAGAGCCCCAGAGAAGCTGGTGGGGACTTCCCTGTGCTGATGAGGTTACTCATCAAGAGCTGTGCTGCAAAACTCCAAGTGGCAGTGAAAGTTCTGGGAGTTCAACTGTCTCCTACACTTAGCCTGGGGGAGAAAGGCTGAGGGGTGTGATGCCTCTGTGGTGCCAGAAGCAGGAGCAGCTCCAACCAAAATACGCTCTCTATATCTGCGGAAAACCTTCACTGCACTGTGGCTCACTGTGTTCTCAGAAGTCAGCAAAGGGCTCAATTCCTCCCGTGGCATTTGTGTCCCCACTGCACACTTGTCAGGCTGGCATGATGAGGACCATGCTGGCAGAGCCTTCACTGCTCTCCCCTCCTGCTCATTAACAAGCCAGTGGTCAGCAAGTGCTGAAGGAAGACCAGCTTACGGGGTGGACTAGAAAAAAATTACTTGTGGGATCGTTTTCTGTTCGCAAAAATTTTCCCTTGTAGCTATATAAATCAAAGGGTAAAAAAGGCAGAAGGATTTGGCAAATTTGATCCTGATGAGAACACTGCACTAAAAATGCTTCTCAAAAATGGGATGGCTCTTACCATTCCTTCTCTGGATGTTGAGTGGTGTAAAGCTTTTTTACAGATGTGAGTGAGAAGATGTTGAGGTCACTATAACTCTATGTGTGTTTGAAGTGAGATAAGGACTTTAGAATGAATTAGAATTGAAGTAAGATAAGGATTTTAGAATGGCAAGATCCTCCCCTTGAATTCTGCCTTTTTGATTCTGTCAATTTCTATAAAGGAACTGCAAAGAAAACAAGAAAAATATGTATTTAGATGGATCTGTAACACTCAAGCAGAAAAGATTAGGCAGCATTTTCAGGAAGAATTATTCTCAATATCCTTTCAGTTTGTTGCCTTACACACACCAGCATGCTCTGCAGACCACTGTAGCGACAGACAGCTACAACTGATGTAGTAATAGCCCTCAAGACCCTGCAGCATAAAACAATGTCGTAACATTTGAACAAGAAGGATCTCAGGAGCACCTTCTACAGGGATCACTGAATACACTACTCCAAGAGAAAACCCATCCAGCTATGCTGCTGCTGGAAGGTTTGGGGTAGAGGCAGTATAAATATTTTTAATTGATTCCCCTCCTTTTGGAAAGCAAAAGAGGAGTTGGCAGTGAAGGGGGGGATGTTGCGAGGAGAACGGGAAGATTTACATGAAAAATGTTACTTCATCAGTCTAGTACCAATGCCACAGAGGCTGTTGCCTCAGTGAGCATCCCCCCAGGATCCCTGATAAAGCTGTTTAATATACACAGGATTGTGCTTAGCTGACTGAAGATGCGATGGGAAGGGTCTCTGCTGAGCTGCAGTGTCTCCGACTGACAGCAGCTCCACCTGGGTCTGGAGCCAGCAGTCGTGCCCTCAGGGTCTTGAGTGCAAAGGCAGTAGTGCTTGGGCTCCTCCACGACTTGTGTTACTTACACTCCTGAGGACGCTGTTAAATATCTGTCCAGTTGTTCATTCAGAGGACTTAAAAATTGCCCTGATTATAATTAAATATATTCCAGGATGAATTAAGAGTCAAGACTTAAGAATTTACAGTGTTATAAGGTGCACCCAGGTAGGTCCCAGTGCAGTTCCAGTACCATCCAGAAGACATGAGTGAGACTCCAGTACACTCATAGCTGCTCCCTTGGGACAGCTTGCTAAGTATTTCTTACCATGAAACAACAGAAATGCCTAAATCAGGAATCACCACTGTAAATTTTGGCCTGTACAGAGTTGAAACTTAAGGCAGTGGAGAGAAGAGAATATCCAAGACACCCTGTGAAGATCTGGGCTTTCTCAGAGCGGACAGAGGCCAGAGACTGGAGCTGAAAAATTACGAAGCCATTTGATTCACCTGAAAGATCTCACTCTTCTCCTTATTCTGACTTCACTGAAGTTGTTGCTAAGTTGTAATAGCCAGAGCACAGGGCCAGTCAAGATCCACTTTGCTCAATACAAAAGGAGTGAGCAGAGAGAAGAGGGTCTGGGCAAACTGGGGCAAACTGAAGTGGGACACCAGAAGTCCAGAAAATGAAGAGCTGATGCAGCACAGAGGGAGTCAAATTTCTTCTGAACATTGTTGGCACAAGCCAGTAAGGGCTTCAAACAGATGAGAGCTTTCATTCTCTAGCTTTCATTTCAGAATGTACTGTATGTGAGCAAATCACTCATTCATCTGTGCTTCCACTCTTGGTGTTGAGGGCTTTTGTTAATTTTTTTTTGGTGGGGCTGGGTTTTGGTTTTCTTTTTTTTTTTTAACTTTTGCATTTCTGCCTTAACAGCCCAACCACTAAAACAAACTCCAGCACAGCGTGTTACGAAGTGGTTTGAATATGCTAAAGATCAACGGGAGATGCTACCCAGTGTCTGATGTATACTTGTTCTTAATTCAAGGTTAAAGAAACAGCGAAAGCAAGGATGTACAAAATTACCCCCATTGAGAATGCATCTGGGAGGTGAAGGGAGAGCCATTCCTCCCTAGAACCCCATAAAACTATGCACATATGCTTCTCCCTATTGTTAATCCCTTTTGCTGATGGGATGTGGAGAAGATTTTATACAGCGGTGCAAAATGGAAATCTATTGCAGGAGGAAAGAGTGCTGCAATCCCAGAGGGACTCTTATGTTCAAAACAAAATACAACAATGGAGTTAATTAGCATTGCATGGTTCACAAAATCCCCTTGAGGGGATCTTTCTCTGTTCTAAATCATCACTTGTATGTGAGATGGAAAAGCTCCCACTGAGCAGGCCCCTTCCACAAACTTTTAATAGATATTACCACGGTTTTTCATCATTTGCCATTGGCTTTGAGAAAGGTAACAGCTGAGCCAGGGCTATTCAGCTGCATTAACCAGCTGCATGTTAATACAGAAATATACCCTGCTCCTCCCTTCTGCCTGCAAAGTGCCCCCACCCCCCAACAAATTAACCCTTTCCTGCCAAATATTTCTCTGCCACTGTGACACAGATACACAGGCAGAGGGTTTAGTACAGGTTGACAATTAAGCAAGGAAGGGCCTCACTATGAATATTTGAACATACTTGTGTGCAGATGAAGGTATCCAAACCAGATCTTCAGCCCACTGTGTTCACACCCATTTGAAGGGACAGAGCTTGCTCCAAAGGACTCACTATGTCCCAGTACCAGGGAGAAGGGCAAATAGCCAGGAGGAAGGACCCGGTCTCAGGAAACCCACAGAAATTATCAGCATGCCTCCCATCTCCTACTCTTGCTATTACTCTCAGAGCCTGTTGGCACAAGACTCCCAGCAAGCCCAGCTCTATCCTCACTGAAAATTCCCTGCACCCACACAGTGCAGTTTCCAGTGGGTTTGAACACTGGAGTCTGAGCTCTGCTCACTTTTATAGCGTGCTGTGAGTGAGGATTAACGCTTCTCAGCTGGTTTGACTGGCCTCCAGTTGCCCTCCTGCTTTCTTTTGTGTCATGCCAAAATGGATCAGTACCTGCACATCCATTTGCCATCACGTTGGCCAGATGGCCAAGCCTGTGTTTCAGTGCCGGCTTGCACTCAAGTGCGGTGCTCTCGTGACTGCAATCTGCTGGAATCAGCAGCAAAGCTCCGCTGTGGACACGACTGTGCTGCCTGATGCACCACCCCACTGCTGATCCTGCATCGCCTTGTCTCCTGGGGAGAGCCAGGAAGCCCTGAAGAAATACTGCAATACAGCAATCATTGCAGAAAGACACAGCTAATGAACTACCAGAGCAAGAACATGTCCGGGCACCTTGTCACTCTCAGTCAGGAGCTTGGAGGTGAAGTGCTTTGTAAAGAAAGAAGTCAGATTCTGGCAGGCTTTGTGCCACCTGCCAAATTCTGGTGGGTGAGAGGAGGCTTTGTTGCTGATCATTCCTACTAAACTATATTATATTATGATTGCCTCAGGTTAGTCAAGACACCTGAATACTTTAGGACTGGCGGGGTATCTGGTGAGACCTAGCCAGAGAATTGTAGTCTTCTGAGGGAAGCTAGGAGGTAAGTCCCTTCTTCCATTTCAGCACTGGATGTGTTTACTGCTTTCTATCTTAGCTAACTATATTGCCCTTCTCCCCTCACCTGGCTGGGGTTTCAGGGAACAGCCTCAATGTCTGGGCCCCAAGAGCATCCCTGCTTCTAATCAAGGATCTCCCTGTAACACAGGAGGGAGAGACGCATGGAGGGGGCAGATTGTGCACGAGCATGGATGTGCAGACTGCCAGTCCAGGACGAGGGACCTCAGTAGAAAGTGTCTGTCCCTCTTTACATTTTATTAGCATTTTAATTTAAATGGTGGTGAGACTGATGTGAAAGGGAAGGTGAAGGGTGGTGATCAATTCAAACAAACCACAGGCTAACACAAGCCCTCTTCCTCCAGCCGTGGCGTGGCTGAACTATCACACCCCAAATCCCCTTCCTCCCCCACTTCCTGACTCTCACCTGGCACACCACAGTGGCACACCTCATCTTCCCTTTCATGCACTAACAGCAAGTGACCAGCCCAGGGCAAGAGGAAGTGGTTAAGCACATCACTGCCTTGGGAATCTTCTGTTGGCCTCTCCCTGTCCTGCCACTATGCCACTACTGCCGTGACCTGCTTTTCACCCTTTCCTTCCTCTCACCCACTGTATTACTCCCCCACTCCTCCCACTGCACTAACCTGCACATTTTGGCCAACAGACTCTGTCCCACCCTTGGCACAGCCAGTTGAAATGTACAACCATCTAATGGTGACACAGTCCCTGAGTGTTTAATGCCGTTTAGATTTGTTACTCTCCCACTCTGGCTGAGAGCCTGCTCTGAGATCACAACCTTGCGGCACTCGCAGGACCGATGACATAACGTTTCATGACTTTGCAGGCATACTCATAGCTCTTTATAGTATGTCCCCAAGCATTTTATCACAGCACATGAGGAGATGTTTCACAGTATTCTATCTAGGCACTGCTCCTGGCTCAGAGCCTAGGCACTTGAACAGTAAACTCCTTTTAGGACTTGTGTGAATGTGCATAGAGATAGCAAGGCAAGAAACAGAGGATATAATTAACCACTGAAATTCCTCACAGTCATTGCAAAATGCCAACAGACTCTATTCATCTCTACTGAGAAAACAAAGTGGAATTTAAGCACAGGCAGGTCTCTGTTCCTGTTCTAACAGTCTTACTCTCAGATGTAAGGGGCAGAGGTGGTTTCCTCAATCTTTCTGTGTGCCCTTTCTTTCTTCTTTGATAATCTATTGTGGGGTAGCTTATGATGAACAGCCTGCCCTAGTGCAGACCAGCAAAGCCTTTTGAAGATGTGATCTGCCTTGTTGAAACTCAGCCTAGTTTCTAGGAGCAATTTGTGGAAGTGGCTCAAATCTTAGGGGCTTGCTGCACTGACTACATTTTGGTTAGCTGCAACACATTGCAGCCACACCACAACAGTGTACATGCAGGCTTTCTTGTTCCATTATTTCGATGCATTTCCCCAGCTCACTGTAATCCAGACTGTTCACCCAGAGACCTTTCACAACACCAGTTCCTGTTGACTCAGTTTACCTGAGAGGAAATACAGGGAAGCATACAGTGTAGGCAAGCCTGAAGTGACAACCTCCACTTCTGGGTTTGCTTCATTATAGAATAAGCCTGGAATAAAAAGCAAAAAAAGAAATCTGAATCTAAAAGCCTGCAGGGAGAGCTGCTAGGAATCTATATAGGGTTAGTCGCATGAAACACACCGAGATACTGAAAGGTTCAGATAGGTGCCTAACCACCTTGAATTGCTTCCAAGGGGAAGTTAAAGCCCTATTGTTTGAAATCCTTAAAACTGTCAATTAGGAAATTCCCTGTAGAAAACAGGCCTGCATTGACTAGTCCTCCAGTGGCCTTTCCCATCCTCAGCTCCTATGATTTATGTGCTCATAAATTCCTTTGTGTTCCATGCTTACCTGGAAGACTCCCCATGGCTGGCATCCAAGAACACCATAGTGGTGTTGCGTTAGACTGTTCTTTCTGGTTCCCCATTGTCTCTTCCCTGCCTGACTTTGTATGTAAGAGTGAATATGGACCCGATGCAATGTGTCCTCTTCAGACTGGAAGGCCACCTTTTCCCACAGGGACATCCATCTGCTTCGGTTCTGCCAAGTGATGGGTGGGACATGAAATGCCCTGTCCTTGCCAGCTGCTACCAGAGTATCTTCCCTTGCTGCACCTTGCTCAGGCTCCTTGGCTTCAGTCCTGCTTTATTTTATTTAAAGGTGGCTGAATCAGGAGAAAGAGAACTGGCCTGGGGCCGAACTGCCCTGAACTCAGAATCATTTCCCTAACTACCACAGGCTTTTTGGAATATTTATTTTGCATCATTTTTCAGGATCAAGTTTTATTTCAAAGTGGCATCTAAGGGAATAGTTTGTTATTGCAACTCTGTTTCATGTAAATGCGCCCAAAACTCTTCTTTGCCATGTATACAGCAGTGTATTTGCATATCAGAAGATTTCACATACTTTCTCAAGTTACTGTACACGCCTAAGTGCTTACAATTGCCACAGTAACACTGGGGGGGGGGCGAGGAAGCTTTTACAAATGCTTCGCCAGACAAATCACATTTTAAAGCAGAAGCAGAACAATTCTTTTCTCTTAGAAAGATGTTTTCAATGAGGGCAGAATCAGTACACTTAGTTACAATACTGGAGTGTCAGATGTTTATTGAGTCAGCAGAGGAGACATAAAAAGAACTGGCAGGGCTCCGCAAATCACTTTGATTTTCAGCAGTGACTCTACTATGGTAAACAGTAAATAATGTAAATAGCAAAGGTGTTCTCATTCACTGAGAAATGAAATGGGAAGTCAAAATCCTTTTTTTTCCTTGTGATAAGAAATCTTTTGAAACCCTCTGATGCCATTTCTTATTCCATCAGTATCACATTAACCTGATATGTTGCTGTTAAACAGCCGCACTTAAATACATCAAATGGATTAATGCTGGCACTTTATCAGGTATAGTTTCAGTTTCTGTAACACGTCTCTAGACATATAGAAACTACTTAAAATGAGAAAGGAAGTTTCTACTCTTCGCTGATTCAGACAACTGTGAGTAACTGGCTGATATTTCTTGAACATCCTGATTAGTGCCAGGCTGGTCACGCTGTGACAGGGCAAATAAGTTAAGTGGACTTTGAAAATTGCTCTCAGTGACATGAGTAAGAGCAGCTTCAGCATGCTCTTGGCTCTGTGGGAAAGCAGGCAGAGGCACAGTGAGGAAGAGCCCACAGACACATTCAAGCTTGGTGCAGCTTTGCCAGGCACAACTCAGCCAAAGCTGAGGTATAAACTCTGTGAGCTGTCTTGCACTGTCTTTGCTTATCTGGTATTGCTCTATGTAAATCCTCAGGCTGAAGGAAAAGGAAAGAAAGTAGTTGCTCACAAGACAGAGTAACTTCATCACTGATAAAGCAAAGCACTAAAAGGAGTGAGTCACTGGGCCCCACTTACAGGGCAGTAAATAAACTCAGTGTAGTCACATGTTACTTATCATTTTAGTACCAAAAGTAAGAATGAAAACTCTTCTCTGTCCCAGTCTCATTGCTAGTTTCTCCCTTGAGCGTGCAGCAGTTTATCTCTGTAGGACAAGCCACTCCACAGGCAGGCAGGCTCCCTGCCCTTCCTACCGCTCTGGGATTCATGTGATTCCTACCTTAAATATATAACTCTGTTCAAATAACCTTCAGCTTGTGGGCCAGGGCCTTCCTCCCCCTGCTCTCTAGGAACATCACTAAATCACTGCCAGCCCTGGCACGAAGCCTGGCTCCAATTGTGTCATCTTGGTCTTGTGTCATGAGCTGCTGGGGCCGCGGTGAGGTCAGGGGCTTTGTGGTGAAACAGGAAAGGTTTCTCCAAAAGGAAAGCTGAGCCCAAGGAAAGGAGATCCTTCCATCTCCAGGCGGATTTTGAGTGCCCTGCCTCCTCGTGCGGGACAGTTAGCAATTTCCTCCCCTCTCAGCTGCTGCTGACACATGGCTGGATGGCTTCCAGCCTCCTCTGTGCACATTGTTCTGCAAGTGTTTGTCTTAGCAAAGTGCAGAGCCAGCCGCACCTTGCAATTAATAAATATGTGTCAACACTCAGTGCAAGCCCGATTATTATCATTACCCCAGAATTAGAGGGCTGGCACAGCCACTGAGCCTCCTGAGGGCCTGATCCTGACAGGTGCTCAGTGCTCTTCTTTTCCACTGGCAGCAAGCAGAAGTGGAGGTCAGGAGGGAATTACAGGATTCAGCTATCCAAGGGGTGATTTTTTATTTAGTCTCAAATACTAAAAGAGATTATTCCTGTCAAGATAGAGGAGAAAGGTAAAATTAATAGCTAGGGGCCATCCCCTCAACATCTATAAAATAATGCCACTCACTTAACAGCAATGGATCACTGCTGATCTACATCAGCTCAGAATCTGGTGCTGGTAAACGTGAAATGGAGATTATAAAAGGAAATTCATTACAGTGAAAGCTAACCTAAAAGGCACATACGTATGCAGGGATTCCCATACTGGTTACAGGGCAGCTGTGTGGGGCTTGATTTGAATTTCTAATCCATCTTGACCTCAGAAAACTCCCCATTTTATGCTTGGAGCAGTTCCCCCCTGGAGTCAGGGTCACAGTGATGTACCTGGAGGGAGGATTTGAATCCTCAGGCCTGATTATGATTTGCACTAATGCCTCTTTACACTGGAAGTGCTGCGACATTTACCTAACACCCTGAGCACTGCTGGAATGAAAAAGAAACCATGGGGGATTATCTTGAAAGGAGGTTATTTTCCTGAAAATGCAGACGGGACATGTTTTTAAGATATCTGCCCTCTAAAGATGTCTCTTCAAGCTTAGTCCTCAGCTCTCCTTGATTTCAAGCGTTCAGCATTGCTCCTGCATCAAATACTTTGCAGAATTTGTCTTCAGGTACCTTCCTAACTTGAGAAATCCTGCCACCCTGGCAAGCAGGGGATCAGGCTGTCCAGCAGGATTTGGCTGCATCTGAAGGAACAGGTGGTTCTCATCCAAGCTGCTGTGTCAGAAGTGTTGAGGGTTGGGCTGGAAGCCTCAAAATGAGTAGGGTTCTTACAGAGAGTGGTAGCCTGGTGTATGGTCAGGTATAGTGATGCTTCCAGAAGTGCCCGGGGAAAGGTGCCTGCTACCATTTACTCTTTTCCAGATCTGTTGGTCTGAGCATTCTCACATCATTTAGAGCAAGAGAAAGGCTGGAGTGGGCACTGGTGCTGACTTGAATGGGGAGCAATCTAAGAAATATCCAAGGATTTCTAAAACAGCTGCCTTAAAGGAGGCCTGCTGCCAAAACCCAGCACAGCCCTAGGCCTGGCAAGCGCCACTTGAATAAAACAGAAGTGTCAGCTCCTCCAAGAACTGCCATTACTCAAGCTGTGGTTATCCCAGCTCCCTCTGCCCCTTCTAATATATCCTGCAGACACTGCCACAGTATCAAGGCCCATTGCTACCTGATAAACACCAAAGCAGGTGAACTGTGCCCTGTAGTGGGTTAAAGTGAAGCGTATTCGGGTGCAGGAGGCAAGGCTGAAGGGTCATGCTGTGGTTAGATAGAAGGGCTCTCTGTTGCCTCATGTAATGCTGCAATCCCTACAAAACAGTTTCTACACCCTAGTCCTGCCTGAGTAGCACAGAGAAGCACCAGACATCTCTGCCAGCTGTTGACCTGGTGCTTTGCCTCCGTTCATATCTCCAGCTAATTCAACATTTCTTTGAGAAAGTAAACCCAGGAGTTTGACTCACCATGGAAAACTATTACTATTTACTGGTACTGTCACCTGTCTTGATTATTGTGGAAATCAGCCCCTGCATTAGACATTGTTAAATTATCTCTTTGTTTTCCAAGGTCACACACATAACTTGGTATCAGTGGACCCTTCTGTGTAATAATACCAAGAAATGGCTTTTCCTAGATAAAATCACAGTGAAAATTGTTATCGTGGTCCAGGACTGTTTTAAGTCATGGACCCATGGTTGCCCGATACCACTGTTAGAAAAGGCTCCTGAGATCTGTCAGCTGATCCAGAAGCAGTGAAATATTGAATAACATGAAATAATATAAAATTTTGATGTCTTATATGATCAAAGCCAAGATCCTCTGTGAAAGGCATAGAGGACTATCTTGTATTTTTATAACACCTGTTTGCATTGCAACAAAGCAACCCAAGCATGAACCATGTGTGTATGGCAGTGTCAGACCTCCTGAGCAAGGTAGCAGATAAGTGACTTCCTGGAGAAGCTGGGTGCTGCCATGCATGTCTGTGTCCTCGTGCCCAGCTGCCATCTGCTCAGGAGAGCAGAGCCCTCACTGAGCCTCAGGGTTGGCACTGCCACAATTCATAGCATAGCACTGTTTAGCCCTCATCACTTACATTTCCATACCCACAGGCTGCCCATAAACTACTGAAAAAGCAATCTTGTTTTCCTACCAAGATTTCTCCCCGTCTCTTCTTATGACAGTTTACCAAAAACCATAGCCTACACTTGTTCATGGACAAGCTGCTGCAGCAGCAATACTGCTTCTTGTTGCTTATAGCACTTCTATTATTCTTTTAAGCTTCTCCAGCCAAAAGGCACCTTTTTTCTTCTTTTTGATTTTCTTTTCTGTTCATAGAGTACCTGGCGGAGTAATACTCTGTAGCAGAGTGGGTTTGGTGCGCAATCTGTGTGGTAATGAGATTAGCATTATTATTTTTAAGAGGGGGCTTCTTTTCCATTCTGTGGTAAGGCAGCAAGAGCAGTCACAGCTCTGAGTTCCTTCCAGCCTCTACATTAAGTTGCTTGTGGCTGACGTTGATTTGTTACTTGTGTCCTTTAACGGGAAGAAGGATTTTCCCAAAACTGTGTTGGCACAGATGAAATTTTCCATGGTGCCTTCCTGCTTCTGGATCACCTGCTCTTCAGCAAGAAATCAGCTTCCTTCTGAAAGCAGAAGCAGGAGGGGCTGCCTTACAGGGAATGCAGAAAGCAGGTCTGCTGCAGATGGCTCTTTTTTGATCATTACTACATCACCCAGTGCAGACACAGTGTTTCTGCTTCAGAAGTGGGATACCTGCATCCGTCTCAACACTACTTTCTGGGACTTTCGCTGACCCTTTGCCTTGGTGTCTGGATTTGGAGAACCTGTTCTGCTCTGGGTCTCAGAGCTACTGGCTTTAAGATCTTGTTTGTGCATTTTGACTGCAGGAGACCATTAAATGAGTTCATTAAAGCCTAGATCCTCAAAGGTATGTAGGCACCTATATCAGGTTAGGCCTATTTGATCCCAGTGGGATTTAGGTACCCCTGTATTTTAAGGAGCTGGGTGTAGTACCCTGGTTTTGGGGTAGGAGCAAGATTCATTTTTCTGCAAAATGTACATAAAGGAATTGAAAACTGGAAATGAAGGAGGTTAGACCGGGAGTTACAGGTCTCAAGGCAACAGAACTTGTGAAGAATCAATAGTGGAAAGAAAACTATAATTTTCTTCCGGTTTCTCAAAATATACTGGGGCAAACCATGTACTTTCCAACACTGACATGCCTTTTTCATCTTAATTGTTCCTTTTCCTCACTGTTCGTCTGCCAATGACCATTATCCCCTTCAGGCAAGGACTGTGCTCTCCTTTCTGTCCACAAAGTGTTTGGCAGGTCCTGGGCAATAAGAATGTGCCTTTCAGAACCAGCCAGGTAGTGCAAGGACTTAACGCTGCCCTGAAGCCCCACACAATAGGAAGAGCACAGTATCTTGACTCTTTGATAGTTTTTATTTGCCTTATGTGCTGGTACACTGGTCTCAGCTCCTTTTCCTGATGACTGCTGGCCTCCAGCTTCAGTTGTGATAGGTCCTGATGAACATCTGAATGTCAAGGGCTGTGCTGTGGCTGTGCCTGGGCATGAATCCTACCCCAGAGTTTATTTCTTCATGTGGGAACCAGGCTACTTCCCAGGCACAATCACATGTTGTAAAAGCATTCTCCTGTAAGAAAGGAGTTGAGCTGCTGCTGGTGGTGGTTTGTCCCAGGGACCCTGTCACTGCACCTCATAGGGCTGGGGGTGCTGGCTGCTGAGGAGTTGCCCTTGCTTACCTGTGCAACCACTCTGACAAAGCTCAGTGGTTAAGAGACTGAGTATTATATACCCCTGGCAGACATAAATACGTGCCAGTGCTCATCTTTTCTGAAAACAAATGAACAGAGATGTCTGTTGCTGGAGACTCTAAATGTGCATGGACACAAAGTCTGCAGGCAGAAACAGCAGCTCCCAACAACAGCTCCCAGCTTCCTGAAAACACATTTCCTCCTTTTGCCAGGCCGTGTCCAACAAGAAATGGCCTCTCACCCTTCAGTGCAAGAAGGCAAGGCAGTGCCCATGGAGCCCATTGAAGTGGAGCTGGAGGAAGGGATGATTGAGACATGAGTGAAGAAGCTCTGCTCGTGAGGCAGTCCCGGCAAGGGTTCCGGTGGGACGTGTGCCCATGAACCCTGCAGCAGCAGCAGCCGCTTTCCCTGGACCTCCGGAGACACTGGAAGAATTTCCTCTTCAGCTATTTTCAGGCAGCATCTGCGTCTCTCACCAGCCATGGATGCCACAAGGCATGGTGCCAAAAAATCAGCAGCTTGGCAGTTCCTCTACATGGACTCAAGGAATATATTTTGGATTAGGTGTACCATCTGCCTCTCACAGGTGTTCATCTGGGAGGATGGGGGAGAAGGGCACCTGAGGGCACCAGAATCCAACAGAAAGTGTTTTATAGGGGAATACACATTGTAGCAGCTGGTGCTGATGGAGGAGGAATAAGGAGGAAGAACGGATACTAATTCCTACCTTGGAAAAATTAATAATCTTCACAGCCCAGTTTCACTGAATCTGGGCAAATCTGAGTCCTTACACCTTGATCTGATGCAGGGGGCTGGGGGAGGTTCAGGGTAAGAATTCCCAGGGTTATGTACTGAAGGGAGGGAAGAAATTTTCTGGATAAATTTGGAGAATAGCTATGTGACATATGCCTTGGTTTTGGATAAGTGGAAGTTTGAACTAAGTATTCACAGGGCCACAGGCTTGGGATTTTTGTCAGCTATGACAAAATAACTGCTATCTCTCAGCAGACACCACAAAGGACTCATCCTTCTTTACTTATTTATGGCTAGTCATTAATATTTTCCTGGAAGTGGAACTCTACCAGTTCTCACAGAACTACAAAGCCACATTTCTAAACAAAGATCTTATTTGTGAGAAGACGAAACCCTGACAGCAGTGAATGGTTTGCTTTCCACTGCGCTACAGAAACACCATTTCCTGTCCCTCCCATCAAAAGAATTTGTGGCACCGGTCCCTGCACAGGCTGCTCACCTACAGAAACCATGGGCTGCCCATGCCAGCAGCACCAGCACCTGCTGCCTGCCTCACCTCTGGGGACAGAGGGGGGTCAGCAGGAGCTGCAGCTGCCACACCTGCGAGGCTCCATGTACCACCCATCAAAGGAGGGCAACTATCCTGCCTTAACACTTCTTTTAAATCTGTTGCAAGGAGTTGATTCCCACAGAGGCAGAGAAACAGAGGCAGGAGGGTAGTTCTGCTGTTTGGAGACAACTTGTTGTTAGGACCAACACTAGGTAGATCTGGTCCACATCTTGCCTGGTAGATGTTCCTTCTGTTGTCCTTGCTCTGGTCTTGAACAAGTCATGAAAGAGCTGGAGAAGGCCATCACCACTTCTTTCTCTGCCCTCTGAACCATTGGTCCAACACCTCCTTTAAAACCTGCAGAAGGTGCAGGAATTCTTGGGCTTCCCCCAGTGGCACCTCCACTTCCATTGCCTTCAGAACTGTTCATGGGAATGGAGGAACTTTGCAGGAGCTACTCTTCAAGACATAAGGCTGCACAAGTCATGAAAGAATTGCACGGAGGGGAAGGGAAATAAAGCCACTCTCGGCTCCTCATCTGCAAGCCATTTTTACACAAGAAGGCAGCACTGAGCTGGTGTGAGGAAAGAGATTGCAGTTTCATGTGTTTCCAGATAACCACCAATAACATATATGATTGCAGCTGACCTTGCAATCCCATATTGCTGCTTCTATTTTCTTTAAAATTATAAAAAGCTGTGTTGCCTAATGCAAACAAGACTGGCAGTGGAGAAACAAGCTCACAGCACCTCCAGTAGCTAGGCGGATGACTACAGTATTGTCTTTCAGTATTTCCTGTTCTGTCCATCATCGTCTGGATCATACTCTGTGTCATCTGACTGTAAAACAGGGCCCTTCATCATCTGACACATGGTTTCTTAATCCCCTGGGCTGAACCACTGGGGTTTCTTTTCCTGTATCTGCGGAGCTACATGTAGTATTTTGCAACATTCCTGCTACCACACATGTCCTCAGGAGGTGTTCCATGCACACCCTTTTGGTGGGCTCCTACCACCACACTTCAAGCCTAATTTCAAGTTAGAGCTTCTACACCAGTGGCACTGCAAATAAATCAGAGTCCTGATCCAGGCAATTTTAATTGGATACTCATGTTAAATAAATACAAGTAATAAGAAAAAAAGTAAGCTTTGCTCTTTCCAGCTAAACCAGGAAAACCTTGACTGAGCTCAGGGATGATGTACTCTTGGTACATCAGCTATTTATACTTGTAGGGTTCCAACAGGTTCTGGTTTTATTCAGAATATTAAGTAGAGTTAGTGTTTGTTTCCTAGTGGGGATTTTCTATTTTTATCACTATTTTTTTGTTCTCAAGCACAGAATATAAATACACCAGGTGCTAATAGCTGTTTATTGGATATGTACAAATTGGGGAAATTGAGACTCAGAAGTGCAATGACTTGTAGATTGGACAGGACAAAGGATACTGCCTGTGAGTACTGCCTGTATGTCTTATGACATGTATACAGTTTAATAAAAGCATTAATGTATTCAGGCACCTTGTTATTTTTAATGCTAACTTTTTGTGTCACTTATTTTTGGGATGAATGTGAGAGAGAGCAAATATCACATTAGCCCTTGTGAAAGGTGCCAACAAGTACTTAATACTCATTTGTGTCCAGCAGCACAGAGGTAGAAAAACCCACCCAAACAAGTACTAAGAGGAGCTGCAGAAAACTTCTTGTCACTGGGAAGCGAGAGCTACCTGAATACTTCCATGGTCCTGCCTGCTTCAGATGCTGGAAGGGGTCCCAGTGTGATGCAGAACAATCTGTTCCAGTTGTGCAGCTTGGGCCTGTGCTAGTGACTCCAAGCATCTCAAGACCACCCAAGCCACAGTCCTGGCTGGCTCCCCAGACGTTTGTAACAACACCTTGTGTCCTCAGGTATTTTACGGTGAGCTGTGCCTGATTTTCAGGAGCACCTGTAAGTTCAGTTGCTACAGAGCTGACTTTTACAGAAGTTTTATGAATATGTTTTATCGGTGAGATTTGCCCTGTGTTAGGTTTGCATATGTATCAGACAATAAATTGCATAGCTGTTGTGTTGGTCATTAGCAGATGTGACCCCAAGGTTCCAGGGTCATCACATGATATATCGACCATTTGGGCTGGTTTCAATCCCAGGGGAAAAAAAAGAAAATGATGACACAAGGCTCAATTAATAATGAATTGGAAGACCAAGATATAAAAATTGCCAATCAACAGACGTTGTGGAAATAGGTCAAGCAAACAGAATGTGTTATAGCTATGTAGTTATTTTTACCAGCTGATATGTTTGACACAGTGCTTCATGCAATTTTGTTTAAATTTAACATTATACAGTTTCCACAGAGTAAGCCTACAGTGGACTGGGAAACACACTACTAAGAGTTCAAAAATAAATAATAACTGTATGACATGGTATTGAGGGGCTTCTATTGGGTTTCTGCAAGCATCAACATCAGGATCAAGGGCATTAAACATCTCTAGACTAATGCCCTGGAAATGAATATAAAATCACTGCTAATAAAATTTGCAGATGACATAAAGACAATTATTAGTACAGACCACTCATACAAACTGACCAAGAGCTTAGCAATCCTGGATCATTCTGACAAAATGTGGGTTCATGCAGTGAAATGTAAAGCAATTCATTTAGCAGTGTGGAATCAAGCCAAAGTTACAGACTTCATCCTGTAGAAGAATGGATCTGAAAATTATTATAGCAGGAAAGCAATTCAGCATGGACTCCAAAGGCAATTGTGTGATAAAACATGAGCAGTCTTACTCTGGGACTTCTAAATTGATGATTACTGTGTAGGACTAAGGAAGTGATTTTCTGAGTAGAACACTGGGGCAAGTTGTATTGGAATACAACATCTGGTTTTGGTGTCCACCAGTTTAAAAGGTATTTGAAACAAATCTGAAAGGAGAGAAATCTTTGCAGTAAGAGATGCGAGGGCTTAGTGCTTTAGCTTGTTGTAAAGCATATTGAAGGCACTGAATTATAGCACAAAGTAGCTTTGTTGTAGGCAGAAAATAGGAGTGTTCCCCAGCCTAGTGGAGAAGACTGTAGTAAGGACTAATGGCTGGAAACTAAGGCCAGGCAAGTCCAAATTTTAAAAGTGAGGGTTTTGGCTGTTGTTGTTTTTGTTTTGTAGTGAAGGTGGTCAACCATTGGAACACATGACCAAAGGAACAAGTCATTCTGTGTCTCATGGCATCTTCAAATCAGGCTGTACCTTTGCCAAATGCAAATTATTGGCTTCATTACAGATATAACTGCAAGGAATTTAATGGTCTGTGATGCACAGGAGGCTATGCCAAATACCTAATGATCCCTTTTCACCTTAACTTCTGGGAATCAGTGAATTAAAGGAATGGATTCTGGTACTACAGGATTGCTGACTGGGAGAGGATGAACTGGTGCTTTTGGCATGAAGGGAGGAGTGAGGGATGCTTCTAATAACCAGAAGATTGCTACTTTAGTTATAACTTTACTCTTAATAATAATACTAGAGGGCAAGAAATTAATTTATTTTTTGGGGAGTTAGAATTTCCACTACTAAATTCTTTCCTACCAACAGGCTTGGAAACCTAATTTTCTTTATTTTCTTAACTTAAAATTTTTGCTTTCAATTTTTGCTTAAACAAATGTCTTCATTTGCTTAGCAAATGAAACAAATCATCTGGAGGTTCCTATTATTATCCGTGACAAATAGTTAATACTAAGCCCAGTCCAAAGACCACTGAAATCAAAGGGAGTCTCCACAGAGTTTTTGAAGTAGAAATTTCATCAGATTCACTGACATTCAGTCATTATGCAGTTTTCTTGTCCACATCCGGTCAATAGAATGGACTTCTGCTACTTTGGCATAGATCTGGATGCACATCTGGGAAGCCCATTTGCATTGGTTCAAACTCTGTGCTCAGAAGGAATTTTTTTTTCAACAAACCACACAGCAATTTATATTTTGCCAAGATTTGGATTATTCTGTAGATAGAGAATCTTTCCCACAACTAGGACAATGTTGACTACCATCATGAAGTTCAGTTTCACAATAGCAATACCAAATAATTTGGTTTTTCAACTTCCCTATTTCCCCCAAAAGCAAGAGACAATATTCTAGAAGACCTGAAAGGAATGCATCCCAATAGTTTTCATTTAGCTCCTATAAAAAAAATGTTTTTTTCTAAAATGATCTTTTTTGTCTGTCTTACCTGCCTCTCTGTTTCATCAAACCTGTTGAAAACTTGGCCTTTAGGACTACCTGAAAATATGTTTAAGCAAAGTAAAGATCTTGGATGTGGAGCATTAGAACCAACTCTACTTCTGATTTCACTGGAACGGTAAGTCAAATTTTCTCACTATCACTATCAGTAAGGATTTTTTAATTGTAAGTGGCAATTAGTATCAAATACTGTATATTAAATGAGTTAGAAAACATACAATAAGGCCCCTATTGATTGACAGGTGTTTTCCATCACCCATCTGTTTTTATAATAATGTTCTTGCCCACAGTTGATGTGGAAAAAAGAGATGTACGTATTGCTCCATGTACATTACTTCAGTATATTGCCTCTGAGAGCCACCACAGCATCATAAGTAAAATAATAATGATGATGATAGCAATAGTAATAATAATTTTTTATATATATATATATATATATATACTCCACAGGCAGAAGAATATATACAAGTATTAAGATGAAGAAGGAATTTACCTAACAGGAGGTTAACTGGGTGATAAGAGAATAAGATGGGTGGATCCAGGATACTTGCAGATTGTATATCATAGTAAGTGTCTATATAAAAACATTGTAATATTTTATTTATTTAGATGGTCTACAAAACTATACATACCATTAGATACATTTCATACACATGGAAACCTTTCCCATTAGGAAAGCCTGACACTACTTATTTTATTCTGTGATTAAGAACACCCAGGAATATCACTATGTTCAGGTCCATTCTAAGTAGACCAACTATGCTCCTATTCTCTCTTAAAAAAAAAAACAAAAAACAAACAAACAAAAAAACCGAACAAAAACCACACAAAGACCTATAGAAATGCATCACTGATGTACTAACACATACTGGGAATATTTTCCCAGCTGGGAATGGTAAACTGTCCGTAGATATTAGATACTTTGGGGGGAGGGGAAAATGCAGCAGAAAGGAAGGAGAATCCTCTCAGTGGTAAGCTCATTGTGAAACAGAAAACCTGTGATGAGTTCCCTAGCCTGCCACTGATACCTCGAGGCCATGCAGATAATGTCTCTTTAGTGTCTCTGGTCCTTCTCCAGTAGTCCTTCACCACACAGCCATGTTGGGAGTCTCTCAGATGCGATTGTAATGAGGAACCATATCGAGAGCGAGCTGAGTTAGACACCAGAGACAGCAGGATAATATCTGCCTTTATTAGGGGACAGATACTGCCTTGAAAAGCCAGGACATGGATCCCCGCTGTTAGGATATGAACAGAAGGATTATTAAATGAATGGGTGTCATAACAGAAATAATAACACTGACCTCTAGTTTTCATCCATCTTAATGTTGTTCCCTCATTATAACAAACTATTTACCCTTTGGCCTCATTTTATGCACATGGGAATCAGATTATTGCCTCATAAAACAAAGGAGCAGTGAGATTATCACTTAAGTAATGGTCCCAAGCATGCTGTTAGCACAGTGTCACGGGCTGTTGCTGTATGGCAGGGCAGCATAACCCCTTTCATCAGGGCACAGTCCCAGTAACACGGGCAGTGGAGCAAGCAGGAATGTCACGGGGCGAGCGAGCACAGCTTCCCGTTCACCCTCAGAGCAGTCAGTCCCCAGAATTTTATCCCTGCAACTTGTTAAACCTCGGAAAGCCCACAGCCATTTAAAAAGTGATAGCTGCTGTGTCCGTGCCAGATTGCTTTATCAGTTCTAGATAGCCGATTTTTCACACACACACACACACACACCCCACCCCCTCGGTATTTGCTGATAAAATGTTTGCACACTGTTACATGGGGAAATACAGAGCACTTGGGGCAAAAAGAGGAAAGAAAAAAGGCCTTGACAATTTTAGAGCTGGCATTTCAGAACGTGAATGTCAAGTAGTTTAGATCTTGTTGACGTTGAACCCTGGGGCTCTGCCTCCCTCCTTTTACTTCGTGTTTAAAGCAGGCAGAGTGAGCCTGTGTTAAGGACGTGTAGTCAGATACCTCTGCTGGGGATTCTCCTGACCAGCTTCAAGCACACTGCGGTGACTGAAGTCCATGGAGACAAGGATCTGTGGATATAATACTGGCATTCTCTACACTTTCATTTCTGCCATACGCTGGCCCCTCTCCTCCTCTGCATTCATTGTCACTATTACATTTATCTGGGGAGAGAGGCCATCACAGGCTGCATATTTATTAATCATTCTTACCTGCTTCTCTTTTTGTTCTTTGCTCTTGTTCTTTCCTGCACAGGGAGACAGAAAGGCAGCAGCATATCATTGCAGAAGTACTTACACAGCGCTTTTTTTAGCCACAGATCTCCAAGCGCTCTACCAAGGTAAGTGGTAATATAACAATTATCGTTCCTGTTTTTGTCAAACCAGACAAGTGATGCTAAGAGAGAAGCTGAAGGGCACGCAGCAGACCCTTGGTACAGGATGGGAGAGACCTTACAGTTTCCACAGTTTTATGCTATGTGTTTCTTAAACCAAGAAGCCTGGTGGAAAGGCCTCTCTTGTCCATATTCAGAGAACTTTTGATCAGCAGAAGACATCCTTGTTTTAGTAGGCAAGCCAGCACAGCACAGTATTATCTTTACTGTAGCAACTGGGTTACTTTCTCCTCAGCACTCCGCAAAACTCCTTCCCAATCACTGCTTTCTATAGAGATTACTAGGCTGATGGGGTAAGCAGGCTGCAAAGGGTGCATAGGGATCAGGAAATGAATATATGCATCAGGAGATTTAGAAGAGGTCACTAAACCCCTGATTATTAGCAGTTACCTCTAAACAGCCCTCCCTTCCAAAGCTCAGGCCGACCACCCTGGGTAGGCAGAGCTCTCCCCAATTACACAGACACAACAGCAAAATTTTGATTTGCCTGAAGGTAGTGGTGTCTGTATAATATCATACTGCTCATTTCTAGATCTTCATTTCAGCTTTGTTTATCTTCTGAGAACAGTCATAAAAATAAAATCCAGATTTTTTTTTTAAAGTGCTGATGAGGATGGGAGTCTGGATGTCTCAAGGATTAGGTAATGGGAGAAACAGTCTTTGGCTTGAAGTCACCCATTCAGCTTCGGTCAGGTCAGCCGTGTGTTAGCATTTATATTGTCTGCTATCCCAAGTATTGGGAAGTTGGTGGTCCTGTTCTGATGTGCAGCTCAAAAGGAACATTTCACTTTGAATGTGAAGAGCATTTATCAGCAGCAAGGCTGAGGACAACAAGAACATTGAAAATAAAGCAGACCTGAAACTTCCTGGCTGTGCTAGGATTTCAGTTCACAGGAAGAAGCTGTGGATAATGCTGCATATCCCTTGCAGGTAATAGATCTAGAGAAAAGCCTTCAGTGCAATCAATCTAACACCTTCTCAAAGGTGGTGTTGTCACTTTAAAAGAGGCTGAACATTAGTATTGTTTTCCTTTGATAACTGAAAGTTTCAGTAGATTCAAGATTGAACCAATCCCTTTTTGGCTCATACCAGCATATGAACTTCATGTAATTTTGTATATTATTATCTCCACTGAAAATATTCTGTAGTTTCTTTTTCCCTCCTGGTATAAGTACAATATCTATAACACAGTACTTGCAGCCACTGCCAGTGCCTTGGACAGTTGTGAGGGGAAATGTGCATTAGAAGTGGATTTGAAAAAAAATCCTTTCCTTAATGGTACCTTTGTAACTGATTAGATTTGGTAATGGACTTGCAAATGAAGTTTAAACATTAATCTAAGAGCTCAATTAGGTACGGTATTATGGTGCAGCAGAGATTTTCTCCATTCCCCAAGCAAGTGAAAAAAACCTTGGAAATTAAGACAAAATCAGCTTCTCTTCTTTCTTGTCTTTTGAGAGGTTTAACAGAGGTTGTTACTGAATTAATGAAATATTATTGATTCCTATATCCTTTCTAGAAAGTGAAATGAAAAGGGATATCACTTATAGTTCCTGAGCGGTTTCATACTGCAACTGGCAACACCACTGCAGCCCCATGGGCCTGAAAATCCCCGAGCAAAACAGACCTCTCTGGAGGTCACATCAGCAAGCCATCTGACTTTTCTGAATAAACTCCTCAGATTTAACTTTGCTCTGGAAATCAAAAAGTACACTTTTCAGTATCACCAAATTACTGGACCCCGTAATGTTTTCTCACAAAGGTACAAACTCAAAAGTTGCACTTAACTCCATATTTAAATGGGAATTAAGCATATCATTAAAGTTAAGTGTGTGCTTAAGGACTGCTCCAAATAGAAATGCTTTCCTGAATCCGGAATATCGGCAAAGAGTAATTCCTTCCACTGCAGGTTTTGCGGGGTGGAATGCCATAACCTACATTATGCAGGAGGTCAGATAGGATGGTTGGCTGTAGTCATCCTGTTTGGACCTCCAGCCTGTGAACAGGACACATCGTTGAACAAATACCAACTTTCCAACTGGATTACATCCAGCACAAGCGAACAGTGTTTAGAATTATACGAAGGAAGTAAAGACAGGCTGGGATAATTAAACACAGGGGAGATTTTTTCCATTCACAAGCCCTAGCCATCAGTGTTTTGAATAACTTGTTCTATTAAAAAGCTATCTTGCTACAATATATTTGAACAATCCTTTATTCTGCTCATTCTATTAAGGTTGCTCTAAAATTATTCCACTGAGTATTGCCAGCAGCTTTGAGAACTTTAACACACAACATTAAGTAGAAAAGAATAGACCTGGCTAAAATAACACATGGCAACTCTCTTAGAAGGCACTGTCAAGGCATTTTATACACTTTTGCTTTTACTCTGTTTTGTTTATAATATTCCTGTGAGCAGCCTGAAAATTCTTGGCTCTTTCCACTGGCATTTGATCCCTTACACTGTGAAAATAGATGTTGTCTTCAGTGGCAGTGGGAGAGAGCCTGGCTCTTTCTTCTTAAGAGTCTCAGCTTGCACAGTCTGCTGCTGGACTGGAGCAGCAGTAAAGGCGTCCCAGTAATAGCTCCTTTGCAGCTCTGTGATGAAAGGAGCATCTGAATTGGCACTCCATATAAACTACCGCCTGTGAGATCTTAAAATACAAACTCTTGCAAAGTAACACCTGCTATCTGCAAGCAGGCATAAAAATGTCTTCTTCGTACACAAAACCCAGGAGATGCTGAGTTTGTTAAAGAACTCACTGAGTTTGTTAAAGAACTGTCCACTGCAGTTTCCCACAAGATCCATCTCCAGTGAGAGACTCACCCCTTGTGTGCCTAGTGATGCCTTGCAACAAAAGACACTCCCCAGCTGCTGCAGGTAGGATAACCTGAGCGAGAGGACCATTCTGCCGGCTGGCACTCTTTGGCAGTGGGTTGACAGCACTGATGGTGACACAGGTATACAAACCTCACAGCATCAGCTGGGCTCATGTAGTGGAGTGAACACTGAACAACTGAGTGTAGCAGTCCAAACCATCTCCATCAGATGTGGGCTGACAGCCTCAGCTGCACCACTGGTTAGAGGTCTTTGCTGGGTGGCGCTTTGAAGCAGGAAATTGCTTGCCTCTTCCCCCATCCTCTTGCACTCTAGTGCTTTTTGCAACACATCCATCACAGCTCCTCCTTCCCTCTCTCACTGTCATTCGGCTTCCTGAAAAATAGTAGGAATGTGGATCAAAGTGACTAGGTACTGATTCAGTTCTCTCTGAGGTAGCACCAACACTCTGCCAGCTTTAATGACATGAAAAATATTAGTTTAGTAGTGTGGGGGCTTTTTGTAAGTCCTAGGGACTGGTTCTCTTCTCATCTATGCTGGCGTCAATCAGGAGGATGTCAACAAGAGCTAGTCAGTCCCTGCTTAAAGTGCAGTCTTAATTCCTTTCCAAACCTCCTAACAGAGTGTAGATGTCACTACAGAACTGTTGCCTGACAGTAGTCAAAAAAACCCCATGCTGAAGTAGTTCCTAGGACTAGCTATTAAAAAACCTTCTTTCATTGGCTGATGATCATCATTTCCTGTCCAACCATCCTCTTTCCTGTTCCTCCACTGCCTCCTCACCCAGACCTGGAACCATTCAAAGTGACAGTTGCTGGGGACAGAACCCATCTCTGCAAGAAAAATATTAAAATCCAGCCCAGGGATGCCCCAGGGAACAAAATGGAATTTCTTGAATTCAGAAAGAAAACCAGGGCAACTAAGATTTCACAGTATTTAGGGGTGGGGGTCAGGGGTATTTCCATCCCACTTCACAGATTTCCTGAGAGCAAGGCTCTCTACCAGCATTACATCACCCGTCTTTAAGAAGAACAGCAACAGCTGTTTAATAGCACTGTGTAACACTTCCTGACTGCTTCTGACAAAATGGGAAGTGGAAATTGGACTTTCTTTTTCAAAGATCATTGCTACTATTTTACCCACCAATTGCTTCTAATGAATTGTGTGATTCAGCCCCAAGAGAACTTGCTTGAAGGACTGTTCTCCCCAAGAGAGCTACTGTGAAAGCCCTTTTTTCTGGATTTGACAATTTCCTTGACATTAAAACCACCCCCCCACCCCTTCTAGCAAACCTGTGCATGAGTGTTGCTCACTCTCCACTTTTCTTTCCTTCCATCTTTCCATGAGAAGGATTAAAAGCCTCTTTGCAAAGATATCAACGGAAGTTTAGTACCTTGAGCACAGTTCTACTAAGATTAATACTTCAGAGAAGCCTGAAGTACTTTTTCAGTCTTTGCCTATCAATTGCATTTTGAAGTGCTGATTGATTCTGACCTGTAACAGATAACAGATACTTAAAGAGAAACAATGCCCTGTTTCATTAAGGCTCTTGGTTTTCAAAGAACATCAGTCCTTGTCTTGAGCTGATGCAAATTTCCACTTTGATACACTTACAGTGTTTTGGCCACACCAAGTTCTTGTCCTCTATGTTTCCTTTAAATAGTCTTGTGTCATCTCTTTCCCTCAGAAACAGAGCTCAGACTCCTGCCTTCAATACAAGGCCCAACAAATAGCCCCCCATGAGATGGGAGAGTGTGCCCATCCCCTTGGCCCTGTTGTAAAAGGGAGGCAGCATGAATGATGAGTCAGATATTTCAAGTGAGGTATTACAGAGAAGCTGATGCATGGTACCCTGCTAGCAGGGTCAAACGTGTCTGAGCACTTTTCTATTTATGGGATGCTCTTGAGACAATGTGGTTGAGATTTATTTTAGTATATTTGGTTCAGGACACATGTACAGAGTGGAATTTTTGTCTCCATACCTGCACTGTTTCTGTGTGTGTGCATGTGTGCATTTTTAAGTGTGTATATATACATATTGTAGGTATGTTGCTTTGGTTTGCTGCTCTTCAGATTCAAGACACAAAAATTCAACAGTTTCATAATTCACTACTCACATTCACAGACCTTTTCAGCCTCCTAAACCATAACCACTGTCTGCATTTTGTAAGATCAGACGACAAGGACCACTGACTCGTAATGTCGCCTCTTAACAGTGAGTATTGAAGTTGGACATCGTATTAGAGTGCAAAATTGCAGACAATAATCACGGCTCAAAGCATACCTCTGGCATAAGCATAAATATTGCTCATTAAATATTATGGGAGAGGAATATAAAAATCTTACTTGGTCTCTCATTGAGGCAGTAAACAGCACAGCCAAAGCACCTGCTACAAACAGCTCTGTAAATCTTTATATAACATATGGCATCCAGGAATGAAGAATTAGTTTGTCTTCCTGTTCATCTACATTTTCAGGAAAGATATAAGTTCATGGGAAACCTTTCCAGAGGTGCTCAGCCATGGGAACATCAGCATCCTGTTTGAGACCTCAATAATTCTCCCTGTGACTGGAAAGCACAGCTGCTTCCAGTAGCCAACACAGTGATATAGAACATGACACCTCCATCCTTTCTAAAGCAGATCCTCTGCTAAAGTCAGTGAGAAATCAGCACTGGTATCAGTAGTCAAAATAAGGTCTCGGTATGCAGTTTTCAAGTTGGTTGCCAGCAGGGATTTTCTTCTGTTGGTATGTCCCTGGATTTAAAAAAAAAAAAAAATTAAAAAATCATGCTAGCACTTTCGTTAGCTACATCAGTACAAAACCTGTATATACACCAAGGCAAAGGCTTAGGATTAAAAGCATTCATTTTGGATAGTGTTAGTTCACCGGAAGCAAATGGACATGTTCAAAGCCCTAGTCCAGGCAAGATAAACTACGTGTAGCACTCACTGAACTGATGAAACTGAAGCCTTGCAGGCAAAGCCAGGCTCCAGACCAGCAATCACCTCCATGAAAGCAGGCAGGCAGTCATGTGCAGCTCTGCCTGCACTCCAAGCCAGCCAGATGTGAAGCAGCCAAGAAGTCCTAGGGAAGCACGTGTGTTGGATCCAGTGTGTCGTATGTGCTCTTGATTAGTTTTCCATTTCCACTCTTGGAAGACATCCTTGTCCATATGTGGATTAATTATGTGTCACATGCTCCTTTTGCAATCAAGAAGCAATACCAGCATTTTCCTGCAGCTACAGAAACACCTATACATTGAAAGTCTTACAGGCTGGCATATTTTTCTAGAGAAAAAGGGGGGGAGGGAAAGGAGAAATAAGCTGACTAAAAAAGTTTCTTAGATTTAATTTTCTTACTGTGAGCCATGGTCTTACAGTTAAAATAATTAAACCACAAGTATCACATAGGTAGCTGACATAGGGATCCTAAATTTATACTGACCACATAAAAACTACCAGGTAGTGAGGGATGCAAAATATTTACTACAGCTTCAGTAGTCAGCACTTTTAAAAATCGGGCCACTTGATATAGGCAGCTAAACAGGCACATTGGAAGTGGTTTGCCTTAATTAGCTCCCCAAAGTTACATAGATTATTAGAAAAATAACTAAAGAAGCATTTTTATTCAGGAGGCAAAATCTAATGCAGCGTTAAACTATTAAGCGTAATTTGCATGAAACGTGGTGTGCACACACAACTCCCTCTGTTTGAACTTTACAGCCTTTCTATATAATATACTAGTAATAATTTTCCTCTTGTAATACTCGTTAGGATTCTCTTGCTTTGGGGGATATTAAGTGAACTCTTCTGTAGGTAAAATGACAACTGCAAATGAATGGTACGATTGTGTAGCTGAGTGGATAAAATACTTTAAAATATGGCACTGTGATAAAGACACCTCTGCAAAGGTTGCAAATCATTTTTCATTTTAAGGTCAGTGTTCATGATTCTACTAACATTTTTAGATAGGTTTAAGAATGAGGTTCATTCTGTTTAAATGTATCACAGGACTGTATCTGTGGAAAGCTTTCTGTGCCTGCAGAGAACCTGCTCCTTTTCCACAGCTAGGGAAGATGCAACCTTCTATCTCTGAGAGCTCATCGGGAAATTATTTAATTTGGCCCTATATATTTTGATCTCTCTAGATTCTTTCTCCTCTAGGTCAAGAGGTAAGCTCTCTTTTACTAGTCATAGGCTCAGCTTGCACTAATAATGAGGGTCATGAGCTTATAGGAAAGGAGGGGGATATTTTACCTTAAAAAGCCATCTCATGAGAGATTGCTGGATACCAAATTTGGGAATTTTCATGGATTTTATACAGGAGAATTATGCAGGCATTTAGGGGGGCCATAAAAGAAATCCCTCTCCAATTTGTCACTACAATATTAGGAGATTAACTTTCTTCAGGGCTGTCGGCACTAGGAAAACTACTGCCAGAGACTAGCTCAGTTGCAGTGCTGCACCAGCAGGCTGTGCACGAGGGCAGGCAGGTCTCGGTCTTACCACCATGAAAACCTGCTCTCACCACCGCTGTGAAACCAACACAGGTTTTCCTTGTGGCTCAGCTCCACAAAAACTGATGTTAGCTTTGTCTGGACAAATGCATTCTGAAAGCTGAAATTTCTTCTGCTTTCTTGGGCAGAAGTGTCTTCAGGAAGGAGCTTTGACAGGTTAGGAATTTTTCCCAGATTCTGCCTTCAGTTGACTTCTCAGAGAAAAGAGTAAAAATAGCAAAAGCAAAAGAAGAAAAGTGCGGTGCCTCCAAGTTTGAGAGGAATTTTTCAGAAAAGCATCCTAACTTCGAGAAGCTTGATGCTGACTTGGGCTGAGCCTTGGATCAGGCCAGAAGGTGTGGCAGGAATTTTGCTCATGAACCCGAATTCTGCCCCTATTACTCCACGTAACAGCACAGACATGAGTACCCTTTTCTTGAGTTCATACTCAAGGGGAGAGCTTGATGAGTCTCCTGATTTTATGTTGAGATTGGTAGCTGATGCTTTTCTGTCTCAGTTCTGGAAACAAAGACTTTTCCACTGGCACGGGTTTCGCTCTCTTCACAAGGCTGCTAGGACACACACAACTAAATTCAGTGCTCGTGGAAGTGGGTGCAACCCTTGATCCCTCAGCTGAACTGAGGAGCCTACACCAGCAGTGAACCTGTCCCAGTCTGCCAGAGGAGAGGCGTTATTGACTACTGGGAGCATCTTACTCATCACTGCTAGCACCATCGATATATATTGAGATCCACCCTCTCCATCACTTCCCAGCAGCCGCATTGCCTCTCAACTCCCCTTTAATTTAGTTTAAGTAATTTGCATGACCTGATCCCCAAAATAAACCCCCCTTATTCCCTTTTTTTGTTTGTTAGTTTTTGCGGGGGGTGGGGGAGGAGGTGTGGAGAAAGGCCCTATGGACACCTCAGCCGCAGCGGTGATTTTGCAGCGTTGCTAAATTTAAGTCGCCGATTAAAGCCGGCGCGCTGCGAGCTCCCCCTCCTGTCGCCGAGGCGGTGCCGTCCCGCACGGCTCTGCTCGGGGCAGCTCCGGCTCGGCACCGGTGGTACCTACAGCAGGGCAGAAAGATGCTGGAGAGGGGCTAATTTTGAAGGAAAACTCCTTGGCGCCACCAAGGGAGGTCTGGCACTGAAAAAGCTGGCATGTTGGAAAGTAAAGCAGCTTTATGTTGTACACCAGAGCCCTCATGGGCTGGGGTGATAAAACTGTCTGGCACGGCATAACACTAGCCTTTGCCAGGACATCACTTATTTTATACAACTGCATCTTTAAGAAGGAAATAAATGCTAAAATTACAAGAAAATCCCTTGTTCCTTTGCAATCTCTGTATCTTCCTTTGTAATGGTTTAACTCAAAGGGCTTGGGATATAAGAAGGAGAAAACAGAATTTTTCAGACGCTGTAAGCCTGCCCGAGTGGAAGAGTGAATGCAGACTAGTGTTGAGAGAGGGCACCACATGCATTGTAGTCAGAACAATTTTGTGCAGGCTCTCCCCGTCTATGTATTCTAGATGCAGTTTGTCTCTGTACAGCAGGAGGAAGAGCAGAACTTTGCATGAGGCGTGAGGGATGGGATAGCCAGACCCAGAAGTGCATCTGCTGTGGATGCTACTGAAGCTCATCTTCGCACACAGTGTCGTGAGAGCATTTTAAGAAGGAATTAAGTTTTCCTAGTGAAATGTGCTGAGAAATCATCACCAGTCAGTGTTGCCAGACAACAGGCAATCACTGTGGATCTGCCCTTGGGTCTGATGTGGTTTAGAGCCCAATTACACAGTGAAGCTGAACAGAACCAGTCCAAGAGCTTCCTCTCACTTTTTCAGAGGTAGGGTGTACTCTAAAGAAACTGTGAACGAGCTGCTTGAGTTGTGTAGCTGTTCCCTTGTTTACAAACCATAGCCAAAACTCATTTGGAGGGAGGGGAGCAAGGGAGAAATTGGATTCAGGCCCTCTTGAATGTGAGCGGAGAGCCGTAGGCTAATAGAGAACAAGAGGAGCACCTTTTGAGGTGAAAATGAACCCAGGCACGGGACACTTTTACCTGTGTCCTTTTGCCACTTCATACTCCTGGCAGGCCCAGGAAGTTAATGGAAGGTGGTCTAAGCCATTGGACTTGGGTGGGGAGGATACAGGGGTGTTGACACACAGGGAAGAAGGCTGGGAGAGAGGCTCACCCCTGGAGCTGAAGTGATTCATTAAAGCTCTCCATAGAGTACAATGAGTCAAGCAGCTATTCATTTAACACTGGAGGTGGGAGTAAAGAATGCAATACTTTATTTGTAGGCTTGAACTAAACCCTAAGCAAAAGTCTGAGGGACAGCAATGTGTGTTTGCACAGTTTGCAGCCCAGCCAGGGAAATCTGGCACAGCTCAGGTACCACCAGGTGGATGGTTTCCAAAAAATCCAACTTGCAGCCTCCCCCCTCCGATCCCTAAAATCCATCAAGGCCGTTCATAGGGCCCTATAAACTGTGGAGCCCAGTTAGACCTTGGGACAAAACACATCTGTACTTCTGAGCAGAGACTGTGTCTGTATTGTGGGCTGCAGCTGTGAGCTGGGAGATACATATATGAAGCAGGGCAGAAGGAGACCACCATACAGGCACAGAGGAACAGAGCTTTACACATGGTGTAAAGCCTTTAGCCCTTCCCAGACCAGGGGACCAGGTGGATTTAGAACAGCTGTAACCTCCACTGGGCAGTTGGGGTGGGTGAAGGTGCTTGTGAGTACCCCATAAGGCTTCTCCCCTCCTCCTTCCCAGCATTTTCACACATGCTGGAAGCACATCTCATATGCCAGGAGCCAGGAGGGATGGACAGATTAAATTCTCACCCCTGTGAGCTTCTTCAAAACACCTTTAAACCACAAGGCTATTGAGAACTATTCCTAGTGAGAGCCAGACCTTTCCTCTTAGTCAGAACATTACACGAGGCAAGTCTGCTGGTTTCAGTCGGACACCAGTGTTACTTATTTTGGTTTCTAAAAGTAAATCAGAATTTTAATCTTAGAAACAGGCAGTGAGGAAACCTTCCAGCCATCAAAGTGAGGTTTGACTCAAAAAGGAAGAAAGAACCTGGTTGTTCATAGGCAGCTTCAGAAATCAAAGAAGCCAGAACCTCCATTTCCCCAGTTGCCACCTTGCCAGCCCAGCGCTGCCTTGGCACCAGGCTCCTCTTCTGAAAATGTGAGTGGGTGGAGTTGTGTTTGCAGGCTGGAGGGAGTTCCTGAGCTGACACGCTGCCAGATTCAGGCCTTGTTAACTGTTGCTTTCGCTGTCAGGTGCTGAGATTATAACAGGAGCATTTTTAATTGGGGGGGGGGTGGG